>CAJNDT010000216.1:0-139169 GCA_905221615.1 Symbiodinium sp. CCMP2592 | reverse complement strand
TCTTCAGTCAAGCCATCCAATGTCTCATTCACAGATTCCAACGATCCCTTCGTGACTTGGAAGTTGTAGTTGGCACCTGCGGTGATCGACTGGCTCACAATGTAGATCTCACTCCATCCATGCATGACGAGATTCTCCCTCACTGTATGCGATGACCCTCTGGTCCTTGCGACCATGTCAAAGTCTTGGACGAGGATCGTGCATTGAGAGCGCATAGTCGCGGCATCAGGCTTGCCACCCCTACCCAAACTATTGCGAAATCCGTTCAGCGTGTTCATGGTATTGATCCTTGCTTCTGCCGGAATTTCATCGTTGTCGACAAGATCGCTGTCTGCCTCGATCATCACTGCCGATGTAAGCATTGGAGGAGAAGGAAGATGCACGCACGACACCAATGCCAATGCATGGTACAGCCGTGAATACATCCGTAACCACATCTTCGTGCTCAGCTTCACGTAGACCTTCAGGTTGAGACCCTTGTCGTCACTTTGAGAGACGGAACGAATCCTTGCCAAGTAGGTCACCAGTCGTCTGACGTAATGCTGAATCGGTGTGGTCCCCACGTCGTGGTTGGCCACGAACTTTGGCGTCTCATCAATGGTAGGTGGGTACTCGTCTTGATCACGGGTCGTCGCCAGCAAGCTTGAGCGACAGCCCTTTTCATCGATGTTGACGTAATGGTACCAACTTTCCTGAGCGCCAGCGGGGATTGGAGCTTCCTCCCATGTCGGTTGCGATGGTTCCTCTTCCGGTTGCGAAGTCGGCGGTTGTGGAGGAGGTGCCGCAGAAGATGATGACGCCGATGCCGTTGCCTCGTCCGTCCTTGCCCTCTTTGGTCCGTGGCTAGGGGTGGCTCGAGGCTCGGTAGCGGATCCTTGTGGTTGTCCCGGCGTTCTTCCATGCTCAGGGTGCACGATTCCTTCCGGTTCGAGGTTGCTTGCCGTAGGCATCGCCACCCTTCCCGTTGAGTACACCCAGCTAGGATGCCGTTGAAGATTGGGCGGAAATAGGCCATCATCTTGCATAAGCGGTCTTGGTGCCTCCATCTGTTGGAATTCTGCTTCCCATATGCTCAACGTGGCGCGTTTTGTAGAGCAGTCGACCACATATCCAGATTCAACTCCGCATTGATTCCAGGTGTAACTACGGAACGCATCCGGCAATTGGAAACCGTTCCTGTCTTGATCTGCACATACAGCATCCACGTGGTGCTTGAGGAAAGAATACGTGGTGTAGTCGGAATCAGGGAGCACATCATTGGACCATCTGTAATGCGGGTGTCCAGTGTCTGGATCAACCCATGATACGTAGGAATGAAGCACGTGGAGACAGACACTGAACGCCTGGAGCGAGTTCATCGCAAAGGCGAGCGGGTGTCCCATGCCTTGAGGCATGGTGCGCATCATCATGGCCAGCTGGTGAACGTTGAGTGGCGTGGCGCCATCGTTGTTCGCAGCACATTCCTGGTTGTAGGTCCGTAGTCCATATCCAGTGTGTTTCGCGAACATGTACATCATCTTGCACACCCTACATAACGTAGGCTCCGCCAACAGGTCTGATTGGTCAGGTGCTCTACCCGACATTGGCAACTTGTGGTAGTAGTCCTGATTCACCGTATACCATTGTTGTATTCTCGTGTCTGTCACAGTCTGGTAGGGCGTCTCCACGGAGTTGATGAGGACAGCGAGGTTGTAGTAGCCGTCCGCAGTGACGATGTTCCTTGTTGCAGTGTTCAAGTCGAACCGAACTTGCTTTCGTTCTTGTTCCAGTTCAACCACAGCCAATTTTGCATCATCGCGGATCACTTCCTCATCCACCATGAACCTGGTGATGGCATTGTACTTTCCTTCGTGGTCAGCAACAATGTGTTTGAGACCTCCACCAAACTTAGTGACCATGGCAAGTATCTCCCCATAGGGTTTGTCCATGTACTCCTCAGGAGCGGCAAGCAAGCAAGCTTTGAGGATTTCTCGGACTCGAATGGAAAGATCTCCACCTGACGACAGATTTGCACATGTGAACAGCAAGACCAACGGAGGTGCTTTGAAAGCTGCCCATGTGCGAATGAGATCATTGTCGACCACTTTGTCTTTCGTAATCTTCGGCGGGAGCGAGACGCTCTGCGACGATCCCCAGAATACATCTCCAGGAACTTGTGGAACTTCAGAAACGTTCGCATCATCCCACCAGACGGGAAAACTTCTTCGTGGTCCACTCCTTCGAAGGCCAGCTCGTAGGCATTGTAGCTTTCAGCCATGGCTCGGGTTTCGGTCCTTCCTCCGTAGGAGGGAAGTCCCTACACCCTACTTCGACTTCACGGTTCCGGGTTCTCCGTAAGAGGCACCCTTCCCCGATCCGTCTGGTCAGACCTTAGTTGTTCCTTAGTTGGGGCTGTCTAATAGCCCCTTCATCAGCGTCTACACACTGATGTTGCTGCCATGCAATGTCCTCAGATTCATGTGCAACATGACTGACACTGACATGAGCTCGAACAAGGCTGCGAACATTCCTCGCAATTGACCGCCATGAAACATCAATGCGCTGCAACAAACTGCTCTTCGAGTCATGGTCCAAGCAATCATTCGGTCTCATCACCAAACGGTCCGCTTCAGGCATGTTAGAGAACATGATCCTGCGTCCACCACCATCGCCATCAGCACCAACATGATCATCAACCTTAACCTTCGTCACCTTGCCACTTGAAACAAGAGCATGCAACTCTGGCCAAGACCAACATGAGCATGAAGAAGGCATGTCAAGCGAAAAATAGACGTCGGAAAATTCCGCACACTTCTTCAGCAGGCGTTTGAGAGATTTCAAGACACTTCTGAAAACCTTGTACTTCCCACCAGAACGTTTTTCACCCCCCACGCAAGCCCCTTCACTACTTCCAGGACCAGCACCTGATCGCAAAAGCGATGCCACGAATAGCACAGGTGTGCGCAGGTCGTTCCGGCACGCATCCTTCATCATACCGATAAGGTTGTCCTCATCGGCTTTGGAGCTGATCAGCTCCTTGCAAGTTATGCGAGAGCAACCCTTAGTGGACTTAGGTACGGCGTAGCCGTTACCCAAGCCACAGAGGTCAACAATCATGCGGTCTGGCTTCCGTCCACCAGCCTTCGACGGCATGGCTACCAATCTCCCATCGCCAGTTGCCTGAAATTTCAAGGCTTTAAGCAACCTTCTGGAGATTTGGCTAGTCAACTCGCATTTATCAGATCGATCCTTAGCGTCCGAATCAGTCATGTGCAAATGTTTGGACGAGCACACATCAGACGACTTAGGATGCAACGCGACGTTTGCGGCAATGTACTCCCATTCATCCTTGCAGTAGCCGAGCTCAACGGCGGTTCCGGGAGATACAGGATCCCGAAAGGTATAACGCTGCCCGTGAGTGCATCCTTGGATCTTGATGCTCTTCCACATGGCATCTTCCTGAAGTCCCTTGTACTGCTTGGTTTCCTGGACTGGTACTCGAGGAGGCACTTCGATGATGATTTGGAACCCCCATGACGCCGCTCTGCGCGCAATTCTTTGGACGACCTCCCCCCATGGGTAGTCTGTCCGCAATTTGGCCCTGTCAGGGTTGTCAGCGATTTTCCGACTCAGCCACGAATTCTTGCCCAACACCCCTGCACCAATGAAGATTACGGAGTTAGGGTTGTCTTTCCTCGCTTGCACCACATCAAAGATGTAGGCGCACATGGCGTCGTCAATTTCTCGCCCCATACTCAGAACATTTACTTGCAGCCCGGGGTCGTAGTGAGAATCGGGAGCATGCTGGGCGATGCAATCCTTGCCTGGAGCATACTCATTCCACCAGTTCTCCTCATCGACTCCTATCAATGTCCATACCGTCACTGCCTTTGGAGCATCTTTGATAGTGATACGGTACTTCCACCGGCTGTAAGGATTCTTGTAAGCATGGACCAACCTTCCATCGTGGTCGAGGAATTGGATCACCAGACCCTCCTTGGGCTTGTTTTCGGCGAAATTGACCACGTGAGGCACAATTGCTCCATCATATCCTTGATATTCCCTTTTCTGTTCCGCCGCATCATGCCATACATCTTCGTACACCGACGACCATTGGTCATAACCAAATTGAGAGGCTTGACTCTTGGATTGGCCGTTGAAACAAAATCCCTGGTGTAATGTAAAGCCCTGGTACCCCCCATGGATGGCACGCGCCAGTGTGACAACCACCGCTCGCCATTTGGCGGGCAGGGCGCGCACATAAGACTGGCCCAGAGGCGGTTCAGGAATAGGCAGAAACGGCGGCGCAAGGACGTCCGCGATGGCAGCAGGGCGCAAATGCCCCCGCACGGGATGGTACTGAAACACAGCACGTTCCACGTAGCGGTCGAACTTGCCCGGTGTGTCAAGGATAGCAGCACGATCCTCCATCTGGTGCCACTGCCCTTCACGAAGAATCCAAGTCGACCGAAGGTAACGACCAGGCGGCAACGCAGAAGGCGGCCCCCGCAACATGCGCGGGAACTTGACAACCAGGATGGGGTCCACACTGTCATGTTCTTGCAAGCCTTCCTTACTCGACAATCCAGCGCGATACAACACCTGAGGGAGGATCGGCGTCTGCGTGTAAGGAAAACAAGGCACCTCGCTCTTGAACGAGTAGTGCTGCTGACCCTTCTCATCCGTGCTTTGGGTATGAGTAGGCCGCATCAGATCCATAATCTCTTGGGAGCCGATGAGATCCGGCGGAAAAATGTTGATGAGCTGACACGCATGCGTCCAGGACACGGAATCCTTGAACGACTTGGTGTGTATGTCCGCGGACATCTTGGCAGTGACCTCATAGGCAAGAGAAACGTAACCTTCCTGAAAGATAGAATGCATCCATCCAATGCAGATACCGTGGGTACGTTCCAAGTGACGCATAGTCGGATTCTTGCCCGTGCGAATCACCCCGATCATGGTCTGGTTGTCGTCGTAGAAGACGAAGTTGGGGTCTTGCCCCCCAAGCTGCTGCCACAACGTGATGGCAGGCAATCCAAGACGTGACATGGCAAAGTCGGCCGCGACAATCTCGGCCTCAGGTGTGGAATGACTCAAGCACCCCTGCCTTTTGCTAAGTCCCGCCAAGGGAAATCTTGTGTGAGAACCTTGAATGTGCAATGAGCACCGGAGGTAGATTTCAAACTTTCTCCACAACCTGCATAGTCCGCATCTGCAAAACAGCCCGATGGACGAGTCCTCCAAGGAGTTCCCGACCCATTCCAATCATGTGATGTTTGGACTGGTGCACATAGGCCATGAGATGATGAAGAAGAGCGTCCTCCTTCTTGGTCCATTTCGTGATCTTGCGTGCGAGATTATTGATACTGCGCAGAAGATCAAAGCGGCAAATGCGCGCGGCATAAAGCAATTTCATGAGAATGCTGGCTGCCTGCGGAGCAAGTGCACCGCGATTGGCCTCGTTGATTTCCTCTTCCTCGGGCGCCTTGGGAATAGGTGGAGGCGGAACGAGCCGACCATCCTTATCAACAGGCATGGTGTGTCCACACCACGTGCATCGATGGCGTTTACCTGACTGTGCCGGAGCGCGAGCTGGGTGATTCTTAGTCTCCTCAGCCGGACTCGGCGATGGTACCGTCTTGAATTTTGTCGGATCGAACCCAGTCACGTCACAGTACTTCTTGACTGTCATGTCCAGGTACGTCTCCATGTCGTAGGTAACGGTCTGCACCTTCGTTTTGTCATGCAACGTTGCCTCGCCCTTGGAGATGCGACAACCTAGATACAAGCCCAGCGGCGTTTCTTCTTCCAATCGAAGTTCTTGGCGCAACATGTCCCAACCCTTGGGTAGATTTTCTTTGGGTCCTGCCATCTTGAGATCATCCACGTAGATGACAAGTAAGAGCTTCATTTGCGGGTGAAAGTACAATGATGGCCATTCATCACCAATCGGCTTGAATCCTACTTTCTGTACCGCGGTGTGGCAATGTTGTTCCCACATGGTTCCTGCGTCGGGATGTCCATATAGAGCTTTGATCAGGCGACATACCGGCCTACGGAATTTGTGCCGTTTCGCAGATGGATGCCAGGCCTCATCAGGCAGTTCAACCCAACATGGAGTGCCCGATAATCTAGCCTGAATGTATGCCTGGATAGCATCCGCCATCTGGACATCGTTGCCAGGAAGACATCCGTAATAATCTGCCCATCGTGAGGCGTCAAACGTAGCCGGGGAATTCCCCAAATCCTGAAACAATGCGGCTTCCATATTCTTGTCTTTGACCTGATCACCGAGTAGTACACCTCGCCCCTTGAACTTCCTGGCAGGATCGTCCTCTTTGAGCTGATAGTTCTTCTCGTATATCAGTCCATGTACTCGCGCCATGTGTACTTTCTCACCTTTCTTCTTTGCCTCAGCGACGACGTCGTCATATTCACGCGTAGTTGAGAAGTCAAACACCTTTTGGTCCCACAATCCCTTCCATTCTTTCATGAAAGCTTCCATGGCCTTGGGATTGTTGATCATCTCCTTGCGTGTGACGGGTCGAGTGACCATGGCATTGAAGCACGATCCTCCTGCATGATTCTTTCCCCGATGTACGTTTCTGTGAGAAGTCGTACACTGCATAGAAGGAATCCAGTTATCATCCATGACCATATGCGCCGGAACGGCCGGCACAACATCTGCCAAGAATTGTTCCTGTGTATATTGATCCACATAGGACTGTGCCCATGACCAACCATCGTCATCGTCAACGGTCACGTTGAGTTGCAGATCAATTTCTTCACACGGAACAATCTTGGGAAAGATCATGTTGTCCAAAGCCTTTGTGACTATCTTCTTTCCTATCACAGCCTTCTTCCGGTCTTTCTTGGCAACTCGAGCTTTGTCTCGCTTTTCTTTCTTGTATGCTGCCTTCTTCTCCTCTTCGCTCATCTTCTTCCATGCTTCCGGAGAATAAGAATGGATAGGTCGCCGTGTAGGAAGAGTTCGTCGACCATCACTTCGGATCTTGTACGGAACTCCCCTTTTGTCAATCTTGCAAGCTTCACCGTCATCGGTAAGATATACAATGCCGTCTCCTTTCTTCCCCGTACTCCAATGTTCAATCTCCTCGGGAGCCAACTTCTTTTCTTTCAAGATCTTGATAATCTCTCCAGGTTCTTCGATGTCTCCTTCGGGAATGAGTCTACCGGTTGGACCGACTTCGCGGGGCGATCGCCGATCTTTCCCAGTGACCTTTGGTTCAGAAGGAGGCGGTGCTGCACGTAGACCCAGCTCTTCGTCTAGTTCTTCGAGTCTTTTGTCTCCTATGGCATCAATAGCTTCATGCTCTGCTGACTTGAAGACTTCGCCGAGCGGCTCCGTCTCAATGTCAGATGGATCTATGTCCTGTAAGTCATGATCTTCTCCGGGATCCGGTGGAGGAAGAAGTCCACTTGGATCATCGTCATCTCCGTCGTCACCATCTCCTCCAGGCGGACCGTCACCACCGTCATCGACGTCTTTTATCTCCTTGCCAGCGAGGTCAACGTTGTCCCTGAGTCCCTCAATGGTTGAATTCATCCTTTCGTACTCGGCTTTCAGGGGAAACGTTATCTCCTCTGGGAAGTAGATAACTTCTGTCTCGTACGGTCTCATCAACTTCCTGGGAACAGATGCGTCCATCGACAAGTTTGCGTTGGCAAATTCCTTCATATCCCAAACGCGATACTTCTTGGACCAACCTTGACCAGCAGTGATGATGTATCCGGCGAAAATGCCTGGAATCCCCTTTGGATCGAACTTGTTGCCGTATGTCTTCGGCCTTGTGTCCGTCGGCTTGAAGAAGACTTTGGCACCCAAGGGTATGGCTTTTCCCTCGAAGTCCTTTCCAGTCATTCGCTTCCATGCTGAATCACCATCGCCCTCCACGTCCTCAACGTTGAGGTTCTGCATCACGCAATTAAGCGCAAAGGACCAGTATTGAGCGGGCAATCCGGCGTGTAGCATGGATGCTGCGACTGTGTTGATCACTTCTTGATTTGACCGTTCAGCGAGTGAATTGTTACTGGGTTTCCCTGGAAGGGAATGATCAATCACGATCTTCAACTGTGCCATAGCTGAATCGAACTCTGGTGCTTCATCACTATACGCCATATGAATCTTGCGCCTTCCCATAAGACGTCTGATGGCCATGACGACTTCGTCAGTGCTCCTTGAAGCCGTGGGAATCGCTGCAATCATTTTGGTGGCGATGTCCCTGATGACTAGAACCTCACGTGCCCCATCATCGAGTCCAATGCCTGCTTCGGCGGCCTTGCGCATATCAAGGAAGTCGAACGTCACAAGATCTCCCCAGTGTTTGATCACACGTTGAAATGCACCTCGTTGTGTTCGCAAGTGCTTCATCTTCGCGCGTATGCACGATTCGCAATATGGATTGCGGTAGCGATGGGTACACAGATGTGCCAATGTCTTCGCCTCGGCTTTCAGTGTTCCGACTCTGGCCTTGCGGCTCGGCGCACCGTCGCCTTCCACATCAATGATCACCTCATCGTCACCATCCAACGGAATTTCACCCACTCCTTTTCCTTCGTCGTCGTCCGGAGGGCGTCCGGCCTCGGACTCTGGTACTTCTTCTATAGGAGGTTCTTGGGGTTCAGGATCAGGAGGTCGTTCGTGATCATCACCTTCTTCTTCTGCTTCGATCTCGCCCGGTGCAGCTTCAACGGCAGCTGCGACGCGTCAACATTGCCCGCTGTCAACGCACCCTTGAAGATTTCGGTGATCGCTTTGGCCTCCGGATCATCATGAACCAATGACTTGGAACTCCCGGCACGAACGTACGGGATGTCACCGTTCACGAACAGAGATATTCTCTTGCCCTGCGGGTTGATCATGAATGGTTCCCTTCCGGTAGGCCACACAAACCCGTAGTTGAAGTTCATACATCTCTTGCCTATGGAAAGCACCGACGGCGTGTCGTCCAACACATAAGCGTTGATCGGTTCCTCGAACGACTCAGTCTGGAAATTCGACACGAGATCGGTATCGGTGATTCCATTGGCGGTCTGAAATGATATGGGCTCTGGAGTCACGAGTGTCTCGAGACTGTGCTTCTCGATCTTCTTCTGAGATATGAGGTCATGACCACACCCAGTGTCCATGAGAAACTTGATCTTCTTCTTAAGGATGACTGGTTGAACCATACATTTGAATAAGCCTTGATTGATGATCCGTTTGCTGTGTGCAGCATCGAGTTCGCGCTCAACTATGGAATCCTCACCGTCGTAGAACGAAACTTCTTCCACTCGAGACGTTCCTGGGATTCGTACGAATGAAACTCGATCTCCGCATTGATCATCATCGTCGTCAACCATGTCTCTCATGATCTGTGCCCTCAATCTCGCTTTGTGCTTGGCGAATTCCAAGCTCACAGCGCGATCCTCATCATTGACAAACGCTTCCATGTCGACGTACTTCACCTTCCGCTCTTTGTCTTTCTTCGATCGTCTAGGACACGAAGAAATGAACTTCACGTCATTGGCAAATGTCACATTGCGCTTTGTCACTTTTCGGGTCGACGTAGTCGTTCCCGAGGATTCGTCATCTGTTGAACAATCCGAATCAGCGTCGCTGTCAACGGATGGACAATCTGACTCCTCCTCATCTTGTTTTGAAGATCGCTTCCATATAGCCGGAGCTGATGGATTCCACCTTCGACACAATCTGATGGCGGGTGCAGCAGGGAGTGCCTTGGCCTTGGCATTCGGCTTCGCTGGAGCTGCCTTCGCTTCGGATTTAGCTTTAGCTTTTGCCTTTGGCTCCGGAGCTGGGGTAGCTGCTGCCTCATGCTTGAAAGGACAATTCTCTCTTGAGCACGAGCCTGTGTTCTTGAACGAATAGCAAATCCTGTTTCCTCCTCCTCCAGATGGACTTGGAGTTCTCGTCCTCGGCGTGAAGGGTCGTTCTGGAGTCTTCTTCGAGTGACTGAATGGGCACTTATCGCCATTTCGACACCCTGCATCTGTGAAATGGAACTTGCAGCGGATTTGCTTCTTGCTTTTGTCACCTCTGTTGTCCGCTGACTCACTCCTCGTCTTCTTCTTGGGCTTCGGCTTGGTCTTCGCATGACTCTTCGCTTTGCTTTGAGGTAGTACAGGTGTTGCTTTGTCCGGCTTGGTCGGCGAAGCCTTGACCTTTGCGGATGGAGCTGCGTTAGGCGTAGGTTTCTCGGGTACCTTGGCCGGTGCAGCAAGCAAATCCTTGCCCTCAAGCATCTGACGCAAGCCAATTTGAGTCTGAGTGAGATTTGACTGTTCTCGTTTCCGCATGATGGTACGATCAATGATCTTCATCAGGTTGTCGTACGATCGATCTTCATGATTGTAGGGCAGGTGTTCATAGTGCATGCCCAAGTCCATTTTCATTGCGGGCGAGTCCTTGATCTTGCTGTACAAGCAATCACGGAGAGCTGTTTTGGATGGAATGTCCTCTGGTCTCATCCGTCCCAGAACTTCCAACCACGTCTGCTTGAACGTATGGAGCTTGTTGTCGCCTTGGTACTGGAGCTTCACCAAGTACTCAAGAGTGATAATCATGTCAAGACGATCATGCGTTCGAAAACTTTCGTACATCATCGCGATGACTTGTCGTCCTTTGATGATCTTCACGTCAGGCCTACTGATGTAATCGTTGGCCTTCCGATTCACCTCGAGGTACAGGTCAGCTGATTTGTCACCACCGGCACGTAGCATTGCGACCATGGCGATCCCCAATTTGACATCTATGCTCTTGAACTTCTTGTGTCCTGAATCGTTCAATGCCTCGACATCAGGGAATGGGTTGAACGCTGGTGCCAGCCATAACATCCAGTCCTCATGATGTGGGTCGGCTGATGCCCCTAAGACATTTGCCGTGCACACAGATCGCCAGTTGTTGAGATGAGTGAGAGTGGGCCATGGAGGAACAGTAACTTTGTCGGCTTCCCTCCTGGAAATTCTCACCTCTGTGACTTCAGGATCCGCATCTCCATCAGGATCACGCGCATGCGAACCAGGATCCGATTCGGGTTTGCCCCCCCCACCTTTCTTCTTGTCATCATCGTCGTCAGGCGGATCTGGAGGATCATACCCTGTGCCGGTACCTTCATCATGCTCTTCCTCTCCGTTCTCGTCGCCAGCTTCATCACCGTCATCGTCTCCATTGTTTTCTTGAATCGTTTCAGCGAATAATCTCCACTCATCACGATCAGCTCTGAGACGTTGTTCGGCTTTCTGAGCCTTGAGTACTTCACTTCGCAGATCAGCAATCTTCTCCTCGTACTGTTCCGCGATCTCTTTCTCGATCTGACGCCTCCTTGCCTCATGGATGGAATCGTCATAGGTGACAGGGGGACCAATGAGGTCGTTGCCCTTAGTAGATGCGGTGACACCGTCGATGCCAACAGGTCTTGAGGAGCTGGCCGATGCTGTGGACTTCGATCCCAACATCCCGCGATCCCCCAAGAGTTCGCGTAGCTGTCGATCACGCACGGCTGCCGCATCACTTTTCCCATGAAATCCGCTTGGTATGCCAAACAAAGTGGCTGCACTAGGCGTGGAACGCGCAAGCGCTGGGCTGCTAATACCTGGCACGTGGTGCTCGGGCATTGCATCCGCCACGATTGGCATTGAACTGCGGCCAGTGAAGAAGTTTCCACCGGTGAATGGAATTCCGTCCATCACAAGGTTCTTGTCCTTGTCCGATTCCGAGAATGCGAACTTCTCTTTGGCGACTGGACTAACTTGACTTGGGGACCGTATTTCAGGGGATCGTACCTCATCTCCTACGGAAAATGCAGGCATTACATCCTTTCCTACGTGCTCCCAGCCAGACTCAGTAGTCCTCGAAGACATGGGCATGCTCGAAGGTCGCGTCGCTCCTCCTTGATTGGAGTTTCGTGCTGCCTCCAATTCACTGCGTGTCCTCGCTTGAAGATCTTCTTGTGCTTTGAGCGTTTTCCTGAGTTCACTCAGCTCGTCGTGCAAGGTAGGCAATGATCGCCTTGCATGATCTTCATTCTGATGAAGTCGTTCCTCTGCTTCTTGCATCCTCTTCACAGCCATCCTGCGGTACTCTTCCTCTTCACCAAGACGTTCACGAAGCCGAAATCGTTCTTGTTCAATGGCTGCGCTGTTTCCAGCTAGCCCTTGGATCTCGTTCACGGCCCGCAACTCCTGGTTCTTGACCAAGTGGAATCGTTCCTGCATTGCTTGTAAGGCTTGTTCCGAACTTGCTGTGTTTGACCGGAGGACCAAGTTCTCTCTGGCGTGTTCATGAAGTTCATGAGTCAGACGCTCATACTCACGTGCCATAAGCTCACCATCACCTTGCGCTCTTGCCTCCAACTGCACGAAGTTGGTGGCTGCCTCCGTGCGGAACACGTGTAGCTGTTGAGCTAAATCCTCGGCAACGGCATGTGCTTGACGTTGTTGAGCAGAGTTCTGCTCATCCATGCGAAACAAAGCTGTTTCATAGTCTCGCTTCATCTCCTGATTGACATTGTTGATGTGCCTCATGGCTAAGCATGCATGATCACGTTGTCGTTCCAATTCTTCAATGCGAATTCCAGATCCTTCATCTTCTTGCTGCATCTCCTTGATCTTGTCCATCAGGGTCTGGACGATTCCTTCGTATTCTTGCACCTGACTGCGATAGTACATCTGCTGTGCAAGGTTCGATGCTTCGAACTGTTGCGAAATCGTCAGTTCCTGGTAGGCATTCGGACCATCAGCTATTGCAGGCGTGGCCACGGATGACGCATCACCACGTGCAGGAATCGTATCCAGAGTCATGTCCAGATCGTCAGTATCGCGTGGTTGATTGGTAACCATCCGATTCCAAGTCATGGACTTGTCACGTCCACGAGTAGCCGAAGTCCTAGATCGTGCTGAAGAGCTTCTCGAAGATGATGGTCTTGACTTCTTCTCCAAGGTCTTGACTCCTTTGTCCTTAGCCCTGGACGTAGTCCGAGGTGCCTGAAAACCAGACGCTTCGGCCCGTCGTTCTGAAGCCTTGCCCGTCCTCGAACCTGTGGATGTCGGACGTGAAGGCGTAGATGCTCTTGGTAGACTCTTTGCTTTCCCCTTGGGAACTGCCTTTGCAATGGCAAGCGCAGAAGATTGACCTTTGTCATCTTCCGTGGAGCTATCAACGGATTGCACCACTGTGTCATCAGCTGTTGACTCACCAACGGCTGGCGCTGCCACATCGGCACCGAAAGTCATTGTCGTATCTTGGCTTGATCCTGAGTTCATTGTGGTCGTAGTAGATCAAGTAGTCGTTGCTGTAGAAAGGCAGAGCCGCGTACGGCTGATAACCTGCGTGGGGGATTGATCTCGACTTGGTTGCTGCTCTCCCCACCAGAGCTGTAATGAATGTAGGTGTGGCTGGCTAGCACTCTCCACAGACTGGACCCTGTCTCTCCCTCTTACTCCCACACGTGCGATCCTATGCAGGCAGAACCGGCGGCCGTTCCTTTTGCACTCACTGCCGGCGGCGGTTCGTCTGTGCAACGGGATAGCTCTGATTGCTCAGGATAGAAGACACATATAGCACTTAGCTATGGGCATTGACTTGAGCCAAACGTTGCGTTGGCGGTCACATAGAAAGGTAAAGACGAGGGATGCGTAGCATGCCCCCTAGAGTCGAGGGACGCGTAGCGTGCCCCCTTCTCTTGCACTTTACACGGTCTTGCTCACAGCTCTTATAGTGACACCTTAGAACATGACAAGGCATTGCAGTCCGTTCGCAGCGCAAGTCTCTGCAGCTCAGCATGTTCGCCTGACCCCAACAAGTCGTCTACGTGAAGGAGTCCTCCGCCGGAGTGGTTGCGCATAGCAAACAGCGCCTCGCATCCGGGCCACAACGAAACTCCGCCCTCCGAAACCAGATACTTGGTGAAGGTGGAAAACCAGACCGCTGAACCATCCCGCTGCCCCGGTAGCATAAATGCCAAACGGTACGTAGTGCCGTGGAGCGTCACCACGGTCGGGCACGGCTGCTCGCAAGTCAAGTAGGCGTCTGATATATCACAGGACAACAGGGCATACCCTTTGCGAGACATGTACAAGCCTGGCAGAAGCTTGAGCAGCACAGTTTGGGATGCAGGGCTGTATAAACCTTCCCTGAGGGGATCTCTGAACCTGAATTCCCGGGCCACTAGCCTAGATCTCCTGAGCCACACAGGGGCATCAGTGACCGGATGAGTTTTCGGTCGCCAGCTGCGAACGAACTTCACCGTCAATGACTTGCAGTTCTCATTGCCTGACTCAGGCTGGTAGATCACACCCATTGCCTTGAGCCGAGCTATCTCGCGGTGGTCGCACAGTGCATCAAGGTCAGCAAGCTCCTCGGGGCTCAGGGCAGGCTCATGTGGTGAGAAGGGCCGATAAAGCTCATCAGGAGGGGCAAGGCCTTGCTCACACTCCTCCTCTTCATCATCTGAACACAGGCCGTCAAGATCATTGATGCTTTCAATGTCCGCTGGGGAGAATGCAAGATCGGAATCCTCGTCGGCATGGTGGTACTCCACACCGCACACAGTTGCGGCTGCAATCCTTGCACGTTTGGGCTCAGGACCTGGAGCACCCTCCTCACCTGCTGGCCTGGGACGTTCCCTTGCAACTGAAGTGGCAGGGTCAACTGGCATAGGCTCAGCAGAACCGGCACTGCTTTGCACCAAAGGATCACCTGTAGCAACAGCCTGCGGTGCAACGGGGGCACCAGACTGCAACGGAAGCTCTGCGGCGTCAGTGCCGCCAGAAGCGGGAGCAGCAGCCTCACCGGAACGATGACCATCGGGGTCATCCTCACTCATCTGCGAAGAACTCTCAGGATCAGAAGCGGCTTCCTGAGAAGGGCTGTAATCGCGCGCATCCTCAGGGATCTCTCCAGGACCTTCAGGCAAGGGCGCGAGCTCACCTAGCAAGTCGGAAACCCCACCAAGCTGATCCTCAACTACCAACCTTGCGTCACCGCCAGCCGGAAGGACCTTCGGCTTGCGTTGGGCTCGGGACCTACCTAAGGAACCCGCTACAAACCCGGGGTGGCGCCAAGGACGATCACGGACACAGTCGTGCAAGGCTGGAGTGAAGCCAGTGGCAAGCCGGCGCACGGTGCGGGCCAACATGAGCTTGCCGGCTCCAGAACACAAGATGAACTCATCATTCGGAGTGCACTTTCCGATCATGATGGCCTGGATGAACCGCGGTTTGCCCTTTGGCCCGGGAGAAACCAATCCCATCACAGTTTCGCCAAACGGTAGCACTTTCCCTTTGTAAGGACGGCCATGTATGATCTCGAAAGGAGTAAGCCCCCCGGGTCGCAGCACAAATCTGTTCAGGATCCAAGAAGAATGCCGGAGGCACCATGAATGGAGAGCGTGGGCCGTTGCGACCTTAAGCTTGGTCTCTGCTTCGTACATCGAGAGCAGAGTGTTGCACTGCTGCCGCAGCGTTTGCACGGCAACCTCGGCACCTCCATTGGATTGGTGGCTTTCCTCAGCTGACTGCTGCACATCAGTTTGCAAACCCAGCTGTAGCCGCATGCGCCTCACCTCATTGCGTAACTTCAAGCATGTGGGCTCGGGGTCGCATTGAAGCACAACTTTGGAGTAGCCTAGCATGCTAAGCAACCTGCAAATCTCAGCAGCAAGGTAGCTGGTGACATTGATCCCATCATGCACGCCTGCCTTGCCTGGCACCGGGATGGCCTCTCGCCAGCCACTCTCAGAATCGTGAAGACACAGAAAGGCAAGCTTGTTGTGAGGGCCATCCTCCTCCGATCGGCCAGTGAAGCCGTAGTCGAAGGATATCACAGGAAATTTGCGATCAGTATTGGCAGCTTTGTGCATGTCATCCCTTGCTTTAAAGGCCACGCAGTGCTGGCACCATGCTTCATATGGGGCGTGCACAGCCTCGTGGGCTCGTCGTTGCTCTGGTGTGGGCTCCTTCGGAGCTGCCGGCACATTGGGCACAGGTGCATTCGGAACCTCAGCGGCGCGACTAGCCTCAATCAGCTTAAGCCTGTCAAGCTGGTTGCACAGCCTACGGAACACCACGGCTTTCGAGCCTGATTTCCCGACACCAAGGCTCTGGCATGCACGGCGAAGCACTGACAGGGTGCTGTCAAGACTCAGTTCGACATCATCGACAACAATCTTGTCTGGTTGGGCTTCGCGTTCGTCAGCGAGTGCCCCTTGCATCACTGCATCATCAAGGGCACCATCGCGTGCCTCGCCCCCGCCGGCTGACTCAACTTCAGCCCCGCCGCCTAACTCAACATCGGCCTCCTGCACTGCCTCACCGAAGAAATCCTCAAACACGGGATCTGCTGAAGACTCTGGAGGTGCAGGTGCCGGCGCATCAAGAATTGGCACATCAGTTGCGAAACCGAGGTCGCTGGGTGCCAGCGGCTCCCGATGACCGAACACGATCATCTCTACCTCCTGATCGGCAACCTGAGTGGTCAAGTCTTCGCCAAGGTCGGCGATTGAAGATGAAAGCTCGGAAAGAACCCAATCCCCATCTATCTTGATCAGGGTGGTGCGGTAGGCGAGGCCCTCGTAAGGCAGATACAAGCTCAAATCGACAAGGTGCTTCGAAGTGAGGCTCGTGGCATGTACACCTGGGGCAATCTCCTGAAAGAAGTCTGTGCTGCGGATGAGGCGGTCAAGCAAGCCAGTCAAGCGCACCTTAATAACCCGAACTGCAGAGGGCTGAGGCTCCTGGATAGAGCGTATGACGCCCTTGCACACAAGAGTGTTGTTGCTGAAACCCACAGGGATCCGCGCTCCATGACACGGGCTGGTCAGGCACATTCCAAGATCATCAAAGTCAAGAAACCTCCAGCCCTGCTTGAGCAATTTGCCCGTGGCCAGAATCGGCTGAGAAACTGGCGACACAACCCAGCGCTCCTTCAGCTCGACTCCAGAAGCTTCCAAAGTGGCCAATCGGCTGCCCTTGGTGTGAATCGTGTTGCCCTGGCAGTCAACAAGCGGTGGCTCACCTGACGCATGAGACCCAACACACACGAAGTCAAGAGGCAGACATGACTC
Source organism: Symbiodinium sp. CCMP2592 (assembly GCA_905221615.1). Classification (NCBI taxonomy): domain Eukaryota; class Dinophyceae; order Suessiales; family Symbiodiniaceae; genus Symbiodinium; species Symbiodinium sp. CCMP2592. Next base: position 122,106 of record CAJNDT010000216.1, on the reverse strand, counting down.
ATCGGCGGCTGTGTCGACACAGATCTCCAACTGTTGCTCATAGCTGTGACGGCTGACTGCAGCTACACGCATGGGTGACGAAACAGGGCTGAGATCCCAATCGCCATCATGGTCACTGCTAGCTATGTCAAACTCTGCAGGACAGCCACTGGGCACACATCGGACCAAAGTGGACTCAACGCGGCCTATGGACAGATCTGACTGGCACGGCTCATCCGAAACTGCACAAGGATCTGACTGGCACGGCTCATCCGAAACTGCAAACGGATCTGACTGGCACGGCTCATCCGAAACTGCAAACGGATCTGACTGGCACGGCTCATGCGAATCTGCACAACGAATCGCTCTAACACTTGAGGAGGAAGCGGGATCACCAGGCATAGCACGAATGTCAAACATGATGCGCTTCACAGCTGCTTTGGCGGCTGCCTTGGGCGACGGTGATCCTTGATCTCCACCAGCAGCAGCATCATCCTCAGTGATGGCACGCACCTTGCCCGCAGCAAGGTCAGCTTTGTACTTTCTGCAATCTCTCTTGTAGTGTCCTTTCTTGTGGCAGTAGTGGCATTCGGCATCGGGGGAGGCCTTAGGTTTGGCTTTCGGCTTACCCTTAGGGCTGGGGGCATCCTTAGATTTTCCCTTATCACCTTTGCCTTTCCCTTTATCCTTCCCTTTCTTGCCTTTGCCCTTATCCTGACCCTTGATTTGGGCCACGGAACCTTCTTGGTCCACTTCCATGGAAGCACTGCCTTTGTTGGGACTGACAAGACCAAGCTCCTGCTGCACTCGCGCGGCACTCCAATTAGTAGTACTTACTTCATACGACAGCACAAGGTTCTTTACGTCCTCATAAGTCGTAGAAGCGTCCATTCTCAAGTGCACGTGGGATTGCAGGGCTTTGGGGATGGCTCTAAGTACAACTGACAGCTTGACATCACCAGGAAGTGCATTGCCAGAGGCCTTCTCATACTCGGCGATCAGCCGCTCGAAGCTGTTGAGTTGCTCACGCAGCGTTCGGTCACGCGTGAATGCTGGAAGCCCCATCACTGCACTCAGCAGCGCGAGCGACCTGGAGCGCGTCCTCGGGCTAAATTGGCAGGTTAACTGCCGCCAGCATTCAAACCCATTGCGATCTTCAATGCCGCGGTGTATTGCAAGAGGCCTCCCTTTCAAGACAGAGCCTAGAATCACATACAGCTTCCTAGCCCTTTCAAGACAAATGGGTGGCATATTGGCAATGTGAGGCACTTCAGTCAAGCGTTGCTCTACTTCTGCTAGATCGCTCTCATAAGCAGGCTCTGCAAAGGTAACCCAGTTACGGAAACTGGTGGACCAGGCTAGCCAGCCCAGCGCATCCTGATCGGCATTCTCAGTGCCAAACGGCTCGGGATACTTGAGAACCTTGTTGGCTAAAGTAAAACCCCCACTATTGTCAAGAGGTGGCTTGTTGGCCGCTGCACTCTGCTGAGACACCATCATCAGAGTCTGCTGCGCAGTCTGAGCAAGCGACATCACCATCGTCTGCATAGCCTGCATGTCAGCAAGCTGTGGCCCTGGAGCCTGTGGGAAGGGACCTGCAGGGAACCCCGGCACTTGCGACGACGAAGCAACCTGCGGCGGATCTCCAAGGTCGTCATCATCATCATCATCCAACGGCACATTCGGTGGCTGTGACACCGGACTTCCATGTGCAGACATTTCTGCAACAGTGTGGTATTGGGCTCGTAAACAAAAATCAAGATAGGATCACAAAGGCTGATCAATCAAGGTCAATGCAATGCGTAGCTCTCCTAAGCCGGTGCTTGAAGACGTTCCTACCTACAACAAACCCAAGGGCAAAGGTCCTCCCTGCTGCCCAGTTGTTGAAGCGGATGCACTGCTGATCACTCAACACACGATTAGCCAATCTGGTGACCTGAGACAAGGAAGTCGCGGCCTCAGCAGTTGCTTTGTGCCTTGCAAGATAAGCTGCTTGCCTCTTGCGGAAAGAGAAGACGCTCAGACTCGGAGTTCGTACTTTAGCTGCAAGCTGCAACCGAAGCAGATGCAAGAAGCGGGCTTTCGCCTGACTGAGCAAAGGGTCCTTGTCCCACGCGAGCACAAGGGGAGCGGCCGTGGCTGCTACGAGCTACCCAGCTACACTTCGCCGAAGAAAAGAAAACACCAAAGTCAAGGACAGGTTTCCGCACGCTGGCCCCCGAACAGAGAACCAACAAGAAACCCGACGTGAGAAGCACTGGTCGGCCAGTGCTCCGCTACCATGAATGTTTTCACCCTTGAAACAAAGCGCCTGCGATGCGACATATACTCAGCACACATGCAATGGCGGCAAACTTGCATGACTGGAAAATCAAAAGAGAGAATAGGAAAATGTTTCACAAAACCTACTCCTCAAAACTACAAACTCCTTCCTTCCTTCCTGGGTGCAGGTTACGTAAAACACAAGCACTTAGGCAGATTCTCGTTGGGCCCTGCCATCTTGAGATCATCCACGTAGATGACAAGTAAGAGCTTCATCTGCGGGTGGAAATACAATGATGGCCATTCGTCGCCAATCGGCTTGAATCCTACTTTCTGTACCGCGGTATGGCAATGTTGTTCCCACATGGTTCCTGCATCAGGATGTCCATATAGAGCTTTGATCAAGCGACATACAGGTCTACGGAATTTATGCCGTTTCGCAGATGGATGCCAGGCTTCATCAGGCAGTTCAACCCAACATGGAGTGCCCGATAACCTCGCCTGAATGTAGGCTTGGATAGCATCCGCCATCTGGACATCGTTGCCAGGGAGACATCCGTAGTAGTCTGCCCACCGTGAAGCGTCAAACGTGGCCGGGGAATTCCCCAAATCCTGAAACAACGCGGCTTCCATATTTTGATCTTTGACCTGATCACCGAGTAGTACGCCTCGCCCTTTGAACTTCCTGGCAGGATCGTCCTCTTTGAGCTGATAGTTCTTCTCATATATCAGTCCATGTACTCGCGCCATATGTACCTTCTCACCTTTCTTCTTTGCCTCGGCGACGACGTCGTCATATTCACGCGTAGTTGAGAAATCAAACACCTCTTGATCCCACAATCCCTTCCATTCTTTCATGAAAGCTTCCATGGCCTTGGGGTTGCTGACCATCTCCTTGCGTGTGACGGGTCGAGTAACCATGGCATTGAAGCATGATCCTCCTGCGTGATTCTTTTCCCGATGTACGTTTCTGTGAGAAGTCGTACACGGCATAGATGGAATCCAGTTATCATCCATGACCATATGTGCCGGAACGGCCGGCACGACATCTGCCAAGAATTGTTCTTGTGTGTATTGATCCACATAGGACTGTGCCCAGGACCACCCATCGTCGTCGTCAATGGACACGTTAAGTTGCAGATCAATTTCTTCACATGGAACAATCTTGGGAAAGATCATGTTGTCCAAAACCTTGGTGACTATCTTCTTTCCTATCGCGGCTTTCTTCCGGTCCTTCTTGGCAACTCGAGCTTTGTCTCGCTTTTCTTTCTTGTACGCTGCCTTCTTCTCTGCTTCACTCATTTTCTTCCATGCTTCCGGAGAATAGGAATGGATAGGTCGCCGTGTAGGAAGAGTTCGTCGACCTTCGCTTCGGATCTTGTATGGAACTCCCCTTTTATCGATCTTGCAGGCTTCACCATCATCAGTGAGATATACAATGCCGTCCCCTTTCTTTCCTGTACTCCAATGCTCGATCTCCTCAGGAGCCAATTTCTTTTCTTTCAAGATCTTAATGATCTCTCCAGGTTCTTCGATGTCTCCTTCGGGGATGAGTCTACCGGTTGGACCGACTTCGCGGAGCGATCGCCGATCTTTCCCAGTAACCTTTGGTTCAGAAGGAGGCGGTGCCGCACGTAGACCTAGCTCTTCGTCTAGTTCGTCGAGTCTTTTGTTTCCTATGGCATCAATGGCTTCATGTTCTGCTGACTTGAAGACTTCACCAGACGGCTCCGTCTCTATGTCAGATGGATCTATGTCCTGCAAATCAGGGTCTTCTCCGGGATCCGGTGGAGGAAGTAGACCGTCTTGATCATCATCATCCCCGTTGCCACCATTTCCTCCAGGCGGACCGTCATCCCCGTCATCGACGTCTTTTATCTCCTTGCCAGCGAGGTCAACATTGTCCCTGAGTCCCTCAATGGTTGAGTTCATCCTTTCGTACTCAGCTTTCAGGGGAAATGTTATCTCCTCTGGGAAGTAGATAACCTCTGTCTCGTACGGTCTCATCAACTTCCTGGGAACAGATGCGTCCATCGACAAGTTCGCATTGGCAAACTCCTTCATATCCCATACGCGATACTTCTTGGACCATCCTTGACCAGCAGTGATGATGTATCCGGCGAAAATGCCTGGGATCCCCTTTGGATCGAACTTGTTGCCACATGTCTTCGGCCTTGTATCCGTCGGCTTGAAGAAGACTTTGGCCCCAAATGGTATGGCTTTTCCCTCGAAGTCCTTGCCAGTCATTCGTTTCCATGCTGAATCACCATCGCCCTCCACATCTTCAATGTTTAAGTTCTGCATTACGCAATTCAGCGCAAAGGACCAGTATTGGGCGGGTAATCCGGCGTGTAGCATGGATGCGGCGACCGTATTGATCACTTCTTGATTTGATCGTTCAGCGAGTGAGTTGTTACTGGGTTTCCCTGGAAGGGAATGATCGATCACGATCTTCAACTGCGCCATGGCTGAATCGAACTCTGGTGCTTCATCACTGTACGCCATATGAATCTTGCGTCTTCCCATTAATCGTTTGATGGCCATGACAACCTCATCAGTATTCCTTGAGGCTGTGGGAATCGCTGCGATCATTTTGGTGGCGATGTCTCTGATGACTAGAACTTCACGTGCTCCGTCATCGAGCCGGATGCCTGCTTCGGCAGCTTTGCGCATGTCGAGGAAGTCGAACGTTACGAGATCCCCCCAGTGTTTAATCACACGTTGAAATGCACCTCGTTGTGTTCGCAAGTGCTTCATCTTCGCGCGTACGCACGATTCGCAATATGGATTGCGGTAGCGATGAGTGCATAGATGCGCCAACGTCTTTGCTTCGGCTTTTAGTGTTCCGACTCTGGCCTTGCGGCTCGGCGCACCGTCGCCTTCCACATCAATGATCACCTCATCGTCACCGTCCAGTAGAACTTCACCCACTCCTGCTCCTTCATCGTCCGGCGGTCGTCCGGCCTCGGACTCTGGTACTTCTTCTATAGGAGGTTCCTGGGGTTCAGGGTCAGGAGGTCGTTCATGAGCGTCACCTTCTTCTTCTGCTTCAACTTCGCTCGGTGCAGCTTCAGCGGCAGCTGCGACATTGACGTCAACACCACCCGCGGTTAACACACCCTTGAAGATTTCGGTGATTGCTTTGGCCTCCGGATCATCATGAACAAGTGACTTGGAACTCCCGGCACGAATGTACGGAATGTCACCGTTCACGAACAGAGATATTCTCTTGCCCTGCGGGTTGATCATGAATGGTTCCCTTCCGGGTGGCCACACAAACCCGTAACTGAAGTTCATGCATCTCTTACCTATGGAAAGCACCGACGGTGTGTCATCCAACACATAAGCGTTGATCGGTTCCTCGAACGACTCAGTCTGAAAGTTCGACACAAGATCGGTATCGGTGATTCCATTTGCGGTCTGAAATGATATGGGCTCTGGAGTCACGAGTGTCTCAAGACTATGCTTCTCGATCTTCTTCTGAGATATGAGGTCATGGCCACATCCAGTGTCCATGAGAAACTTGATCTTCTTCTTGAGGATGACTGGTTGAACCATGCATTTGAACACGCCTTGATTGATGATCCGCTTGCTGTGCGCAGCGTCGAGTTCACGCTCAACGATGGAATCCTCACCGTCGTAGAAGGAAACCTCTTCCACCCGAGACGTTCCTGGGATCCGTACGAATGAAACTCGATCTCCGCATTGATCATCATCGTCGTCAACCATGTCTCTCATGATCTGTGCCCTCAATCTCGCTTTGTGCTTAGCGAATTCCAAAGTCACGGCGCGATCCTCATCGTTGACAAGTGCTTCCATGTCGACGTACTTCACCTTCCGTTCTTTGTCCTTCTTCGACTTTCTAGGACACGAAGAAGTGAACTTCACGTCGTCAGTGAATGTCACGTTGCGCTTGATCTCTTTTCGGGTCGACGTAGTCGGTCCCGAGGATTCGTCGTCGGTTGAACAATCCGAGTCAGCGTCGCTGTCAGCGGATGAACAATCAGACTCTTCCTCATCTTGTCTTGAAGATCGCTTCCATATAGCCGGGGCTGATGGATTCCACCTTCGGCACAGTCTAATGGCGGGTGCCGCAGGGAGTGCCTTGGCCTTAGCATTCGGTTTCGCTGGAGCTGCCTTCGCTTCGGATTTGGCTTTGGCTTTCGCCTTTGGCTCCGGAGCTGGGGTAGCTGCGGCCTCATGCTTGAAAGGACAATTCTCTCTTGAGCACGAGCCTGTGTTCTTGAAAGAGTAGCATATCTTATTTCCTCCTCCTCCAGATGGAGTTCTCGTCCTCGGCGTAAAGGGTCGCTCTGGAGTCTTCTTCGAGTGACTGAATGGGCACTTGTCACCATTTTGACACCCTGCATCTGTGAAATGGAACTTGCAGCGGATTTGCTTCTTGCTCTTGTCGCCTCTGTTGTCCGCCGACTCACTCCTCGTCTTCTTCTTGGGCTTTGGCTTGGTCTTCGCATGACTCTTCGCTTTGCTCTGAGGTAGCACAGGTGTTGCTTTATCCGGCTTGGTAGGCGAAGCTTTGACCTTTGCGGATGGAGCTGCATTAGGCGTTGGTTTCTCAGGTACCTTGGCCGGCGCAGCGAGCAAATCCTTGCCCTCAAGCATCTGGCGCAAACCAATTTGGGTCTGAGTGAGATTTGATTGTTCTCGTCTCCGCATGATGGTACGATCGATGATCTTCATCAGATTGTCGTACGATCGGTCTTCATGATTGTAGGGCAAGTGGTCATAGTGCATGCCCAAATCCATCTTCATTGCGGGCGAGTCCTTGATCTTGCTGTGCAAGCAATCACGGAGAGCTGTTTTGGATGGTATGTCTTCTGGTCTCATCCGTCCAAGAACTTCCAACCACGTCTGCTTGAACGTATGAAGTTTGTTGTCGCCTTGGTACTGGAGCTTCACCAAGTACTCGAGAGTGATGATCATGTCGAGACGGTCATGCGTTCGAAAACTTTCATACATCATCGCAATGATTTGTCGTCCTTTGATGATCTTCCCTTCGGGCCTGCTGATGTAATCGTTGGCCTTCCGGTTCACCTCCAGGTACAGATCAGCGGATTTGTCACCACCAGCGCGTAGCATTGCGACCATGGAGACCCCCAATTTGACGTCTATGCTCTTGAACTTCTTGTGTCCTGAATCGTTCAGTGCTTCGACATCAGGGAATGGGTTGAACGCTGGTGCCAGCCATAACATCCAGTCCTCATGATTTGGGTCGGCTGACGCTCCTAGGACGTTCGCCGTGCATACGGACCGCCAGTTGTTCAGGTGAGTGAGAACAGGCCATGGAGGGACTGTCACTTTATCGGCCTCTCTCCTGGAAATTCTCACCTCCGTGACCTCAGGATCTGCGTCTCCGTCAGGATCACGCGCATGAGGGTCAGGATCCGGCTCAGGTTTGCCTCCACCGTTCTTCTTCTTATCATCATCGTCATTATTAGGCGAATCTGGAGGGTCATACCCCGTGCCGGTCCCTTCACCTTGCTCTCCCTCTTCGTTCTCATCGCCAGCTTCATCACCGTCATCGTCTCCATTGTCTTCCTGCATCGTTTCAGCGAATAATCTCCACTCATCACGATCAGCTCTGAGACGTTGTTCGGCTTTCTGGGCCTTGAGTACTTCGCTTCGCAGATCAGCAATCTTCTCTTCGTACTGCTCCGCGACCTCTTTCTCGATCTGACGTCTCCTTGCCTCATGGATGGAAGCATCGTAGGTGACAGGGGTAGCCTTTGGGGCACCATTGGGGTCGTTGCCCCTCATAGATGCGATAATGCCGTCGATACCAACAGGTCTTGAAGAGCTGGCAGATGCTGTGGACTTCGATCCCAACATCCCGCGATCCTCCAAGAGTTCACGTAGCTGTCGGTCACGTACGGCTGCCGCATCACTTTGTCCATGAAATCCGCTTGGTATGCCAAACAGAGTGGCTGCACTGGGCGTGGAACGCGCATGTGCTGGACTGCTAATGCCTGGCACGTGGTGCTCGGGCATTGCATCCGCCACGATTGGCGTTACATGGGATTTATTTACCTCACCTTTGATGCTGCCAGTGAAGAAGTTTCCACCGGTAAATGGGATGCCATCCATCGCAAGGTTCTTGTCCTTGTCCGATTCTGAGAATGCGATCTTCTCTTTGGCGACTGGACTAATTTGATTTGGGGACCGTATTTCAGGGGATCGCACCTCACCTCCTACGGAAAATGCAGGCACTACTTCCTTTCCTACGTGCTCCCAGCCAGACTCAGTAGTCCTCGAAGACATGGGCATGCTCGAAGGCCGTGTCGCTCCGCCATGGTAGTTGGAGTTCCGTGCTGCCTCCAATTCGCTGCGTGTCCTCGCTTGAAGATCTTCTTGTGCTTTGAGCGTTTTCCTGAGTTCGCTCAGCTCGTCGTGCAAGGTGGGCAATGCGCGCCTTGCATGATCTTCATTCTGATGAAGTCGGTCCTCTGCGTCTTGCATCCTCCTCACAGCCATTTTGCGGTACTCTTCCTCCTCACCAAGACGTTCGCGAAGCCGAAGTCGTTCTTGATCAATGGCTGCGCTGTTTCCAGCTAGCCCTTGAATCTCGTTTACGGCTCGCAACTCCTGATTCCTGACCAGGTGGAATCGTTCCTGCATCGCTTGCAAGGCTTGTTCCGAACTTGCTGTGTTCGACCGGAGGAACAAGTTCTCTCTGGCTTGTTCATGAAGTTCATGAGTCAGATGCTCATACTCACGTGCCATAAGCTCACCATCGCCCTGCGCTCTTGCCTCCAACTGCACAAAGTTAGTGGCTGCTTCCGTGCGAAACACATGTAGCTGCTGAGCCAGTTCCTCGGCGACAGCGTGTGCTTGACGTTGTTGAGCAGAGTTCTGTTCATCCATGCGAAACAAAGCTGTTTCATAGTCTCGCTTCATCTCCTGATTGACATTGTTGATGTGCCTCATGGCTAAGCATGCATGGTCACGTTGTCGTTCCAATTCTTCGATGCGAATCCCAGATCCTTCATCTTCTTGCTGCATCTCCTTGATCTTCTCCATCAGGGTCTGGACAACACCTTCGTACTCCTGCACCTGACTTCGATAGTACATCTGCTGTGCAAGATTCGATGCTTCAAATTGTTGCGGAATTGTCAATTCCTGGTAGGCATTCGGACCATCGGCTATGGCTGGTGTAGTCACTGACGAAGCGTCACCCCGTGCAGGGATTGTGTCCAAAGTCATATCCAGATCGTCAGCTTCGCGTGGTTGATTGGTAACCATTCGATTCCACGTCATGGACTTGTCACGTCCACGAGTGGCCGAAGTCCTTGATCGTGCTGAAGAGCTTCTTGAAGATGATGGTCGCGGCTTCTTTTCCAAAGTCTTCACTCCCTTGTCCTTTGCCCTCGACGGGGTCCGAGGTGCCTGAAAACCAGACGCTTCGGATCGTCGTTCTGGAGCCTTGCTCGTCCTCGAACCTGTGGATGTTGGACGCGAAGGCGTGGATGCTCTTGGTAGACTCTTTGCTTTCGCTTTGGGAACTGCCTTTGCAATGGCAAGCGCAGAAGATTGACCTTTGTCATCTTCCGTGGAGCTATCAACGGATTGCACCACTGTGTCATCAGCTGTTGACTCACCAACGGCTGGCGCTGCCACATCGGCACCGAAAGTCATTGTCGTATCTTGACTTGATCCCGAGTTCATTGTGGTCGTAGTAGATCAAGTAGTCTTTGCTGCAGAAAGGCAGAGCCGCGTACGGCTGATAACCTGCGTGGGGATTTGATCCTGGTAATGTTCTCTATCGCTCACCCCACAAAGAGCTGTATTGACTGTTGGCGTGGTTGCCTTCTACAAGCTGGATCACCGTTACTTCCACTTCCACACACGCACTCCTATGCAGGCAGATCCAACGTTCGCTCGTTTTGCACACTTGAGCCGGCGGTGGATCGTCTGTGCACGGGATAGCTCTGTCTACTCGGAGAATCACAGAAGATTATAGCACTTTAGCTAAGGGCAATGCTTTCTAGAGCTTGTGCTCATTCTTGAGCCAAACGTTGCATGGGCGGTCATACTGAAAGGATGGATAGGCATTGCGGTGTGCGTAGCACTACCACAAGCCTACTCCTAGAGACGAGGGACGCGTGGCGTGCCCCCTTCCCTTGCACTTTACACGGTCTTGCTCACAGCTCTTATAGTGACACCTTGGAACTTGACAAGGCATCGCAGTCCGTTCGCATAAAAGAATTGAGGCTGACAAGAAAACGGCAAAAGTAATATTCAATGGACTGACTATATTCACGAGATATTGCTGACATATAACAACCAAATGACACATTCCGCTACAAAATTCACGCCAAACGAGGCACGGAAACCAAGTAACGAATTAAGCGTCAGGTTGAATCTTGCTAGTAGTGGTGTAAACGGAATAGGATATATCCAGAGATTGACAAGGGTGACGAAGTTAATAGATTTAAGAAGCGAGAACCGAATGAGAAAGAAAGGGTAGGAAATTGGAGTAAAGATACATATACCATAGAAGGAATAGAAAAGAAATGAAGTCAAATTCATTATTATGGGGAGGGCATTAACAGGCCTTATTTAAGAATTGAATTGGTAAAAGTCTAATATTCTTAAGAAAGTGTTTTCTGAAGAAAAGTATTTAAAAAAAATGTTGTCTATATATAGTATCATGGAAATGCTCACCGAAAAAAGCAGGAAGAAATCATTAATGGATTCGTAAATGTTACGAACATGAAAACAGATATGAACGAAAAAGTGGGTATGTGTCGCAAATGTAAATTTACAAAAGAAGTTCTTAATTGCTACAACTTGCCAACACCCGAAAGCTCAATTAATACAATATGCAAGTTCAATTACAAAGAATGCGAGACATGTGCAACAGTAAAATCATTAACAAATCACGTTTGCGGTTGTAGCATGAAGAAGCTTGAGAATACCGTTGAAGCAGTTTAAGATAAACATATGTATAACACACGAGAATATGGAGAAAGTGCAAAAGACCAAGGAACCACACACACGAATTATCATGTGAATTTAAACCAACTCCCAACATACAAAAAGTTGTAAAACAGAGATAATGGAGTTACCAACAATTTGCAACAAAAATGCCCATAAAGAACTTAAGGGTTGATATAATTCTTTGTGGAATGGTAGCGATGCTATAGAAAGAAAATATACCAAATTGCGGAATACAGCAAAAATAGAAAAAGACAAGCATTAAAGAAAAGACCTGATACTAAACAAAAGTTGTGATTGTATACATCCCCATATGAACCAATGCCCAGTATGATAAAATAAGTTCGTGACTACATTGAAAACAAACAAGAACACATCAGTATTGAACATAAAAACGTATGTATTCTCATAAAACACCAACAATAAGAAACGAATAACGTCACGAGTTGAATACAGTGGCGGGTACTTAAGGGAAAGGTTATTGAAGCGCAGTGTCCTTTCAGATTAAAGGAATTATGCTTGAAAATGGTTGAAACTAGCAAGTGGCTTCTTGAAAACTAATGGTTTTGACAAAATGATGTCTGCAAACGTTTTGTTCTTATACACACATCAGCCCAAAAAATCCCTACACCAGAGGTGTCAAACTTGATTCTGTGTGTTTCGTTGCTTCTTTGTTTCGGCGTGTTTCTGCTTCCTACACATTGCAAAGGTTTCTGATTTACCTGGGTTTTCAACACAAGTCTACCTTCATGTTCTTCAACCCTGAAGACTTACGAGACACCCAGCGCATTTGCGGCGGTAGAGGTCGATCAGCTAAAGGACCACAACATCGTAGAAAACGAGGACGCGTGTAGCGTGACGTCTCCTCGCGCGAGCAGAACCCAGAGTGGAGCGAAGTTGGGGTTTAGGGTTCAGGGCTTAGGGAGCCCGTAAACCCTAGGAGTCCTCTCGAGATTGAAGATGGCCACGAACAAACTGTACATGAAGAAGTCCTCGCGAGGGAACTTCTGTCTTGAGGTAGCGAAGGTTGAAACGGGCACGGAAAATCTTTCAAAAGACACATTAACATGACATGTGAGCTGCGATTTTTCATACCACTCAGGACCATCATGCCTCCGGCAGGACAAGTGCACGTGGCCTTGCATGCACTTCGCGGGCAGGATTCACAGAGCAATGGATACCTTTCAAGATCACCCACTTTGGAAGCTTAAGTCCGCTTAAGTAACAGGAGGAAGCGGGGGAGGCGGAGGCGCCATTGGTGGCGGAGGCGGCCGTTCTAGCGGGGGCAGCCGGCGTCTTGGAGTAAGGATGGGCAAGTTGGTCTGCGGCCAATCTGCTGCTCCCAAGCGGTGATGAAAGTAGGACAGAGCTGCGTCACGCCAATCATCATGAATCACCATGGAGGCAGCATAGGTCCCGTCACGTAACTCCGCGTGCGCTACAGCATGAAGTGAGATCCTGCCGACAGCCATTTCCATAGCAACTGCCACCGCTGCCACGTAATACCCAAGAACATGGCCGTTGATCTGCTTTGCTGCAGTGTCAACTCCGAGCCTGTTTACCAAACTGAGCCTGCTCTCCGGGGCTGCGTGCCACGCAGCTGGCAACAGTGCAACGTTGCCAGCAAGAATATTGTCAAAGCCGTCGGCCCAATCTATGATTTTCACTGCGCCAGTCTCATAGTCCAAAATGAATATGTCGCTTGGATGACAGTCGAAAAGCGGCAGCGACAATGCATCCAGGAAAGCCAGCGTGTCAGCTAAAAACGTCAGGGCAGCGACAAGGTTGCACCCAATCGGCTGCAAAAGAACATCTCTCATGGTTACAGTACTTGGAACAAACTCCCACACCGAAAATGTAGCAGGCCCCGCGAACCAGCCCAACAAGGGACAAAGGCACGAATGGCGCACCATCTCATTGCAAACTTCATTTCGCTTTGGATTGCTGCAGCGTTGTGATAATAGCCAAGGGGATTACCAAGCTTGGGCACTTTCACGGCGACTGGCAAGCCTTGCACGTGTCCTTTGAAAACTTGTCCGATGCATCCGCTGCCAAGCTCCGGGCCCCACTCCAGATCTTGCAAGCTGAGTCCGCTGAAAACCTCACGCTGGGCAAGATTTAAGAACTCTGCATGCACAGAGTGCCGCAATCGCCGTCTCTTGTCAACCTCATTGATGACCAGCTCGGTGGAAGCCAAAAGTGCGATTGCCAGCACCGAAGTTGCATGGCAAACAGCACCATCTGTTTCGACAAGCATTGCTGAAGACACTCAATTGCAATCGTGTTGTGAGTCGCATATGGCCTATATACAGCTTGAAACTCCTTGTGCCAGCTGTCGTTACTGGGAGAGGCTGTGAACAATTGGGTCCTAAAGTGAGTGGATCTTGACTTGCAGGTGAATTTCAAACAACTGGTTCTGCCTCGTCGTCGTAGCACTTTCAGGATGTGGACACAACGGCAAGCCCAATAGCTGAAAAGACTTCAGACTGCGGGGCAGCGGATTGAAAACTGATGCTGTGCCTTGTGCTTTCTCACTGCTCACTGGGATCTGCAACCGTCACTAATGACAAACTGCACGTGCATAACCTGAAGCATGACTGTACTTCAAGGAAAACCAAAGTCTCTCCGCGCACAATCTACGGTGCATATGACTTCACAGTCAAACACACAACCTTCGAAAAAATCCTGCCCTGTCATGTCCTCTTTGCCGCAGCTTTGCCATCAAGGCTTCGCCACAGAACTCGAAGAAGTCGCAGTCCCGATGCCCGATGCCCTAAACTCAAAACAAAGCCCCTTTCAGGAACTTCCTGCGCCGATGTCGCGAAGTGATACTGCTATCTCGGGGTTCTTAGTCTTGGTGGAACTTTCTGGGTCCTACAGGAAAGTATAGTCATGTGGTGGTTGTTGGCAGCCCGCGCTCAGTCAGTCAGTCAGTCATACGCCGGGCGGCGCGTGGACAGGTAAACTCGCTCACCGCACGATTCCAGACAAGAGGATTCTGTACAAGCCTGGTTATCTCACGGTGGCTTCCAAGGAATTGACATGCTTTGTCCCTAACAAATGTGACCCATTCTCGTCGCGGCCTCCCCACCCTTCTCACATACATACTTGTGGCAGGCTGCAGCGTTCCACGAATAAATGCAGAGCTGTGCAAGGGGTGGTCGTGTGCAGATCGCAGTACTCTACCCAAAAGGACGAGTTGTCGTTTCAACAACATGTCTGTAGCAGCGGGGTAACAAGCTCTGCGCAAAACTTCTGTATTGGGCACTCTCGAGATGAAAGCGGGTGGGATGCCGAATATACTTCTCAAGCAACGGTTTTGAAAGCCATCAAGACGCCGACGATCCGCGGATGATAAACACAACCAGCTCAGGGAATACATGAGCTTCGATTCAATAAGAGCTTTATAGATTTGAACCTTCCGGTCCCGAGATAATGAAGAATGTTTCCAAACTTTTTGGAGCTCCAGAAAGTCCCGTTTTGCCATCCCGATTCTCCGACCCAATTCATGACCAGGTAGCCCATCATAACTGAGAACAGATCCCAAATATTCAATGCCCAGTTTTGGTGAAATATGTTCACCCGTCGGAGTCCGAATCTTTGCTTGACATTGTACTTGTAGCAATTGAAACTTATCCCAGTGAAGCTCCATGCCATACAACAGCCCTGCATCTGCGACCTGAGATAGATAGTCCTGCAAATGACGGTCGGGCGTGCCAAGCAGCAATGTATCAACGGGATAAAGAATATCGGCTAAATCCCCACGATTGTATGCAAGCAGTGCAGCACCACTTAGGTTTGAAACAGCATCGTGCATCAAGACCGTCATGACGATGATAAATATCAGCGGGCCCAAAGTGCATCCTTGCGAAATGCCAGAATTCTGCGATTTTAAGGTGGATTTGATGCCTTGGTCTTCGACATAAAACCTACGATGCCGCATCATGTTGTGAATCACTTGCCGACAAAAGTCAGGAATACCGAAACGGCGCAATGCATCAAGAAGGCTGTCCAAGTTGATACTGTCAAAAGCTTTCTTCCAATCGAGGGCCAATAAGCGGATCTGACCATCTCGTTGGGCACAAGCTTGTTCGATTTTTTCGCAAAGCAACGAACATGGCATCTTCGGTGCAATGACCCTCTCTAAATCCAAATTGTGATTTCCAAAGCCTGGTATGTACACCTGCGTCAAGGAGCCGTTGTTTGAGGAGGGACGCAAACAGTTTGTACGCAATACTCTGCAAGCAAATTGGTCGATAGTTGTTCGGATCGGCCGGGTCTCCTTTTTTGAATAACATTGCAACTGAAGCTGTGGACCATTCATCGGGAACGGTGGCAGCTCGCCAGCAATGGTTGCAAAGGTCCAACAGCCATTGTAAGGATGAGTCGGGTTCCATGGCCAAGACCTTGAAAACCTCCACGGGAATATCATCTGTTTTCGTTGCCTTACCGCTGGCCATTTTTGATATAGCTTTCCTGAGCTCGGTGTGGCTGAAATCCGACCTGCTGACGTGGAAAACTTCACCCAAATTCGACCGCTGTCCAGGAATCAATGTCGTTGGACGAACTTTCCATTGAACTTTTTCGAGGTGCTCAGTTAATGTTGCTGCTCGCAGTTCAGATGAGAGACAAACTCGCCATCACTGTTTTTCAATCGCCCCTGCTTGGTGATCCGACCCTTGCGGAGCTTTTTAATCGATTTCCAATCCCCGGAAGATGCCAAATCCTCGAGCCATTTAGAGCGGTCCTTCTTTGCTGATTTCTTGACCTCCTTCTGCAAGTGTTTCTCAAGGTTCCAGTTTCCATTTACTCGAGCATCACGCTTTTGATTCAGGAGGTCCAGGGTGTCGGAACTGATCCATGGTTTGTTGGCTCTCGTGCTCTCGATGGGTACGTATCGCAAGATCGCAGCCGCCACTGAAGAACAAGCACGATCCCAGAAATGGTTCACATCCACACTCTCATCATGGCTCAGCTTCGCGGAGATATGCTCAGAGAATGCGCGTCGGAGAGTAGGATTTTGCAATGCTGACCAATCCATGCGCAAAGCTTTCTTGCGAACATGATTCTGAGATGCAACATCAACATGTAATATGCCTGTAACCGGAAAATGGCTGGAAGCCAATGGGGCCATACGATCACGGAAAACATTGCGCACTGTGTTCAAATCGCGCTGTGACGTAAGCAATAAGTCCAACATGGTGAATTTGTTTGCACAAATAGGTGCGAGAGCTGGGATTCCTGGTTCGCGGTATGTGACCTTCTGGTCATCTGGTCTGTTGCAGAAAGTGTTAGCTATTCCCAAATCGTGAGCAGTGCAGAATTCGAGGAGAAAGTCTCGGTTTGGCATTTCGACTCGATGTTGAGCTTCGACTCCAAAAACAGTGTGGACCGATCACATTCTGTTCTCCAGGACGTGGATGCCCAATACGCGCATTGAAATCACCGAAGACGAACTTTGGACCGCTTACCGATGTCAGCCCGCGCTACTACTGCCCAAAACGGGGTTGATAATGCTCTTCACCTCCTTGTTCCGCCTTCTTGGGTTGGCGAATCCAAATCGTATCCAAAGCCCTATCCAAACCGCTATCTCCGTCCCATTACGGCGATGCAAGGCGAAAGCTTCCTCTGTCTGAGCTGACGACACCGCTCGCTGTTGCCTCTCTTTCAAAAGATGCGAGCGACGGCTAAAACTTTTGGTGGTTTCGTGTCCGCGAATGCGGCGGCAAATGCTGGCGCTCCTATTCCCGGCCAGTGGCTGCGCCTGTTCGTTTCGGCTCATGGTGTGGCCTCATGTGGAGGCTGGAGAGTGGAGAGTGGTAGCTAGCACTGAAGCCCAAACCTCCCCAGCAGGCCAGGACAAGTCTGGTTGCTTTATGGCACAGAAACACAGCGGCAACCAGATCTTCTGAGTTGATAGGCATCATGATTTGAGGCGCAGGGTGTAGAAGACAGTGACACCACTGACGGCATGTCAGTGTTGATGTGCGACTGCCCAACCACAAGCCGGCAGCGGCAAAGCATGTCGAACTCGTTGCTTCCCTCCGAGGTAAAGATGGCTGAACTCATCACGTGGAATGCCACCAACAAAAGACGACGAAGCAAAGTCTCAACTGAAGCACGGGCATGGCCGAAAAATGAACAGGAGGAGGAGGAGGAGGCAGCGGAAGTACAAAACAAACAACGACTTGATTGAGCCTGCGAAAAAGCTCATAAGGTCATGTTACGGTACTGTAACTCGTTTCACCAAGCAAAACAAAACGCGACTCAGGACCCACTATCACATCACAAAATTTGAAAGGCATGGATGAAATGGATAACTCTCTGCAGCCCCCCATCTGAGCCCTCAAGTTCGTCAACCGCTGAAGAGAGACTACAGCGTCACCGGCTCTGCTCAACAAATTCAGGAAGTTCAGCATCTGTGATTTGTTGCAAGCTCTTCAAGGCTTGAATAGTTTCGGGCAGCTGTCTTGCACCGTAGACAGATGATGACGTGGAACGTGCTTCGCAAACAGGCAGCCAACACCAAGATGAAGAAATCTCAGGCCCCATTGAGAGTGGAAGCTAATGTAAACTAGGAAAACCTCCCCGCGGCTTGCACCCGCCTGGAAGAGGATGTGGTAGACCTCGCCCGCTGTAAGCATGGTACGCCCGCCAAGTCGCCACTGCTACTTCCAACACGACGAGGCACATCCAATCTGTGAGAAGCTCTTGACCTTCTGCCCATCCAGTGACCAGAAGCCTTTGGTGCCCTCCTGTCGAATGAGCCGTCGAGAAAGGCTGATCTGTCTTTCAGAATAGTGGTCTTTGCACCCACCGACACGGCTGTCAGACTTCTCCTACTTCTAAGTGCGCTGGTCTGTCAGGCTACAAGGAGCTGGCAGCGCCTTTTCGGACAGCATGCATCAATACCACAGTAGAAATCGGGACATGAGGGCGAAAAAGCTCGTTCCGGCTTCATGGCACCCCCGCACCTCCTCGTTCCAGAAGAGTCGTGAAGGGACCAGGGCCACTACCGGAGACTTGCCGCAGAGCGCTGCTAGCTCGCTGCCAACCCGCACCTGGCGATTTGCCCGTCAGCAACACTCGGCTGCTGAACTTCTCTATCCTTGCTCGCATGGTGAGTGTAATGGGATCACATGGGTCGGATCCATGGCTCCCACGGCAGCATTCCGGCTCAGGGTCGCAATGATAGCTTGCAGCCATTGCACACGGCAGACGATGCGGTCACCGCCCTGGTAACTTCGCTGGTCGATGGCCAGCACATCGGTGATGTTGCATAAAGATGTCAATATGGAGTTGACCTCACCACACAAAGAGACGGGGCAGTCGATTCTTCGATGTTATCTTTCGACAT
This sequence comes from Symbiodinium sp. CCMP2592, assembly GCA_905221615.1. NCBI lineage: Eukaryota > Dinophyceae > Suessiales > Symbiodiniaceae > Symbiodinium > Symbiodinium sp. CCMP2592. The sequence continues at coordinate 103,553 of CAJNDT010000216.1, read as the reverse complement.
GAAGGGTGCCGCTTTGACCGATGTCCGGGAGCCCCCGAGTCACTGCGAACAAAGCGGCGGTCACGCATTGCCCCGGCCGCTCCTCGGGAGAAGAGGCCAAGAGGGGTCGCGAAGAGGCGCTGCAACGAGACTCCGCTGAGACTAGAAGCAAACGACGACACTCCACGCGCGTGAAGGCCGGAAACCGCAGCCTGGAGGCTAAGGCCTCGTAGGCGATTCGAAGCTCTGCTGCAGTACATCTGGCCGGCAGGATCCCGCCAAAGGATGACAAACCTGCTGTGGACCTACAGGGAGCTCCAACAGCGAAACTCGAACCAGACCACCAGACCCTCGTAGAAGCCAGGATGCTTCATGGTTGGCACTTTCGTCATGGGAGCACCTCAGCATGTTCCGCTCGATCGTCAATAGCTCGAGCTGTGGGAATCGGCGAACATGTTGCAAAACAAAAGCTGGCTTAGGTCCGAGACAACTTCGCAGCAGATACTTTTTGCATGCAGTTGGACGACGTGAAGCCAAGGCAAGCGGCTCTGCCGTTTGGCGGCGCTGTCCAAGGCGGCTTTCGCCTTCGAGGCGGCTTTCGCCTTCCTGTGTTGACCAGGGTCTGCACCACGAAACGTAGGTTCGGGAAAGCGTCGCAGAATCCACCGACAAAAATCAAACCCAAAACTTACTCACCGCCTTAGACCCAAGTTTCACTTTGGGAAGCGCCCGCAAAGTAGGAGCAGGTCGGTCACCTTCTTTGATTACGTAGCGCTGGAATTCCTCAGCATGCCAACACGTTGACTGCAAGAATCTGACTGGTTAACAGAAAAATGCAAGCTGCCTAAGCAATTCCGCACCGATCTCTTTTCAGGTGGATGTGGCCTTGTGCAATCTTCAAGAGACGTGTCCATGACCCGAGACCGACCCAAGGCAGCGAAGGGTCTTCAAAGGACAGCGCACGGTCACGGTCACCTGGCGACCTCATGCTGGCAGTGGCGTTGAAGTTTTTGCACATCTTTGCACTTGCCCCCTCAGCCGAGACGCAGCTCTGCCGCAAGGTCTTCAAGACTCTTGTCAACTGGCTTGCATAGGAAAACGATGATGGCCTCATGACTCATGACTCATGCATGAGCTAGCCAACGGGCACGCTCGGGGTGCCAGGCAAACTCTTCCAGCGAAAAGCCGGTACCTGCAGGAGAGCACAGCAGTCAAGTGGAATCCTCCCGGCATCTTTGTGTGATTTTTCATGTTGCACTGCCACTGCTACCCTTCGAGGCCAGATGTCGTGCAGTTCGCGATTTATTCGGGCCATGATGGGGCACCTTATCCCTTGTCCCCGGAGCTCAACACCGCAACGCATGGGGCACCATCCTCGGGCATTTTCAGCCTCCGCCGACCAGAAGCGCCCTGGATCGAGAATTCAATTCCGCAGGCGCGGGAGGCGCTTTAAGGGGGCGGCTTGGGGCTTGAAGTGAGACAGCGGACTATCTGCGGCTACGGCTCCGCCCACAGAAATCAACGAGGGCTTGCAGCAACAGCTTCACCGGAAACACTAACCGACTTGCAGAAAGACCGGGATTCACAGGCACGTATGCTGCCTGGTCAGGCGTAGTGACGGCCGCCACGAACTCAGCCACTTGTGCCTTCTGGACTTCAAGCAGTTCGGAGATCTTCTCAGCCTGCCAAGATGGTGTTTAGTTCGGAGGCTTCAGCTGTCACTGCAACCTGGTGCTTGTGTGTAGGAGTGTGATACCGGCCGATGCCTGAATCCGTCCAGCGGAACCAGTATCAATTTCAGCCTCATCGCCGTCATCCCAAGGCGACCTGTCAGCCACGTAGAGCAGGGCTCAGTAGCTACTTGAAGTCTCAAGTGTTGTCTCTGCCAAACGCTCCGTAATTCACTCTAACCCAAGCGTGCCTCAACACTTCGCTCATCAAACCAGCGACAGAGAAGTAGCCGAGCCTCAGCTGCTCTGCTGCTAGTTGCGCCGTGCTGTGCGCTGAGATGCGCTGCACTTTCAAGCATCTGCATCCGCTCTGCCCGCGCACTCCGGCCCGCTCCAGACAGACACCCCGATTCTAGTCCAGCAGCAGAATGCGCCGTCTCATAGTGCCGAAAGAAACTCGTGGAGCGACCTGTTCACACACAGCCTCACCGCCTTACCAGTCGCGTCCGACTAAGCGATGAAGGGAGGCAGACATAAGGAGAAGGAATAATCTTGGATGATTCCGGCAAGTATCAGGGATCCTGTTTTTCTAGGAAGTACAAGGTCTCGACTTGCCTCAGCAAATGTCTGCTTGATCCTCGTCGCTGACGTTGTCTCAGCCGTCATTGTAGCCAGACCTGCAGCTGCATAACTGGCAAATGTGATGCTGCACAAGGTTCAAGACATTTAAACTGGCTTGTATGAGAAGGACATGGGAGCTAGCCCGTTTCTTGAGGTGTGACACTTTCCGCGTGCTTCCATTGCTGACTCCTTCGCCCTGCCTGCGAATAGCCGACGGCACCTCGCTTGAACATCCTCAGCTTGATCGGATGTTAAACACCCCGAGATGCAATGTTGCTTTAGTCCAGCAACCGCTTTTGCAACAAGGACCGCGAGCTGCTCTGCATCCTTCGGATGCAGTCGTGTCAACGGGACATCATGTTCTTGCATCCCGATCGCAATGCTGCAGTTCTCAGGGTCCTCCTCCTCTGATGCTGATGCTGCTGCTGCAAATGGCACAGCACCGTTGGATATCGCGAGACCCACTTTCCTTCAAAATGCGCTCATACGAAGCACTGACGCACCCACTCCATTCTTGCCAAAGCACTGATCTAGGAGCAAAAGCCGAGCATGCCAGTTGCGAAACCTTGACCACATTGCATTGCAACGATGGCAACGAATCACGTGAATCACATGGCCCTGTAACAATCGCTGTTGAAAACAAGCACGGTCGGAAATCCTGCTTGTACCAAAGCTCGTTTCCTGCCCTAGAGAACCAAGCAACTGTTCTTCCGTCAACTCAGCCAGCGCCGCTGTTTCCGCCGTCGTGTGCGCAGCAAATGCAGCCTCTCAGGTGTGGACATGCCAATCTGGCATTCCGGAAGCGAACCCATTTTCAAAACTTCAGGGCGGGATCACATAAAGAAGGATCCCCTTGACAGGGCCCTGACATGCGATCGTCAGAGCCTGTGCGACTCAGCTGCAAGCACCCCCCCGCCGGTTACAGCTGCCAAGTACCCTGAAGAGCGCTGGCCTCGACTGAAGCATAGTGGGTAAAGACCTGTCTCCGAAACGTTGCCAGCTCCTGTCCAGCACCAACTCACACAACATCCAGTCTCTGGAGCTACCCCTTGTGCACCTGGCCATCCTTCACGACAGCCGACGATGCCATGCAAGCGCCCGCAAGCCAGGATTACATTGCCGTACCGTTGTTGAGTTATGCATTCGGATACCTCTTGGTCCAGAGCGAAAGATTTTGCATTCTTCTGGTGCTGAATAGGGCTGGCAATGGTCATGTCGCCAAAGGTACATAGGTGACAGCTGGCTTGTCATGAGCTGTGGCGTGGCACCGCCTTGTCATCTCCAACCTCGAAGCCCGCGTACGGTAGTTACTTACAACATCACAGCGAAACAATGGGTGCTGTCCGAAGTCCAGGCTTACAACAGAACAAGGCCGGATGCTGAGCCCCTCAGCGTAAGGTTCCAACGGCCAAACTCAAGGATATCTCGCCCAGCCGTGCATGCAGCGCAACAACGAAGTCAATGAATCCAAGTACGATGTCATCGATGTTTGCCCGGTTCCCCCGGCAGTTGTGGAGGTGTGTCGGGAACTCTTCCCGCACGTCGACGTGGATCGCAAGACGACGACTTGCTGGTGACTATAGGAGGTGACGAGAGTTCAAGCGCCCGCTTCGACAGACTCGTGCTCCAGCGAACAGAGTCCTTGCCCACAGATCGGGGCAAGGACTCTACGGAGCGAAGGCGACACGAGCTGGACTGCCAGCATTAGACGCTACAGTGCTACAGCATGAACGGTCTGCCAAATGCTGCATTTGGTTGATCCGCTCTGCGTCGCATTGAACACGTCGCTGCACCTGCAGGTCAGTATTATTGCCGTTTTCGTTCGGATCAGGTGTTTTCAAACGCCAGGCGGCACCACCATTAACACAATACCTAGATATAAAATAAAATAAGAAAATACAGATAGTAAAGCTAATAACTGATAATTACAGAATAATATTGAGGAATAATGATATACTAACGTTAATACTCAAAAGCTAATAAAATTATCCTCAAGACAACTAACTAAGCAATCACAACAAATAAACTAATGATAAAGGAGGGCTACTTATTAACATAGGGACAATTTAAAAATTTAATAGCACTAACCACGGTGCGGTAGCAGGGAGCAGTGCGCTGACTGTACAGTTCGGATATCTTTTTCTGCATTCCGGGCCGCTCACCCGGGCAAGGCGAAAGTGCAGGCACCCTGTACTTTTGACATGTGCCTTGAAACCGGGGCTTCTTGTGACAGCCTCTGCAACATGCAATCAGATTTCAGGCAAGGCCGGGTCAAGAGTACCCTCACCCAAACCATGCTGGTAGCAAACGCGGAATCGAATTGAAAAGCCAACCCCATCGAAAGTTCCTGTGGCAAGGAAGGTCAGGAGAAATCTCTCGGCATACATCACCCACAACCCGAATCCCATTCACAGCTAAAACCGGAGGCTGCCTGCTACGGGAAGGTCTGTTGGAGCTTAGCTCAACGGACACGTCGTGGAAAATGCTAATTATGCGGGCCCTCAATGAGCCCTGCAATGCACGCTTCTGCGTGCGCCTACTCTTCAAAGACCAGCATGCCGACAGCTGCCACAGCCATTCGGCTTCTTGCAGGCCCGAAGCTTGGAGTGGTGCAGCTTTTGTCAGCTGCTGTGGCAGAATCGTCATTCCGGCTCCATCACGGATGCTATTCGGAGTAACGTGCTGGCAAGCCCTAGACCTAGACTTTCTGTTCGCACGGTTTCAAACGTCCACCTTCCTCACAAGGCGACAGGATCCAGTACTTCTTCTGGGTCAACCTCGGCCTGAAGACATGAAAGCGAGCACCGTCCAGCCTTTCTTAGAGACAAGCCTAAGACCAAAGACTTGCGCCATTCCCGCCTGTGCCTTCCGTGCTGCCCTCAGCTCCGCCTCTCGCAGCTCTCTTTCAGCGCGAGAAACAACCTCAAGAGGCTCCCGCTTCCGCATGCAAGATTCTGCTAAGTCTCCTTGAGAGAGCTGGGGAGCGTTGACAAAGCCTCATGGGAGCTCGAGCGCTTGCTGGCAAGGCACACGGTAGCAGCCGCCCATGTTCCACCAGATCAACAGAGCGGTCAGGCTGACGACTGCCTGCAGTTGCAGTTGTAGGTCGAGGGTAGCAATCACTGCACATCGCTCCACTCTCCTCCCTTACCACAGCTGCACTAAAAAGAAAAGTGCCATCTGCACCATGCAAAAAGCTTGCCGTAGCCACCCAAAGCCGGAACATTCAACTATGTCGAAATCAGGCGGCCACGGCAAGGGCAGTGATGCCGGCTGCCAAGGACACGCCGAAAAGCAGCGAGATCCCCAGGGCTACGCCTCAAGGAGGGTTTTTCCAGACACCACGCAGTACAAACGACGAACTTTCAGGGCCCTGCCTGGCACAACGAGGAACCTCGGTGTCACTTGATAGTCAAGTGTAACAACCGCCGGTCGCACCTACCTTCCCTTATCTTCTACAGCATGGTACGGCTACAAGCTTTCAAGCATCGAAGAAGATTTGCTTTAGATTGCAGCCGTGGGTCATGATTAAGATGTAAAGCAGCGGCACCATCCGCCAGTAGGAGGCATAGAAGCCTGCAGGAACACATGGAAGCCCACGAACCCACCCGGAGGCCCAGAGACCTTGAAGCTTCCTGGCTGCTTGTTACATTAGGTCGACTGAAACCGAGTCGCCCAGCAGCTTTGCAGCACCCACCACGACACCGCCTGGGCACCACTACTTGAAGGCAAGCTTCCGAAGCTTCAGAGCTTCAGAGCTTCAGAGCTGCTGCGTCACTGCACCTTTTTGCGGATCCGAGTCTCGCATTGCTGGGATGGGGAACCTCCGCTCGAGGGCAAAGCAAAACTCGCTGGGATGAAACAGAATGCGCGCCGAGATTCCAAACTAGAATGCCAAAGATGTTGAAAGCTAGATGACCTGAGCTAGGATTGTGGCGGCAGAGGCATGCAAAAAAACTTGCACCTTCCGCAGACTCTGAGCACGGGGCAGAACGCAATTTGCAAGCCGTCCTCAGTAGGAACACGACTCGAGCGAAGACAGGGACAGCACGGCTAAATCTGGGGAGCCAAGAAGCGTGTTTCAGCTCTGCCAGTGCTGCAAGAAGGGCCGTGAAGGTGGTGCCAATGTTGGCACCTCGGGCCCAAGTGAAAAGAGAAGCTCCCGACTCTCCCAGAACTTTCCGGTCGACGAAGGACAAACGAACAAAACACTCGTGCAAGCGCATCAACCAGTGACCGGATGCATCATGTCATGTAACTGCCGTCTAATCTAACACGTCCCTGCCCGTCGTGCAGATATATCCCGACTGCGGAAAAGCAGATTGGAGCAACTGTGCATATAGGCGGGTGCGTGCCGATATCTGATTTTTGCTTTGGCTAAGGATGACAGCAGGGGCCTGGTTTGGCTAATCTTGATGGCTTCGGGGCTCAGCTTGTGGCGGGTACATGCGTCAGATTGCACGAAGCAGAACTTCGTTGGATAGTGTTCACTTGAAGGCCACTCTTCTCCTACTATTCATAGATTGAGAGCATGAACAATGCGGTGGTATGTATCCATGCACGAGGACAGTGCACTATGCTCGACACCCCGAAAAGCTCGGCGCAAAAGTCGTCTGTTCTGCTGTCAGGCAGGGCTGTGCTCGAAGTAAAAAGACTTCTCTTCTTTTTCGCCACTGGATCGATACATCAAAGCGTTTGTGATCAAGCCGGTACCTTGTGATTGTGAGCTGTGGTCGATTGCGCTGTAGCTCTCGTCGAGGGCTTATTGCTCGTCGCCATTTTGAAAACAATTGTGCAGCGCAGTGCTTGTTGCAACTTCTACAAGATCTGCCGTAACTTTGGAGCCTCAATGACAGTGCCTGCTTGCCTTTGACTAAAGCCGCAACTGCTGTCATACGGCCAATATGCAAACACTGGAGTATCACGATGCGGCCGAAGTTTTCAGGAGACATGAGGCCAAGCTTCCAATCGGTACACAGTGGTTGGATTCGAGGGTGGATGATTTCTGTTGTCGACGGATGCGACAAGGCATGATCGCCTGAAATTTGAAGCTCTCATGGCTGTGGTGCTGAGATGTGCTGAGGTACATGATCTGCTGTCTGTCCAGCATGAATGCCAATGTTGCGGATCTTAGATGCACGTTCGCGTGGATTATCCCTGCCATGATTGTCGGCTCTGGACTGGAGCATCGATGTGAGGTCGCAAGGCCTGCACACCTAGAATCGCGAGGAAGGACGTCGGTGAACTGGGTAGTGTGTTCAGTTCTTGAGGGTTAGTTTGAAAACTTATCAAGCGTCTTCGCAACGGCTTCCAATGCTAGCGGTACTCTTAAAAATGGTTGAAGTTGAATAAGTACATCCTTGTGGATGTGTAGCAATACTTCAAGGACTCGCAAGGGTCTTCAGGAGCAATGAGGCGTTTGAAAGAACTATTCAGCGTCTTTAGAGATGTTTACTGCTTCGCAAAGACCGATTTTCTTCGGTAGGTTTGAAAAGGCTTTCTTCAGGGGTTTTAAGTGGTTCTTCAATGCTCTCAACACATGCTGCAGTCCATGCGTGCATCAATGGACCGCAGATAACACAGTGATGGTTTCTCCAGACCCCGTGCCCCCAGTCCGCGGCACGATGGGCTTTTGACAATAACATGTTCTCTACCCTGCCCGCTTTGAGGCACTGCAGTGTAGCTAAGTCAACAATGCAAGCAGTACCACGGTGCGAAAGGCTCACCAGTAGGAATAATGGTTCTCCGGTGAAGTACTGGAGCCCCTTACTGTTGTTTGGCTGTCTAACCCCTTTGTACCGGTGTGTGTGTGTGTGGGTGTGTGTGTGTAGCAGATGCCGACAGCACAACAGATGATCCGACACTCCAGTACACTCGCAAAGGGCTCGACCAGTGACAAGCTTCATCAAATGTAGCTGCTGGCTAACATGTCCGTGCCTGTTGTTCAAAACTGTTTGCGATGTCATCCACCTTCAAGCATGGCTTCGTTGGACACCGCTGCCTCCCTGCATTCCGCAAACTGAGAGGATGCACAAACCGCACAAAAAACTAGTAACATGGAGCTTGAGAGTCAGCCCCTTCCTGACGGAACGCAGAGACACTCACAAGTAAGACTAGCGCCAAGGGTAACCGGCAGCATCTTCTCCACCTCGGCTGAAGCAAGGCTTCAATCCCGACACCTCACTCAGAGATCTTGAAATCAAGACTCTCGACTCGCTCTGAGGAGTGGGCAGTCATGAGGCCCAAGCCGCAAAGAGGCGTCAGTGCGGAAGTAACCTGGAGCAGCACAGCAGCAAGGCCAAGGCCCAAAGACGAAGACGAAGAAGGGGGCAGGGGTACAGTCTGCACAGTGCAGGACAGTACAGGACCTAAAGCTTCGAGGTCTCGGCTTTCTCGGCTTCCGGAACCCAAGCGGCCCAAGCGGCCAAAGTTTCCCGGACCCCTCCACGTCACTCCGAGAAGCCACGGAGGAGCTCTGGACGACGAAGGTGAGGATTCCCCCGACGCCCATGGCAAGGTAGTCATTCATCGAGGTCGCCCCTGAATTTAGGGGGCTTCAGACTTTGCACTGCTGAGCTTTGGCCAGTGTCAAGCGACTCTCAACAGAAAACCCTGCTCACAAACTCTCGGTGCCCTGATATTGGACGCCAGGGCTCGAAGGATCATGACTTTCGCCTTGCCGATCATCAAGGCGTGCAGAAGCTTCACCAGGCAGAAGAGTGAGAAGCAGATGGCCAGCAGCGAACTCGGCATGTGCCGGGGACATGTGAAACTTCGCGAAAGCAAATTTACCAGATCCACTATGATTCGACTCTGACAATGATCCAAACGAATAGCCGGAGAGTCAGAGAAAAGGACAAAAAGAGAGCAGGCAGAAGGAGCCACAGAAAAAGAGACAGACATCGTTGTTGATTCGTCCAGCATACCGACCACCATGTCTGCGTGACTCGACCGCCCAAATCGAAGCCCTGCGGCCTCGACCCTGCATATAAGCTCCCCGACTCCAGGTCTTCCCAGCTCTGCCCCTGTCAATCAGGCGTCTCTGGGTTCGTCCCCGTGGTCGCTGGTGTCTCCGACGGTTCCTGCCAGGGGACCTTCACCAGCCACGCCTCTTCTCCGACCCGCGCCACTGCTACTTCGTTTGTCTTGTCCAGCACTGGAATCAACCAGGTCTCCGGCGCTCACACTCTGTGTCTTGGCACCGACGTCCCGGAATCATCTCAATTCTGTGGGCTGAAACCCAGCGGAGCCAGAGCCCCGGCACGCTTGAGTTGCTTGCGATCCTTCTCAGGGTCCGCGAACTGTTGCAACTGTGAATGCGAGTGACAGCTTCGCGAGAGATCCAGAGGTGTTACTAAGACGGCAGGGCGGCGCTCTGCGGAGTGGTCTCCAATGACGAGGGATGACATGATGGATCTAACAGTTTCTACCCGACCAGTTTCACAAGGCGGCAAGTTTTCCAGACCTGCTGGACGAGATAAGCAGTTTGCCGGGCATTTGCAAAGACAGATGCCGAAAGCGTTGAGGTTCAGGTAGGCCAAGGCCAAGGCCGGACGACTGGACGCGTTCAACACAACGCACAACTGTTCACAGCAAGATAACATTCTGGCCTTGCAAGTGCTTTTGAACGACCTGCGGATGACGAATGAAGAGCACATGGGTGGTTGTCAAAACTAGGGTCCCGTTTTGGGTCACTAAAAATAACGGACCAAAACTAAGGGTACGCAAGGAGGGATCATAATTTGACAACTACCCATATGGGCCTACGTGCGAGCTGACTCATCGCAAATGCTAAGCAAACTAGGATCCATCCATTCCTAGACGATCGGGTCTGGAAGCCACAGCCGGCCATCCTGCTTCCATTCAAGCGGCCAGACCAACGCCACGGCACCACCCGCCACATCGCCCAATGGCTTGAGAAAGCCTGACTTAGACCGGCAATTTGGGCTAAGCACCCGTCAAGGAGGGATCAAGGCTTTTCCAGCCAGCCCTAAGGCATGCCTGAAGCAATGATCTCGCCGCCCTCAATGTACTCCGCATAGAAACTGGACAGCGCATAGACGGTTGAGCATGTCTAACCAAGATGCCCGTGAACACATGCACGCACGGCTTAGAATTCGAGCTTTCCCTGCCTGGCCGCATTCTGCAAACACTCGGAACCCTCTCCACAGAGCTCCTGGTGTTGCGACCAGGTGCAAATTCCCAGCACACGGACCGCTGACGCCGCTGACCGCTCCTGAGGACAGGCCGGCAAGGCGAGAAGACCAGCCTCGCAGGAATCAGGTAACATGCCAGAAAACAAGGGACGCTCCGTCACCCGGGGTTCGGCCATGCCTCGTCAACTTTGGCCCATGCCGCATGCATAGCTTTGCTGACGCAAAAGGACGTCGAGCCTGGTGAGCCGAAGCCATGTTCGGGCTGCTCTCCGACAGACACTGAGGCAGCAGCAGTCACCCCCGCAGCCCAAGGTATCGCCTGGCCAGAGATTCACCAATCTCAGAGCAAGTCTCGGACCCGAAGGCGAAAAAGCCCTCCCATCAGAAAACAAAACTGGCTCAGGGTGCCAGCGACTGCAGGAGGGGGCCCGAGTGACATTGCCTGCACGGAGCGGCAAACCATCTGCTCCGACGGGGTTCATGATTAAGATTTGAACTCCGGAGCTTGGAAGTATTCAGCACAGTCTCGCTTGCTGGGATTTCGCGGACTGTTGCCCAACTCTTCGGCCTTAATCACGGCTTTATCTGGATCCAAGAAGTGATCCACGATGGGGTCGACAATGGCCTGCAGCAGCCGCAGAAGTGTTGCCATCTGGTGCAAGTTTGCTGAATGAGGCACCTTGATCGGGGACGGAAAGGTCACCTCCGACTTGCTGACGATAGCATCCTCAGCGGACGATGTTGCTCCACAGCTGTATCGCATTGTCTCCGACAAAAAGAAACACCAGCACAGGAGCGATTGTTTACTCATTCTGCTCGCATGTCCTGTTAGCGCTTGTTTGGGGTTGTGCGTATGTGTGAGAGTGACAGTGAGGGAGCCACACCCCACACGCCGAACAACGTGAGGGACGGCAAAGATGCACATGCAACCTGCTTGGACGGCGTAATGCCAATGATGTGCAAATGGCGAGTTTGCAAGTGATATCCTGGCCACCGGTGACAGCGGTCTCTTGGAGCTTGTTTGCAGTACTAGCATGTCTAACCTATGTTGGACGCCTTGGCAGGCTCAAGGGCTACCGTGAGAAACGCAGCCAGTGGACCAAGCATGAAATAAATAGCCCAGACATCAGGTTTGGAGTTCTGACCCTGATGACAACTGCGACAAAATTGACGTGTGATCCTGGACACGAACTGTGACGAGGCCTCTGGCAACGGCATCCACAGGAATTTTGGCACCATGCATGGCTTGGCGAGAGAGGTCTGAGCCAACAGATATCCACAAATATTCAGTGATATTCATAAACAGAAACAGAAGCTTGCGACAGCAATTCGTAGCACACGTCCTTCACATCTGCCACAAAATCTCCAACATTTTGCCAGCATCCAACAACGGCCACGAGTTCGCAGTGATCCCGGTTGCTTTCGACGAAGTGCAGAAGCTTTGCGACTTTGAGAGGGCGCCCTCTTTGAAGAAGGTCGTCTTGAGCCTCGGCGGAGGTTCCGGACCAACTTGATCCGCAAGAGGCGTCAGTGGAATCGGGAGATGTCGCGGATGGTCCGATGGTTGTCTTTTTTGATGTCGGGGTACTGTCTGATAACAATGTACTCCTGGATGCTGAGCTCACGAGGTCATTCTCAAGAGCTGGTTTCGTTGACGTCCACAAGCCGAAACTCTGATTCGGTCTGGAGAAATACCTCCTTCAAATTTCAAACTTTTGTTTCTGGGTCCTTGCCAACCCCTGCAGCATCAACAGCAGTCAGCACCTTGCGGTCGGCAGATAAATCGCCAACCACAACGACTGAACCGGTAACGGAAGGTTCCGTAAACCAAAGGCCAAACGCATCATTCGGAAACCAGAAACCGTGATTAGCCAACGGCTGCATCTTCCAGATGGGAGTCTGACGGCGGGCCCTGAGGCTATCATGGTTTAAGCCTTAGACCCTGGACGTTGTCATGGTTGGACGGAGATGATCTCTTCGACCATGAATGTTACCATGGTTGGGTCATGGATGCTCTCTTGTCAGAGTGCATTCGACCGTGGGCCGACCGTGGGCTCCATCATGATTCGGCCACGGATGCTCACTTGACAGAACGGATTAGATCATAGATGTTGTAACGCTTGCGCACAGGGAAGCTCTTTTCTCAGAACGCATCCGACCATGGACGTTGTCATGGTTGCGCCATGGCTGCTGTCTTCTCGGGATGCATTGTGATGCACTTCATCATGGTTGGGCCATGGACCATTTAGAAGAGACTCGACCATGGACTTTATCATGGTTGGGCCATGATGCTCTCTCTCAGACCGCGTTCGACCATTGACGTCCATCGTCGAAGGCGTTCTCAGAAAGAGCATCCATGGTTGAACCATGATGACGTCCGTGGTCAAATGCGTTCTGAGACGAGTGGTGGCATGGCCGAACTATGATGATGTCATCAGGGTTGGAGCATGGCATCTTTCTTGTCAGAACGCATTCGGCCATGGACACATCATGGCTTCACCATGGTGTGCCATCCATACTTTCGTCTCAGAACACATTCGACCATGGACGTCATCATGGTTGGGCCACGGATGCTGCTCACAAGGCATGATACCATGGACGTCATCATGGTTGGGCCATGGATGCGCTCTCCTGAGCATGCAGTCGAGCATGGACGTTATCATTGTTGGCCCATGGATGCTCTCCCTCCCTCTCTCTCTCTCTCTCTCTCTCTCTCTCTCTCTCTCTCTCTCTCTCTCTCTCTCTCTCTCTCTCTCTCTCTCTCATTCGGGCATAGGGGTCGATCAAGACCCCCGGGCATCTTGCCCACCCGATGTCTCTTTCTCTCTCTCTCTCTCTCTCTCTCTCTCTCTCTCTCTCTCTCTCTCTCTCTCTCTCTCTCTCTCTCTCTCTCTCTCTCTCTCTCTGTCTCTGAGAGAACAGTCGAACATGGATATTCTCATGGTTAGCTTATGGATGGTCTCTCTGAACATGCATTTGAGCATGGCTGGCCCGTGGATGCTTTCGTCTCAAACGGTTATCATGGTTGGGCCATGGATGCTCCGTGCTCAGAACGGATTTGACCGTGGACGTTGTCATGGTTGGGCCATGGCTGCTATCTTTTCAGGATGCATTACAAAGGAACATCATCATGGTTGGGCCATGGATGCTCTGTGCTCAGGATGAATTGGACCATGGACATTATCATGGTTGGGCCATAGACGCGCTCGTGTCAGAACGCATTATGGTTTCTGACGCGAAGTCCCTGATACTCGCTGGTTTCCGAAGCGCACTTCTTGCTGCGGCTGCACCGTAGTTTCCGATGCGCACTTTCGGATGCGCGGCGGTTTCCAATGCGCAATTTCCGATGTGCCTCGGATTTCTGATGCTTAGTTTCTGATGTGCAGTCTCTGATTCAAGGTTTAGTTTTTGAATTTGCGATGGATCGCACCTTACGAGTTGTTGCTGTTTCACTTCATCTCCTTCGACGACGCTGTCCGGCGATTTCGCCCCGGTTTCGTTGAGGATTACGAGCAGGAGTGCTTAGTGCAAACGTCCACGCATTCTGGTGTCCAAGCATGTTGCCCTGATTTTCTCGTTCTATGCTGGCTGAGATACATCAATGATGGCTTGGCGGTCTGGTTTCTTCGATCAGTTACGAAACTTCCTGGACAGCCGGCATCCCGACCTTCAGTGGGACATCAGTGCGACCGGTCATTGCATTCCCTATGCATGTCACGGTTTTTCGGGAACGCGAATTGCGATCACCAATGCCTGGCAACATCGCGCGAATCCAGGCATGAACACGATCTACAGGAGTCCTTGCCATCTGCATCTTGCAAACTAATGCAAACTGTCTTGGTTCACACTGCACATGCGAGGTAGCAGAAGATTTCAAGTCTTCACGGCTGCAAACTGAGCCTGTCACCAGCAGTCATACCGTTGAGCAAGTACATTCGTTTATGACTGTTCGTGGGCGGTAGCGCCCTTCCACCGCATGCTGCGGCATCCCACTCTGAAATCCTGCCCTGAGTTCTTTCCTGCTGTATCTATATACATGTGTGTATATATATATATATATATATATATATATATGTATCTCTTTCTTCTGTCTTGCACATTTTCCTGTTTGAATGCCTTCCGTCTTTGCGTTTCTCTTCGGATGTTTTATCTGCCTGCCTTTCGTCCAGTCAATTGTTCCGTCCTTTTTGCATACACTCCTATTATATTGGTTTCATCCGTTCCTTCTTTGCCTATTGGCATGCAGTCTTACCTTGCTTGTTGGATCACTGCCTCTCCCCCTTACACTTTTGCCTTGAGTTCGCTTCCTGCAGTCCTTCCTTATTTCGCGTTTCTCTCCCTCCTGCTTCGTTGCATATTATGCAATTCCCGATAAATCAAAACAAAACACAACCCAAAGACCAATGCCAACACGGGGAAAAACGTGTCCGCTCAAAGATCGACGGCTGAACGAAAATACATTCACAACCCTGGCAAATCCTGCTCTCGTGTAAAGTCGTCCTAGCTAAATCGGAATGGATCCGATAAGCAGTGTCGTGGTTGCCGCGGCCAAAATCACTAACAGGGAAACAGCCAAATTGTCAGTGCTGACAAATGATGACTAGATTCTGCCATGGTCATGGATAGCCAGTAGATGGGACCGCCGTCACCCTGGATGGCGCCCACCACGACCTGTCCGGTTTTGTCTTGCAGCACGAGACTCGGTGAAGGAGTGAGACAGGACGATTAGCTATGAGTCCACAGTCAATAGTCTAGCATTTTGCATGGATAACATTATGCAATAATTAAGCAGAACCGACACACAAGCGGAACAAAAGCACACTTTCTGAATGTGCTTCCAAGAACAACAATTACCTCCTCAAACTTGGTCCCGCTGCCCTGAGCCACTACATTGGCGGCCGATCAAGATTGGCTGACATACTCCTCATCCGAACCATTGGAAGCTTGGCTCACACAAAACCCCCAGACAAGATTGGACCGATTTCGCGAAACTCTCACACTCATGTCCTGGTCCCCTAGCAGCCTCCACGGGAAGCAGGACGATGACGCTAAGCATGTTGAACCTGGCACGATCTCCGCTCGCACGTAGATCGCAGGATCGAAAGATTGGAATACATGTCATGTGCCCAAGGAAAGCCCGGGATGCATGTCATGCACAGTGGCACCGGAGAACCTGAGCTCAGGCAAAATCCAAGACTGTCGTATGATCAGTGAGGGGTCATAAAAGGTCGACTGCGAGGTTGGTTCCCAAGCGATGCGAAGCAAGCCTGGGTTTGTAGCCTTTTTTGGGGACTATGACCTTCCCGCATCAGAGATCACTCGAAGAAGGAAGCCAAGACCGTCCACTGCTCAGCAAGCAACGCTCGTTCCAGCTCCTTGCGCTCGCCAACATGTGCCATGGAGACCTGGTACCGCACGAGTTTTGCCGGTAACAAAGCGGCTGATTAGAGAAATGCACCTCCCCGTCTTGAGTCTCAACATGACCAGATATACCGACGACCCACAGATCTTCCTCCCAACACCCCGTGGCAACGTCGTAGTACTTCCACAGGTACCTAAAGCCTTGACATTTCGCAACCTCATCAAGTTGGCTGCACATGCAATGGCTTCGGCTGTTGGTTGTTCAGGCTTTCAGATTGACGAATCGAGTTGACACACAGGATGTGCTGATTCTAAGAGCCCGAAATAACCTGAGCAGCGTAGAATCAACGACTGAGCTTGCAGCAATTGTGTTCGTCACGGATGTGCCAATATTCGCCCCCATAACAATCGGGATTGCCTGCAATTTGAAGATCGTGACACAGCACCACAAAGCCCCCAGAGTAGCCGAGGCAAAGGCGTTGTGGACAGCGAGCTGCCCCGCAGCGACCAAGCCAACTACAATCGATGTGCCTGTGCATTTTGCAGTTGGCCCTACAGCTAATCAGCTCATCTAGACACTAGCATTCGGCCACGGGGCTGGTTGACGAGGACTGCACCAATACTGTCGCCAGAATACCCACCATAAGACCTGACAGGGGGGAAAGACCCTTCGACTTCGTTGCCGCTGCAACACGACCCGACAACCCTGGCAACGACACTACATGTGTTTCCGATGGCAGCGGTGCGCTTCGGACCCCCAATCTGTACGAGGTTGCGCCCCTTTGCTTGGAGACGCCCTCCCCTCAACTGGGTGGGTCCACATGCAAACGGAGTTGAAGCAACGTCTTGTTCTCGCTTGGCTCTTATGTTTCTCCACATTCGAATTTCTATTTGAGGCTTCGGTTTGACCTCTCTGCGACCGCATGGACCACAGCTATCAGATACACACAAAGAGACAAAGATACATAGATGTCAGGTAGATGGGTAGGTACGTACATTTGCAGGATCTAATAGGATAGGAGAGGGTATGATAGGATGTACGATACGATGCGATGCGATAAGATACGACCGACACGCTACGATACGATTGATGCGATATGCGAGATACGATAGGTACGATTGATACGATACGATACGCAAAACAACGATAGATGTGACAGATACGATAGAATGTAGAAACGATTCATGTCGAGAGATACGATGGAAAGATACATAAGTAGCCAGCTACATCAGCAAATGAAGATTAATGAATAAACCGACAGGCGGCTGGATAGATAGACAGACAGATAGATAGGTAGATGGACAGATAGACAGATCAGATAGATAGGTAGATAGAACGATAGATAGCTAGATAGATTCACTGGCAAACAGAAGAACAGGTGGATGCGTGCATATGCGCAGGTGCACCAAATAGAGCAAGAAAGACAACAAGCCGCAAACTCTGTGGTATCGATTAATTGCTCAATGGCTCAATTGCTCACCGATACCGACAGGCAGATAGATAGATAGACAGATAGAAAGGTAGATGGATAGATAGGCTAGATACAGGCTGATAGGTAGACCGATGGATAGCTAGGTAGATTCTCTGACAAACAGAAGGATAGGTGGACACGTAAATATACGCAAGTGCAGCAAACAGAGACACATAGAGAGTTCAACCTCGTACAAACACATCACTATATACAAACTTTCGCACATCTCAGATCCAACTTCGGCTCTCGAAAGCGAGCCTGAGATAGGGTTTTCAGTGATCGCGAATAATTTCCCAGCGCCTTTGCCTCCCAATGCCTGCGTTCAGCAGTTTGCTGCCGCGTCTGTACTCATGCACAAAATTCGCTGTCAAGCATGCACAGCGAAGCCGGCCTTGAAGGACACGCCCATCAAGTCCAATCCAAACAAAAAGACATACAAGGCAGCCAACACACCGAAGATGCGCCAAACCTGTGAGACAAAGGACAGCACGGTGCACCATGCCCAACATCCAGCAACGGTTTCAAATCTTCAAGCACATGCTTGCATCGGGACCCCAGCCAAGCTTGCACAAACTGCTAAATGCCAAGCACCGTGCTGTCACCGCACAACTGCGGTGAGGCTGATCGTGCTGCGGCCTGTGAACGAACTTCCAAAAAGAGTCATGTGGAGGACTTCAATCTCAAGCAAATCCGTGCACCAGCATTCCGGCGATTGAGACAGGCGGCTTGTGGATCTCGCTCTCCGGTTCGTCGTTGGCAGCCATGGCAACAAAGCACTCCAAAATACTGTGGTGCTATCTTGGACAAGCAGCAGGCACATATAGAAGAGCCTGCACTGTCAACTGTCAAATCGTGTTCCAACCGGATTCATGTTGACCTGGAACTTGTCTCACACAATACGAACATGAAAATCCAAGGGCTGCTGACGGGACGGAGGCATGCGAATGATTCAAACAGCAGCTCTTATTTGATTAATGACCCCCACGACCTACGACTGCTGAGAGCGAATTTAGTATGGAAAACCAAAATGAAATTATGTCCACCGCCTCAAAGTTCCATATGCTGAGAAGTTCACGGAAGCAACATCCAGGTCCAGGCATTGCCGGGGCGGGTCTGAAATTCAAGACAACGTGATAACCACCGTGAGCAGTCATCACTCTTGTCAATCACTGTGATCTGGTTTGATGGACATTGATGAGCGGCAAAATTCCATCACAACTTGGTTGCAGCTTGGCTCCCGATGCTTATGCAGACATCGTTTTGAGTGTTGCTCTGGTCCATACAGGGCTGCTGCATTCACTTCGTGGTTGAATGAAGCGCCAGGCAGCGGCAAACTACTTCCTCAACGAAAGCAATGTTCGAACCATCGGGCTGCTCTTTTTTTCGACCCCGGAATATCTTTTTCAGACCGCGCGCTTGATCAATCTTGATTTCGACCGCGGTATGTCTTTTTTCCGACCTCCATCTTTTTTTAGCCCCGCGACAAGGTCCAAAAAAAGACTACGATCTTTTTTTCGACCTCCATTCTGCGATTTGAGCCGTCTTTTTCTCGGCCTCGAAACATCTTGTAACTGACCCCGTGTTTTTTTTCGGACCCCGGTGGGTCTTTTTCTGGCCTCTATTGTCTTTTTTCTGACCTCTGCAAAGATAGAGGAAAACACCCACACATGATATCAAACAACACAACAAAGAGCGCTACAATATGAATGTTTCGCAAACTGGACAAAAAACTAATTTAACCATGCTATCTGCTATCTGCAAACCAACATCTTCTGAAGAAGCACGAAATCGATTTAGGGGCGGAAAGCGACGAGAAAAATCAAACTGTGTCATCAAAAATAAAATCAAACAAAAACGTTTTCCAAGCAGGAGGGAAGGAGAAGCCACACGATACCGCTTTAGGATGCCAAAGCAAAGTGAAATTTTCGAAATTGAAAACAAAATTTTTTTTTCCGGCTCCAGTCTTGTTTTCCAGCCCGCACTTGTGGTCGAAAAAAAATTAAAGTCTTTTCTGGAGGGTGTTAAGAAAAAAGATTGCGCGTGCCGACAAAAACACTTTGTTGTCACACACACAGTTGGTGCAAGAAAGAAGCCAGAATTCGACCAGCCATGCGCAGATCCCAACTGCTGTGGAGGACTTATATGCTCGTGACAGCGGCTGCGCTCGGTTCACAACAAACAAGCAAACATAAGAAGAGCGCACAAGGTTTTTGTCCAACCCGAACTTCGATTTCAAGTACCCGAACACAGTGTTCAGGCCCTGAACTTCGAGTTCGAACACCACAGTCGTCTTCGAACTTCCAGCTCAAACACTAAGTTCACCATATTCCTGCGCTCATGCCACCTTCGTCTCGGCTCTCTGGCCTTCCTCGCTGTTGGACGGAGCGGAGCGGGAATTGCAACTGGGATCTTTTTATCAGCTCGGTTCATCGCTTGCTGCTCACCACGTTCCCGAGTAAGCACATCCTTCTTGCGGACCATGACGCTGCGCCCACCTCCTTGTTTTGTTCGCGGTCTTCAGGAGCTTGTGTCGGCAGCGGCCGGCCCACAGTCTGCGCCCGGCCAAGGATGCGAGGCGCCCCAGCCCTTGACTGGTACGGTCGCTCTGCGTTAGTTTCCGAGGGACCTCTAGGGAACCTCTGGGGCCTCTGGGCCTCTCACACACAGCACTCAGACAGAGCGGGCACGCTCCACACTTTTCACTCTGCTGTTCTTCAGCAGTCCGAGTCTTGAGCCAAGCCCGGCACGGCTTGAGGCTTCAGTACACAGCTCTCTGGACTTGAAACACTTCACAGCTCGTGAGCACTAACAGCGAACTTGGGCTTCAGCTCTCTAAACACTAGAACTGGCTGCTGATGCCTCTTAGGCATCCCGCTGTGGCTCTGGCGAAAGCAAACAGGCTTGAGACACTTCACAAACACTCCAAGCATCCGCAAAGCTCACTCTGAGGTCCGGGCGGGACGACCGACAGGCGAACCGACCGACCGACCAACCGACCGACAAAACAAGGTTTCGAAAACATGCGAAATGGTTTCGTTTCAAGCTCTCACCATGCCAAAACAAATCGTACTCAAATGACATGCAAATCAAGACTGTGCAAAACTTTCCAAAACAAGTTCAAGCGCTTCCAACATCCAACTGGGAACCTTGGGAGGTCACACAAATCATTCCAGTGGCGCTTGTCCACGGCCAGAGGCCTGTCCGAAAAGCTGCACCGAATTAAGTGGTATGCACAACCTAGTCCTGCACAGACCCTGGGCGAAGTCAAAAAGACCTCAGCCCCAAGAAAGCACTCTGTCAGAGCCCTACTGTACTGGCAAGGAGAGTGACAAGACTCCTCAAGCCCTTTTTGGGAAAGACAAACCCTGACAGGTGCTCAAGCCGAACAGTGAGAGGTGAAAGCTGTACAAACTAACTGACACTACCCTCAGTCTGGCACTCAGCTTGCAGTGACCTCAGCCCTGAGGCGAGGTCACTCAGTGAAGCTAGGCGAGGCGGCATGCCGTAAAGTGCCTAGCCTCAAGCCCTCACAGCCCAGGGGTTCCTCAACACAGAGCAGCGCCCCTCAATTCGGTACCTTTAGCGCGGGGCCCACGCACTCCCCTCAACAAGGCGCAGGGAGCGACGCTTTCCCTTCAACTCAACTTCGTGCTGGCGCAGGGAACAACGCCCTGCTATGCTCTCTGCGAGTGGAGACTTTGAAGCCCGAAGACTGCTCCCAGTAAACCTGCTGACTGCTCACTGGGAAAGGGCAAAACTTTGAGGCCCGCACAGCAGGGGACCTTCCCTACCTGAAGGAAAGGGACCAGGCTGTTCCCTGGGAAGCCTCTGACTGCTTCAAGGGAAGGGGCCAAACTGGCAATCTGGACTGCAGATCACAGACTACACAAATGCAAAAACCAAAGCCTATCACCCTTACATCCTCAGCCCTAAGGCGAGGAGTGCAAGAGCGACTGCGGAAAGGCACCTCGCTGCCTCAACTTGCCCAGTGAGGAGGTACGAGACACGATCCCTGTCAGCTGCCAGGTGAGACCCATGGCGTGCCTATAAGAACACCCAGAAAACTAATTACTGGGCGAAGGCGGGCAAACCAAGGCAAGGGGAGGGAGCCTACTCAGCCTGTGCTGCCATCCACTGTCAGCAAGCAGACAGCAGGGCGGAGAAACTATCCCTAAAACCAGCCCTAAACCCAAGGCCAGCAGAAGAGCAGTCACAGAGTCAGGGAAGACTGTTCAGTGCTGCTAGCGCGCGAGCCTGCTGGGAGGCCACATACATCCCAACAGAGGGCCCAAACCTACCTCAGCCTGCAGGCGAGGCAAACAACTAAGGGCATCCTAAACCCCTAAAGGCGAAAGTCCTCTGCACACGGGCAGCTGGCCGAGAACTAACTAGGCTATGCAGGATCACACGCCGGCGCGTGTCCTCACCAAGTGCAGTCAGCAAGAGGAAGCTGCACACCTAGTGCCTAAAACAACTCACCACCAGCCAAAAGTAGGCGAAACCACGCCGGGAGCGAGCAGGAAGCCACACAGAGTCCCTGCGCCCAGCAGCGACAGCTGCCTACAACAGACGGGGACGTGCTGCAGGGCATAATAAGAGCATGCCTCAAAAGAATCGAGGCGCGGGTTTAGGATGCAGCAAAACCCCTCATGGCACCTGCAAAGGCATGAAAGGGAACAAGGGCTAGCACAACCCTACAAAGAACCCCAGGCAATTGCAGTTGCTGATGCTCAGCAAAAGCCCACGAGTGGTCCAGACTGAACCTTCTGCATGACACCACACATGGGAAGGCCAGCCTGTCATGAGTGCGCGTGCCACGTCCAGGCCGGGAAAGCAACCCACTGACCAGCGAGGCATAAAACAAAGCCGCTTCGAGCACACAGTCCTCAGCCCTAAGGCGAGGACTAGGGCCTGCTAACTGGAAAAGAAGCGGCAAAACGGGCATCGTCCAAAGGGCAAAGAGGAACAGGTTTCCTACAAAGGTGCTTGAAAGACCGGCAGCCACAGTGAAGACCAACGCCCCTAGAGGTAAGTACTGCTCAGCCTGTTCGCCTACAGGAGAACTCCCTTCCGCGAGGAGGGCCGGCCAAAACTTGTCGCAAGAAATTGCACTGCAAAATTCAAGCAAAACCGACCAAACCATGCAAAATCAAGAAAATCACATGGAAGTGTCACACCATGGCAACTACTGCTCTTCGGCTTGAGCCGGAACTGCACCTACCCCGCCCCTGCTGCACAGGCAGCCTACGAGGAAACAAGCGGTTAGGTTCGAGCCTGTTAAGGACCCACCCGTAGTTACGGCCTCAAGGCTGGCGGCCACGACGGCACTGGAGGCTTGAGCACTCATGGCCTTGAGCCAGTCAGGTCACACAAATCAACTCCCCCTCTTGACCGTAAGGTTCCCAGACCCGGTCCTGTCCTCCTTTCGAAGACAACTAAGACAACGCCACAGACGAAGTCCTGTGCGTTCGTTCCTCAGTCTGCGCGTCCAGGAGCAGAGGCGGTCCTAAAAGACCCTGTGGCAAAGCTCTTCAAGCGTACCTGCCGGCTTGTGAATTCATCCGGGTCGTAGCGTGGCCAATGCAGTTTCTGCGAAGGCTCTCGGATAGTGTTGCGTAGCTTTAAGGTCAAACGTTTGTGAATGATCATGGCTACCATCACATGCAAAGGTTCGGGACATGGTTTGAATGAAATCCGCATCGATTGAAACAAGCTTCCAGGTTTTCTTCACCAAAAGATTATCTTGACCTACCATGCCTGCCATGCACCCATGCACAGACTGCCAGCCCCAATAGCTGCATCTCTGTGGCCACTCCATCACCCAGAAACTAACTTGTGGGTGGGTGTTCAGTTTCAACCACGATTTCCAAAGCTTTCTGTGCACTGTGAACAAGGCCTGCAAGTGCTCTTGGTGTTGGGGGTTGTGGTGCAAGTGCTTTCTTTGCCAAGGGCTACCCCCGGTACAAGGCGTGCTGCTCCAAAGAACAACCTTCATTCCCCAGCTCCTCGCAACACCCATGGCTGACATGAGCCGCTCCACGGTCTCAGGTGAAGTCCCGTCGACTTCCACAGTCACCGGTAGAACAAAGACAGAGTAGTCACACCCCGTGGTCACGAAGCTAGATTGCGGATCGGTACAGAATTCAATAAACAGGGTTCCGTACGATGTTGGGAGTTCACAGAGGCCCAAGAACCTTTCCCACTCAAGTTCAGTGTTGTCAAAGATTGAATTCAACAGCCCTGCAAGGAACACACACGAGCGAACCACCGGCACAGCGCAAAGGTCAACCTGGTGGACGTCTTCCAAGCCTAAGGCCTAAGGGCCTGTTGAGGTTCTTGGTGAGGAGGTCGCTAACGTTCTCTTCTCCGGGCACCCCGTTGATCAACAACTCGTTCTGATGTACCCTATCCTGAATAAAACTTCTTTCTTTCGACCGCTGCGGAGGAAGTCCGCATTGCGTACTGTTGACAGCAATGTATGCTATCGGCTACTTGAAGCAGCACCTTGGCCGCGTAGCGACTGGCACGAATGCCCAAGCTCGCTGGCTCAGTTGCCACAGACAGCGAAAACAAGGTAAGAGTTAGACCATAAAGAAGCAATGTCACTAGGAGTAGCACGTTGAGATTTCCTGTTGTCGTCTGTGGCATGCCAGTGGCCTTCTAAGTCTACCAAAAACGCCCGGTAGTGTCCAGAAGTGGGAGTATCATCGTAATGAGCTATAACGGCAACAACATGAAAGGTTACCCTACGAAGCCCTTGCGGACACTCACCAGCCGGAAGCTGCAAAGTAAGATCAGGCATCGCAACACGAGAAAGTTGTTTAGCAACACTACCGTCACTTCGCATCACGAACCTACGAACATGAAACATGATGCACTGAGGAATCCTACTGAGGCCTCTCACCAGATGGTCGTGCTCCCACACAGCAACAGCATCCTGCAGGACGCATTCAGGCAGGATGGGATCCACAATGATTGGGGCGTGAGTGCCACTCCAATCCTTGCGAGAGTGCGGCGCTTCCGGATCCCACGCACTCCAGTGGCCAGCATAGGCCAACGGCTGAGCCTTGCGCATGACAAAGGCAGCAAACTCAACAACATCGTGTTGGCGCGAAGGTTGAGGCCAAGCTTGCACAAACATACGCCACATGAACAAAGTCATGAGCGAGAAAGTTTGGGTGGCGCCTTGTAGCAAAGGTTTCACCGAAGTCAAGAGCCCTCCGAAGAGGTCTGCCTGAGAGCAGTTGCGAACACGAGTTGAAACCCACAGCATGGCAAGCACAAGAGAATTCATGTAGCAGCAGTTGCCATTGTTGTGCAATTGCAGCCGGAGCACAAGCTCTTGAGGCAGGCTTCGATTTGCTTCGCAAGCTGAGATCTCTGAAGACGCTCGGGGCGCAAGCGGATGTTCAGAACTCGCCACACCGCGCATTCGGAGAGCTCCGTGAGAAGTGAGAATGCTGTGCAACGTGTTGGCTGCCTCGCTGCGAAGCGACACCTGAAGAAGGAACACCGACTGAGGAGACTTCGGCTCCTCGCTCAGCGGCCTTGTCGCATGAAAGCGGTGCAAAATGCCCTCTCTCTGACAAAGCTGGAGTGCATCCGCTAACTTCGCTTCCACCTCGGTTGCCAGCAAAGGCTGCTTCTTGGGGTGAATGATGACTTTGGCTGTGATCGGATCCCAGCTCTGAAACTGCCACTTCAAAGTGGCACCGTCCTGAAGGATCCACTGATTCTTTAGTGCAGCGTCCAGGGCCTCCTTGTTGTTGGGCAGCATCTTGAGCCGATTTCCCAACTCCGTCAGAAGAGCCTCCATCAGCACAACCCGGAGTGGTGCGAGAATCTGCGACGGATCCTGTTCCTTCTGCTCCTTCCATGCTTGCGAAATCCTGTACAAGGCCTGGAGAATGCAGCCTGGCCCCGGAACCGGATCCACGAACAGACAAAAGGCCTTGTCCAACCGAAGCATCTGAAGTTCGTCCTCCTGTCGGAGGAGCATGCGGAGGATCAGCGGCAGAATCGTCGAGAAGTTCTGAGTCGGCTGCTGCTGCAGCTGAAAGCCTCGCTGAGCCTGACCCCGTGTCTGGTTCCACGGCGCCCCTTGGCGTTTTTGTCCCCTTTGCTTCCGGAGCCCAGGCCCTTTCCTCCCCCGAGCTTGCGATGTTTGTTGGGTCCTTCCTCCTCGCTCGCCTTGCTGAACTCCTGAGCCTCTTGAGCCCCTTGAAGGAGCGTCGGGTGTGCACTCGGGATCAGGTGCCGCCAGAAGCCCAGCTGCTGCGTGACCGCGTCCTCCAGAACCTCCGCCATGAGCCTGAAATAAATGTATCAGGAACTTCGCACCGAACATAACAGAGTAAGCTTCAGCATGACGTATCGGTTGGTCAATGGTCTGAGTGCAGTACTGACAGGGTTGCCCTACGCGCCCAAAGAAGCGAGACCTCTCTCCCTTGCACTCGGCCCGCAAACGGCTGACAGTCTCCTTTTGGTCCTTGTGCTTAGCAGTGATGTGCTTTTTGCAGTTGCCATGGCCAGCAACAGACCAAAGGTAGCAAATCGGACAATGATTGCACAATTTTTCGCGAGCAAAAGGAACCTGAGCTACGGCCTCCCAATCCGCTCCCGAGACAATGGCATCAACCACGGCGGCCTGAATAAAACAAAGCCTGATGTCTACATGTCGCATTCTCCGAAGGAACCCCTCCATCCCGGCAATCTGGCGAGCAGACGCACTGTCCGTGCAGATGGCGAGGGGCTTGGTGATCTCGCCCCAGATGTGAGAAGCCAGCTGACCTAAGCCGGCGATTTCCTTAGCAGCCTCAGCAATGGCAAAGAGTTCGGCTTCGGCAGAGGATAAGGCAACTACGGTTTGTAGCCTACTGTAGCCCTTTACGCAAAACCACAAGGACCCGGCCGCCGGCCACTACGTAGATAACCCCACCGCTACTACTCTTCCTCCCGGTGCTACTTTCACTGCCCCAGTTGCTGTCACAGAACGCCACCAAAGTGGCACCTTCTTCTTCCAAAGTTTCCCCGTTCCCGGCGGGAAAAACCTGATCGAGCAACGGACAACCGACCAACCACCGAAGAAATTTCCTTAGCGCACCCTCGTGCACCATCCTTGGCGCAGCTTGCCCTCTAGAAAGCATAGAATGGAAATACGTGATGTCAGTGCGCGTCTGGGTCAACCAACCAATCTTCCCAAGACAAGACCTAAACCTACCCGCGGCTTCTGGAGACAGAGAGGGCGATGGGGACTCTGGGTCCTCAGCATCGTAAAGAGCCCTAATGTCAGGAGTTGTGGCCACAGGCTTGACCTTGGCCAGGTCTTTCTCAGTCCACCCGAAGGCAGAGAAGACTGAACGCACATACTCAGGTTTCACCCCAAGGGTGATGTTGTTCCCATCTAGCTTAATGAGCCGTCCTAGAAACTCAAGCTGGCCATCCTCATGGAGCCTCCCAGTGACTTTCACCTTTAGAACCGCACTCAGAGACTTGTGGATAAACTCAACCCCCTCTTGGCTGTCGGAGACGATCAACAAATCATCCACATAAGCTAAGGCGATGATATACGTCCACTTCTGTCCGAGCTGAACCCAGCCACTAAAGTTACTAAAGAGTGTGGGCTCGAGCGGTGAGGCTTTGAGACCCAGGCCAACCATAATTTTGCTAAGGCAGGTGCCTTTGCCAACTTAGGCTCGCGCTGCGCAAGCCATACAAGGCCTTCTCTAGGATCAAGTTTGCGGTGCCTCCGCCCTCTAGGCAGAAAGAGCTCGGGAGCTCTACCACAGTGGGTTGAACAACGTTCGCAAACAGGAACGCAGTAGAAATGTCCAAGCCCCAAACCCGCATACGACCCTTCGCGGCCCTCGAGAGTATAAGCTTGAGAGCCTCTACACTCGCGGTGTTCGAGGAGAGGCCGAGATCAAGTGCAGAGGGCCTGCCGTGCGCAAAATCTTTCGCCACGAGGCGTGCCCTGACAAGCCCTGGGGCTTTTTGTGTCAGCACCCACCGTGACTTTATCACGCGGCACCCGGGGTTTTCTTCCTGGTAGCGATCAACCTCAGACCTGGAACGAAGGAGGCCGACTTGCAAAGAGTCGACGGCTTTGACCTCAGTCTTCATTCCTTCCCAGCTCTCCTTGTTATCTAGCTGGATCCCATCGACGTCGTCGTAGGAGCTCCGAGGCCTGGAGACCCAAACCCAGCGATCCCCAATGGGCATATATGTGCCCTCTCTCTCTTGATCTTGATCCTTGCAAGCAGACGGGTCCGACCGACCAACCGACACGCTGTCCGACCGACCAACCGACATGCTCACGCCCGACCGACCAACCGACACGCTGTCGCCGCTCGACCGACCAACTGGCACGCTCAAGCCCGACCGACCAAAGTCATGCTCCACATGCTCATGCCCAGCATGCCCAAGCGACGCAACGCAAGAGTAAGGCAACTTATCGCAAGAGGAGCGGCCGTCGACAAGCAACGAGCAAAACGCTTGCAAATCATACACATCACACACGGTCAAAGGTGTGGGGGCATGCCCACATTTCTTCCAATAGCCGAATTGCGGGGCGATCGTCCTTCGGTGCCTCGGCGACACCCATCAGATCATCTTCTCCCTCGTACTCGGAGGGCAACGAGGGCTCGTAATCACTTAGATGGTCGTTGGCCTCCGCATCGATCTGTGGCACTTCTACTTCTTGCTCTGATGGCGCCGAGGGCGCCGGAAACTCACGAACTTCCGAATCACCGAAGCGAACCCGCTTGGCCGGTGGGCCTTGAGCGGGCGGAGGGTCCCGATCAAGCTCTTCAAGAGCATTGTCCACAGCATCTCGGAGCCACCGCTGGTAGCGCCGAACACACTTGATCGAATGGCGGGAGGACGTGGCCTCCCCGGAGCAGCCGGGGCGCTTCGGTCACCAGCTACACCCTTGGGGCTCGAGCTCGTGCCGTGGTGCTGCTCTGCAGTGGCATGTTCAGCCAAGCGCTCTCCAAGGTTACCAGCAACATGCTCACCTACACGCTCGACCGACTGACATGCAATGCCATGCTCGACTGACCGACCTGCAGCACTACGCTCAGCACATCCTACCGCACACGGCTGTCCTAACGACCAACCGACCGACCGACCAAGCATGCCATGCACTCGCTCAACAAACTCGCCAGGAACTTGCTGCAACGAACCCTGTGCACTTACAGGCAGGCCTCGTCCGGAAAGGGTCGTCGGCAACGAAGGTGAAGAAAATGAACCCACATGCTCCTGGCACAAACGGCGATCCTGACAAAGCTTTCCTACGGCACTCGACTGCAAAAGCTTTACCACCCTAGCAGGCAAAACGACCTACCAAAGGCTCTCCGAGGCTACTGCAAGACGACTGACCTGCCAACTGCACTTCAGAGTGACCGCAAGACGACTGACCTACCAACTGCACTCCAGAGCTATCGCAAGACGACTGAACTAGCAGAGGCGCTCCCAACATAAGTTCCCCAAACCCCAGGTTCGAACATGAGTTCCGAACATGTCCCCACAAGCATGCGGCAAAACACTCTGTTCAACATGCGTTGTTTCATGCTGTTCTCGTGAAACTTCATGCCCATGCTGTGAAAAGCCATGCCCTTTATGCGAAAACTCATGCTCATACTGTTTCTCAGGCAACGAAAACTCAACAAACCGACCACTCGACAGACAGGGAGGCGACGAGACAATGATCGGGAAACAAAGTGCTGCTCTGCGGTCATAAAGAGTGGGCCTCCAACCCTTCCAAAGCAGATTCAAAATGATCAGATGTGCTGACGAGACTACGGCTTCAAGGCGGCAGGTGCACGCAAAAGGTGCTCAGAACTTCTCCTCGCTTCTCAACGGGTCGAGTAGTGAGAAAATCACCTCGATCGGGTTTAAGACGCGCCCGCCCAGTACGGCCAAGAACTCCAAGTTGAACATTGGAACTTCCAGTTCAACTGCGGTGCTCGAACCCAAAGTTCGAACACTGGTGTTCCAACCTAGGGCTCGAACACTAGTACTCCAGTTCGAACACTGGTGATCGAACACAGTATTTGAATTTGAGGTTCGAACAGATGCACGCATGCCTTTCCCGCGACCCTCCAGCTAACTTGTGCAGTTGCAGCCGTGGAGATTGGGGCTGTTGGCATGCCAGATTGGCTCTTCGCGGAACTTCTGAGCCTCCCATGTCGGTTGCGCATCATCCATGCCGACGAGGACTTTTTATGCCCTTGGGTGCCGACCGAGTTTGCGCGGACCGCCATACGGGCAGCCCCAGGTATACGTGCAGGCGGTATGCATTGGTTGATCAATGCACCGACTTTTCGGGCCTCAGTGCCACAACTACTCCCACCTGCTCCTACGCAAGCGGCTGGATACCGTGGACTCCCTGCCACAACGCCTCCTCGCCAATCCAACAGCAACGATTATATGCGAGAGAGTAAAGCGAGTGTGGCATACTCTTCCAAGGCCTCGGTGTCAGTGAAAGCCAGAGAGTATGGCAGCAAACCGCTGGGTCAGTGCAGAGCCACACAGCGTCGCGCGCCAGTTTGCCCAGATTGACCGAGACGGCCAGCGTACAACTGTGGAGGGCAGCTGGCATTGCGCAAAAGCTCGAATGAAAAGAGCAGACTTCAGAGCTGCGCCCCTTGAGGGGCGCGCTTGGCGGTGCCTGTACGCATTCAGGGCGCCGGGCAAGAAGAGACGGGCGGCCAGCAATCTGGCTATGCGAGCACACAACCACTGGCCACTCCGAGTGAACAGCCATATTAATCAAATCCCTCCGAGAGCTTTGCAAGATAGCCGACAAGCGAAGAGTCGGGTTGGCCAGTGCATTGCGGGCTGCCGTGTCAAGGTGATAATTTTTTTTTGGCGTGAATGGGCCTCGTCGACTACGGCTGTAGCACTCGGTCCCTACAAACAAACAGACTACAAACAAGCAACAAAAACTGCAAAGCGGTGAGACCAAAGGCGAAGCTCTACAAGGGCTGCGGCGCACAGGCTTTGCCGGTGTTAGCCGTTCAACCCATCTACGGAGCCTCAGCGACCGATCAGAAGCAACAAAGAGCCGTCGCTCTGAGCTGCCCAAAGCAACAGGTGGAGCCAAGACCAAGCTCCGGCCGCCGTTCTAGTCTCGTCAGACAACGGGCAGCCCCTGCGCTTTGTTTCGTCACGGTCGCGAGCACGCCAAAGTCCAAAAGTCCAATTCGCTGGAAAGAAGGGCTTCAGGTCTGTCGGTGCCCGAGTCGTTGCGACTCAAAGCCGGCCAGAAATGGCCGTAACCCGGGATCGAGACAGACGATCCACGGTGTGCAAATTCTGTGGTGGAGTGGCTGCCGGCGGTCATTTTCGCCAAACGACGCGCGCAGTCAGACCAGGCAAGGGTGTAGACCGTGGGAAACGCGTCAGTCCGGCAGCGCAACGCACAGAACATTCCAAGTTAGCGGGTCTCCCAAGACAGAGCCTGAACCATGGCAAGAGTCTTGTCTCGTGCGGGAGACGGCATCCGCACGCCCGGGATTAACTGGGGGAATTTTGCCCATACCCGTCAAAGCGTCCCTCAAGACCACGCAGTTCGCGCCCCGCAGGAAGGGACCGTGCGAATGTGACAAAGACCGGGTCGATGTCACAAAATGAGGTAATCTGAAACATGTCGAAGCCCGAATATTGGCGTTGGTCGGCCTCACATGCCAAGAAGCAAGGAAGGGAGGGCCGTGCGGGGATCAGAAAACGGACATCGGCGTATGTCGACGTGCTGGCAGCCCAACACGACGCAACCAAGTCAGGGCACCGTGCAAGTGACCAGGCAAGGGTGTGGAATATGGAGAACTCCTGGTGTGCAAAAGTTAGCGATCGGCCATCAGATCGAGGCCCTCCGCGGACCAGAAGAATGAGCCGCCGAGTCGGTACGATCGAACAGTGGATGCAGGGCGGAAGGATACCACCTGCCCGTCTTGTGAGACGCAATGTTACTCAGGGCTATGTAGCTCTCTCAACTTCCAAAATATCGACACAACGACATATGTCGTCGGTTCCAGGTCGCATAGAGCGGAGGTCACCTAGTGGAGCCGGTCGCTGCATCGTACGGCCAGCCCGTGTCAAGGTCATAAGGCGCATGACTGATAAAGTACAGGATGTACGGTTGTTTCTGCAGCTATCACTTAAGGGATGCGTGGGAGTCATCTTTGTCACAGAGCCATCCAGTGACGCCGGAGGGGTTGCTGTTTTCGCCAAAGAGCCCGGCTGTAGTCAAACTGAGTGGGCCTGTTGCCTCACCGTATGCGGAGCACAGACACCTGGACACATATGCTGCTGTCGAAGCTGGCGCATCTTGTGTGCAGCGGTTAGCCGATCCTCTCTTTTCGGCGCACAGGCCCAGCACAGTGGTGACGTAGTCACCACGTGGGTCTATCTGGGCGCCGTGCTGCAAACTCCCAATTGGCACCTTCGAGCATGAAAACACGACGACTTCTTGCGTCAGGCTCTGACCCACACGAGAAAGCTCTCTACTGGGCAAACAGCCTTGCCGGACCCAACTTTTGGCCAAAACTCTCCCTCTCCATGGTTGAATGGTTGTGGAAGTAAGCGGCAAGGCCTCACTTGCGCAGCTTTGATCGGCTCTAGTTTGGAGGTCTTATGGCGCTGGATGGGTGTTCCACCCTGGTGGACGGACCAAACGCAAAACACAAACAAAAGAAGCCACACAAAATCGCTTAATGGGGGTTTTTTGGAAAGAAAATAAAATGAACTCTGGGTTTGGAAACTCCATGTTCGAACTCCGGATTTGGAAAATTTATTTCGAAACCTAGGTTTCAACTCCGCCAGAGTTCAAACCCTGGGTTCGGAAACACGTTCGAACTCTGGCTTCGGAAACTCTGTCTTCGAACTCTGGGTAGAAACTTTCTGCAAGAGTTCAAACCCTGGGTTCGGAAACTCTATGTTCAAACTCTGGGGTTTGGAAACTCTGCATTCAATCTGGATTCAAACTCTTGCCCTTTCAGAGTTCAACTCCAGGTTCAACTCTAATTCGGAGTTGAGTTCAACTTGGAGTTCAGTCAAAGTTCGAAATCCAAGGTTCGGAGGGAACTTCGATGTTCGAATCCTAGGTTCGAGGCTCCGAACTCCAAATTCAGAGTTCCAGAACCCTGGGTTCGAAACTCTAAGTTCCAAATGTTGGAAGCGCGGCAAGATGAAAGTGCAGGTCCGGTCACTTCGTGGCTGATCACGTGCGAGTTCAATGCTCCGGTGCGAGCACCTTCACGGCGCCGGCCCAAAATGATCTGTAGCATTGTCTGCTTCCAGCAGTGTTACGGCCCTACTGCATCAAATAGACAGCTACAGCTTCGGCAAGACTGAGTTCGTCTGGCCGTTACACCAGCATTCTCCTCCTGCCTGTAAGCGGCTTTGACTGCCGCTCAACTCCGGCGAGCAAGCGTGCACGAGCGCATTGTAAATGTTTCTCCGACACGTCCGTTCTTGGCGAGTTTTCGGCTGGCAGCTTGGGAACTCCCTACCTGTGAACGAAAAACCAGCAGATTGACCTGGGCAGCATGCACAGAGGGAGAGCAGGAAAGGATGAAGGAACTGAAAAAGGTCGCTAGCCTCTCAACGCGGAATTTGGCGCAGAGCCGACGCCAACCCCTCATGTCAGCAAGCCAGTGTGGGGTCCACGCTTTTCTCTGGTGGTGCGGGGAACCACCCTGTAAGACCAGTTCCAAACCCCTTAACTCTCACCCTCAAACCTGAGTACTGCGAGTCCAGCTGAGCCTGTAAGCAACCAGCAGGGCGGAGATGCTCACAGTCACTGCAGCCCTCCTGCACAGCCCCAGTAACCAGCCTGCAGCAACTGGGCGGAGAATCCCTAGTAACAGAGAAAACCTCTAGGAGCTGCTGACGCTGAAATCCAAAGAAGTCCTCCGGCATCTTCAGCGCGGACGCAAGGGGCGGAACAGATGGCCGCGGGCACTCTCGCACAGCTGCCAAGGACTCAAAAAATCCTCACTGGCATGGACGATGCGCAACCGGCATCCACGGAACTCATCCGCATCTCCATGCGTCTGATCTGGACATGCATGAGATGTATGAGCAGGGCAATTTCGAAATGTTGTACCTTCTGCACGAGTCCGATGCTTGGCCGCCGCAGTCGACCTGGACCGCAACCAGTTACAAGCGGCGTTTGCCCATGCCAGCGCACTGCGACCGTCGACATGCGTCGTTTGGTCAATTGCTGCGCCTCCGGCAAAGGGTCTGGGCTTTTTTGCCTTACTTCTAGAGCCACCTGTTTCACCGCTGTCTTTTGTTTTGGTTTGTTGGTTTGTCTCGTTTGTAGGGACCGAGTGCGACAGCCGTAGTCGACGAGAAGTTGGTGGAACCAGGTGCTAAACTACCTCCACCGTTGCAAAAACTCGCTTCCAAACCGCCGCTCAACGAGCAGCCACGGGCGATGTTCCTCCCAGATGAGACCTTCGCTGGATGGATGAAGTCCATGGTGCCAGATGCCTTCGAGATTCCAGCTTTCTGGAATTCAGTGGCCAATCAACCTGGGGCTGTAAATCACCCACTCAAAACAAGAAGCGATTTTCGCAGCAAGTTTGTGCCAGTCGGCCTTCACGGCGACGACATCCCGTGCACCGGACTGGGCAAATGTAGGGTGTTGAAGCAAACGCAATTTAGCTGGTTCAGCATGCTCGCCACAGCCCAAAGCACTGGTACATGCAGACTTAGTTTGGGCTTTCCTTTTTTTGAAAAGACATCTAGTGTAAAACTCACAAACCCTGAACAACCCGTCAAGGTCTGCACAGACTTTTGCTCGCGCAACAAACGAAGAGAACAGCTGTTCTTGCACTGCACTGCTGTCACCTAAAGCTTTGCTTTAAGCTTTGCTTTAATGAGCCTCAGAACGTGTTTCATCATCGGCCCATTCTTTCAACGAGCTTCAGTCTCAAAGCTTTCCAGCCTTGAGCCACACATAAGCGCGGCACTCCGGATTCACATGTGCTTCAGCACATGTCAAAACAAAACTTCGCTTCAAAAGCATGCCGTCACAGCTTCCTACAAGCTCCACGCTGGCAAACAAACTTGCACACACTACAGCTGTTCGAGAAGGTACCTTGAGGCCTTCGAGAACTCATGCGGGCTCTAATCAAACTAACGGCTCACAGCATTCACTCAGCTCACTCAAAAGCTCAAGCAACTCATGCCACATGTCGAAAACTGTTCTCGCAGCTGAAAACCAAGGTTCCATGCCATGAAAACCGCAGCTCCCAGTGAAAATCTTCCAGTGCTTTGAGAAAACCTCTGCAAAACCAAAACCATGCAGAATATATCCAGATAACCATTGCACCTCAGAAAATTCCAGGAATCGCAGGAAAATTGGCTTGCTCCCAAACTGCAGTCAGCAGCCTGATGATATACATATCGCAGCCCATCACACTGAGCGGCTCCACCACTCAACAGGCAGCTCAGAGGTACAACTTTTCACACCCCCTTTCGATGTGTGTATCATCTCTCATCCTTGCTGCTGTCCAAAACAAGCACTTCTCGACACCAAGCACACATTGAAACATTGCCAACCATGTAGCCACGCTGCAACCCATGCGAAGCGACGAAGACATAGGTATTGGAAAAATCTCGCGCCAGATAGCCAGCTCTTCTCTCATGCCAGACAGGACGTCACCCAAAGCGAAGCCCAACAGACTTCTAACAGTGAACATACACATAGGCATCCTTGAGAATACCAGCTCTCACCGCTCATACATGTACCCATGCTCCTTCCGCAATCCCAGCGAGGATTTTACTCCTCCGCCAACTTGCGCTGGAATCCCTTCTGCTTTGAAAAACCAATCCTCATCAAATACCCCGCAAGGTCCGAGGACTGACTGGAGGAGGTCGTCGGATCATAATTGCGACCAAATTTCTCCTTGATCCAATTGAGGTAGCTTGCAAGGTCGCTATCCTCCTTGGCAAGCTTGACCAAGGTCGCATAGGACTTCTTAAACCACATCTTATTCTTCTGGACCTTTGGCAGATCGCAGATTGTCCGACCCCACTCCTCCATAGATAGATTACTTGGAAGTGGCACCGAGGTGACCTCAGTACCTGCATAGCTCACGACAATCACATTGTCGCTATCCCCAAACTCTTCCCCTTCGAATGCATCGACGAGGTCTTCATAACACTTGGGAGTGCTCACAGCACCCTTTGCGCTTCCCTTTGAAATCGGCAGCTGGGCACCGCAAGCAGATCCTGATGCAGTAGACCCATCCTCTGGATATCCACCCACATCTCTGAGACGCTTGGTCCCATCGGTCATAGAAGTATTGGCAGTCGAAGCCAAGCCATCTGCAGAATCCATCTTATCCAGCAAACGGCGCAGCTCCCTGCGTTCATCGGTCGTGAGAACCATGGCAGCACGAGTTCGCACCTAGGTTTCACACGCAAAAACAACTAGCACCAGTACGGAGCTTTGTCTGCAGACCTCAACGTCCGCAAAGAAACCGGCGTCAAGAGGAGAATCCGAACCCAGCCAACAGCCCGGCCCAAACCCCCAAAAGCATCACTGCAACGTTTTGATCGCACCTCGAACAATCGCATCAGCGAGTTTCGGAGTGTAAAAACCTGTTTCGGTCCACCCAACTTGCCACAGACTTGCATGCTTAGCACACCTGCAGCTGGAAAAACACTTCAGGGCAGACACAAACTTTTCAGAAGTCGAAGCAAAACCCAAGACTTTGCCTATAGGCTCACCCCCTTTCGAACAAAGACCAGTCATGCACAACCTCACCGGCACATCGAACGTGTGGCCTGCCTTCTTCAGCACCTTCTGGCACAAGTCATGTTGCCAAATCTCATTGTTCCATGGCAGCTCAAAGCTCGAGTGCTTCCCAAGCTTCAAGTACTTCAACACACAAGGAAACACCTCAAACCATTCCCAATCCGACTTCGACGAGCTCCCGCCAGAGAACCGACGCAAGTAAGATCCAGAAGAGCAAGGCGTGGACACATGCACAAACACGCAGTCACACGCAAAGTTCAGAAGATATCGACGCACCTCTTTGAACACGCTGTCACTCTGCATGTTCTCAGTCACGCCAACGTAACTCATCCCGACTCTGCGACATGCACCTTGAACACTCGACTGCGGTCGACAGCACACTTCAACCATCACCAATCTCTTCTCATGATTGCACAAAGACGCAAGTGGTCCCGACAGCGACTCAAAGCCCAACGCTTCGCGATGTATCCCGAAAGCCGAGGACCCCAAACATTTAGTCAAGAGGTCTGACGGATTTTCGATTCCCTTCTTAAACGCAAGGACCAAAGAACCCGCTGCGACACGAGCTTTAAGCCACTCGACTCTTATCTCAAGATGTCTGCTTTGTCTGGGTGTGTCCAAATTGCGAAGAAGCTTCAAAGCGCTTTCTGAGTCACTGTAAAGTATCCCAGGCAATTCAACTTCCTCGCTTTCTCGAAACGACATGAAGACCCTTGCCATGAACTTTCCAAGACTCGACATTTCTTGAGCAACCGACTGCAACGCAAACAGCTCTGACTCCATAGACGACAGCGACACAAGCTGTTGGTGACGACACAAAGTCTTTATCACGCAGCCATCAAGTGTCAACACTCCTCCACTGATGCCACGGCGCTTCGTGCACCTCAAAGGCGCATGCGATGCGTCAGAGAAACACACAAGGTGCCTCTTTCCTTGGTAGTGTTGCGAGGGAGCCAACACATCACTCGCAGCAGGCAACCGCACAACCACGCACATGTCGTTCTTCAGAAATCGAAGCAAGGCTCGGAGACCATGCTCAGTATGATTCGTGGGTGTGGCTTGCTGCGTTGCCAAGATTGACACATAAGCACGCAAGTCCTGACGAGTCTGCGTCATCCAAGCTACTTTCCCCAACGCAGACCTGAACCTGGCATACGCCTCAGGAGACAATGGAACCCCATCTTGCTTCTCAACATGAACCGCAACATCTGGAGGACTTGAGGAACCTTTTCCCGAAAGACCATAAGCCTTGAAGGTCTCATCCAAATAATCTTCTGGCAAAGACACTGTGATAGAGGACTCCCCCTTTCTCCTGGAGATAACCCTACCAATAAACCGCAAAGTGCCACCGCCATCCTTGGAAGAATTGATCAACCCGGTTCTCTTGAGTTCAACTTTCTTCTCAATCACCTCAAAGATGTGATCTGCATCCTCCTTTGTTGGCGCAATGCACAGAAAATCATCCACATAGACCAACAGCAAACAGGGACCTGACTCAAGCATGCCTGAAAACAGACACGGCTCTAAGCTGCAACTTTGAAGCCCCAAAACCTTCACAGTCTCCCCTACGAAGTAGATCCATTCTTGCGAAGCCTTGCGTAGCCCATTGAGGGCTTTGTTGAGGTGAAGATACAAAGGATCCCCTGAAACCGAAGACACTGACAGAGGAAACCTCATCACCACATTTCTCTCAAAGGCGTAGCCATGAAAGCGTGAGATACATCAGCACCTGCAATCACGCAATCTCTGCAACCTGCAACCCCAAGAACCGTGAACAAAGCATCGGCACTAGGAGTAGGACTCGAGATGCCCAAAGCCCTTGCAGACTCTGAGTTCTTGCCAGCAATATCCTTGATGACAATCCTAGCTCGCACTGTAGTTGGTGTTTTCTGCGTCGTGACCCAACGACTAGGGATGACCTTCAAGGTACCTGGGAACCTCTTCTCAAGACTCTGAAGTTCTGAAGCAGTCAACAGATCCCCAGTTTCCATGTGACTCAAATTGTTGACTTCTTTGACCATGCCTTCCATGACCTGATCTCCTGAAAGCTCACCCAAGGTAGAGTCATCAACAGCGGAACTAGGCTTCCAAAGTCTCAAATGCGACCTTTTCCCAAACGGCAAAACAACACTCGTAGAGTTCGGGGCGCACTGAACCGAATCCACAAGCCCTGAAAGCAAAGGGACATAATTGGAAACCTGGAACGCCTGCTCAACAAAACTCGCAAGAGGCATGTGAACATCATTCCCTGTTTCGCAATTGTGGAAGGTAACCATAACTGAAGCAACCCTTTCTTGGTCCTGCCTGATCTCACGCTCCAGATCTTCCAACGGGACTTCAGAGGAGCGTTTCACAGCACTGCTTCCACGAAGCACTTCTTCAGCCTCTAGGCTGCCTCCGCCTTCACTTCCAGTCAACACTGGATCGGCAAACGGCATCTCAGTGTCCTCATCAAGAGCCCCAATGCCCTCAGACTCAGGAGCAGCAGCTCCTTCAAGATTTTCAGGCAGACGCCTGGATGAAGCTTCGTCATCATCGGGCTCCCCAGAAACAGAAAATCTAACACTCAGATGTTGGTTCCTTCGCTTGCAATCAGCATTGTGACGAATGCCAGGAGCATTCATGCCAGACTCGCACGCAGGACAACCACGCGTGAAAACACGACCACTGGGGGCCGCCTCGCTCACAATCCTCGCTGGAGCCTCAGACGAAGCAGCGTCCCCATTGGCCGGGGGAGGCAAAGGAGAACCCTGAGCCTCCTCCACAGCTCGGTCTTGCCTCGACTCATCCTCGGCTAGCTCAGAAAGAGCTTCACGCATAGCCTCTGCATCCGAAGCCACAGGCACTTCAACGTCCATGCTGTCATCTGTTGCAACTTGCGACCGCAACCACGCTTCATATCTCAAACAGCAAGCCCGACCGTGAGAAGAGCCCTTCCTAGACCCAAATTGTGCCATGTTAGAACACGCTCGGCACTCACCTGAGAACCCATACCTCTCAAAAAACTCCTTTGGCGGACCGGAAACAGGACACTTCAAAGAGGCACCCTGGGAACTCGGAAGAATCCGAGGCGCAACTGGATGATCTGGCCTCTCAGGCCCAAGCTCACCACGACGACGCAAAACTTCAAACATCCCCGACTCGAAGACAAGCTCAATCGGAAACACAAGCTTGATCGACTTGGCAACAAACACCTTTGGCGTCAAGACCTGGCCCACACGCACATGCGCATACACCAAGCTCCCAAGCGACCCAAATTGCGGGTGAAGAAAAGCTGCCGCCTCAAAACGCGACATATTCGGGCACAAAGCCTTCACAGACTCAGGGACCTCAGCAAGCACCTTGGACCCAAACAACGCAAAAGGGGTATCTGGCAACCTTCGACCAACTGCAACCTCCTTTGGAGAGCGTTCACCGCCAAAAGCTTTGCCATTCGAATTCACACTCATGCACAGGTAAGAAAGTGCAAGCTGCAACAAGTCTCTCCGAAACGACAAAACGCAACCAAGCGACTGAAAATCACTTTGCAGAGTAGCTAGCCCTTCTTTAAGGACCCGGACTGTCCTTTCCGCACCACCAAGCTGTTCATGAGCTTGTGGCGCAGCCTTGCGCACCATAAAGATGTACTTATCCGACGCACCTGCAACAAACGACTTCACCGCTTCTTCGGAATCTGTCAAAAGCACAATGCTTGCCTGTGAGGACGACAACCCAAACTCAGCAAGCCACTTCAAAAGAAGACCTCTGTCCTTTGCAATGTTCTCAGTTATCATCACAGCCCCAATAGAAGAAGAAAAGGCCTCACGAAGGACGAGGACCTTGAAAGAGCTACTTGTCTGGCGCTCAGCTACGCTGATCGTCTCTCCAGAAGAGTCGAGAAACATAAAATCTGCAACAATCTCTGTTTCCACTCCGCGCTCAGACTTTCGCCTGTGTTGGGTAACACCTCGGGACTTCAGACAATGCTCGCAATCAGGATGGAAGGGCATGTGGCCCTTTGCTCTGTGAATTTCAAGATCTTCCTTGGTCTTCTGCGAAACAACTGCAACATGTCCAATCGAGGAAATTGGAGCAGGATCAACTGAGGCATCCGACGGCAACAAGAGATCACCTTCTGAATGAGGAATCACGCGGATCCAAGGCGTGTCACACCAAATACAGGTATCAATCATATCAACACCCGACTTCACATGACACACAGAAACGCCTTCATCCAAGACAACACGCCAACCATGCCTTCCAAGAGTTCGCGTTGACAGGATATTGTAAGGAGTGTCACCCACCATCACAGGAATCTTGCAGACACCATTCTTGGTAGCTCCACTTGAATCCTTTGTGCGAACCTTTAGCACAACATGGCAACGACCATCAAAGGGAACAGGAGTCCCATTCGCAGCCATAAACGTCGAACCACATGCAGTCAACTCATCATGCGGAAGCGTCTTCAACGTCACATGGTTGATAACACAGCATGACGCACCTGAGTCAAGCAGCCAAAACTCACTTCCAAGCGACTGACCCAACGACTGCAACAAAGGTTGACACAACTGCTCTTGGAGCACAGCAGACACCGACTCGCTGTCTTCAAGGACAGCTTCAAAACGCGTATTGGGCTCATCAGTTGACTCAATGACACAAGACAACACAAGAGTGGCATCCACCTGCTGTGTCTCTTGATCGTCACCTTCTTCGGTGTAAAAAGATTCATCAGCATCTGTGTACCACCAAACCCCTGTCTCCTCATCAAACAGAGCAAACATTTTTCCTTTCTTTCCTCCTTTTCCTTTGCTCTTGCCTTTAGGCGAAAAAGAAACTTGACCCTTGGCCGCAGCAGCACCTTTGCCATCAGAACCCTTAGGTCTCGCACTCGACTGAGAAACATCACCCTGCTTGCCCTTGGCACAGTTCAAAGATATGTGGCCCATCTCTCCGCACTTGAAGCACTTAACCTTGGAAAGGTCTGCCGTGCACTGATTCACTTGATGCCCCTTCTTGCCACAACGGTTGCACTTCACACCGCTCCCAGCATCAGAAGGCCTAGCACTCATGCCAAAGACGTGACCATCCATTCCCTCACCTGCCTCAGGCGAACCTGCGCTCTCAGAAAACTCGGTTTCATGCAAGCCAAACAAACCTTTGGCCCCTTGCAACTCAAGAAACAAACGCTGCTGATGTTCCCATCGCAAAGCTGAAGATCGATATGAGGCATATATCTCACCCTGCGAATGATGTAACGTATACGCCTTTGCGCTCTCAGGCAAAGACCTCATCAAAAGCGTAAGCTGATCACTGTCAGTCAAAGCAAACCCAGCAGCATCTCTAGGATCTAGCGTCGAAAGTAAACGCACAAACCTTGCCACTGCCACCTCAATCTGACGCACTGTGTCAGCAACTGGAGCTGACGAGTCTTGCGCTCGAAACGTTCTTGCCATCAGCATCGCCCTGAGACTCATAGCCTCAGCACGACTTCTCAAAGAAAACTCCTTGGCAAGCTGCCTAAGCAACTCAAAACCATTACCCATATACGAAAGAGAGTTCCCGAAAACATCTCCCTGCATGGCGACTGCAACAATGTCAAGCCCTTCTCCGAAGCTTTGGATCATAAGAGTTATCCGCCCATGATCTGCAAACGCTGCCTTCA
Organism: Symbiodinium sp. CCMP2592; assembly: GCA_905221615.1. NCBI lineage: Eukaryota > Dinophyceae > Suessiales > Symbiodiniaceae > Symbiodinium > Symbiodinium sp. CCMP2592. Next base: position 61,881 of record CAJNDT010000216.1, on the reverse strand, counting down.
GCACACTAAACAAACGAACTCCTCGCGCTTGTTGACTCTTAGACAACGTGTTCCATGCAATCTGTGTAGGCCATCGCGCGGCCTGAGCGATCTCCTTTCCAAACTCAACACTTGCTTGATTCGCCCATGCAACCAACTCGTGAATATAGGCATTCATGCCCAGCACTTCAGATTCACGCCCTTTCCACGCTTGATGATTTGGCGAAGGTGGAGACCCTAGCCACTTCTCACTGCGACTAAAGACGTCTTTGTCTTCACTGCTCCTCGCATTTTCAGCTGGAACACCAGGTAACGTGTTACCTTGATGTTTCACAAAAGCTGGCACATTCAAACCAGGTGGCGACTGCCCCAATCTCTCAGGAACGAACTGTCCACTCACAGGGACATTCAGTCTTTGGCTAAGATCTGCATACAAGGACTGCAACTCACGCGCATTCATGCGATCAAGCAGCTGTCTCCCTGCACTAGCATTATCTCCAGAAACCTGACTGCAACATCCTTGACTCGGAACTGTCGAAAGATTCCTCGCAGGACCCGAAGCCACTGACAAACCTGGAGCTGGCGCCACTGGCCTAATACCAGCACATGCACTCGCAACTGAAGACGTACCGCTCGAAGGTGGACATGGCATGCTAATATGAGACTCCATCGGTCCCATTCCAGCACGCATACGATTTCCATACAACGCCCAGGGATCTCTCTGAACACCTGTAAACCATGGATCGCTTGACCCAACACCACTCACACCTTCCACACCTGTTTGCCTCCTTTCCTGTTGCCCACACCCAGCTGTACCACACCCATACTCCCCTCCAGCCTCAGCAAGACCTGGACTACACGGAGCTGGCGCCTCAGCACTTGGACCTATAGGCCTTTGAGACATAACACCTTCTTTGGGTCGGCGGAAATGGTGTGGGAGCACAAACAGTGCTCCGCTACCATGTAAAACTTACAAACCCTGAACAACCCGTCAAGGTCTGCACAGACTTTTGCTCGCGCAACAAACGAAGAAATCAGCTGTTCTTGCACTGCACTGCTGTCACCTAAAGCTTTGCTTTAAGCTTTGCTTTAATGAGCCTCAGAACGTGTTTCATCATCGGCCCATTCTTTCAACGAGCTTCAGTCTCAAAGCTTTCCAGCCTTGAGCCACACATAAGCGCGGCACTCCGGATTCACATGTGCTTCAGCACATGTCAAAACAAAACTTCGCTTCAAAAACATGCCGTCACAGCTTCCTACAAGCTCCACGCTGGCAAACAAACTTGCACACACTACAGCTGTTCGAGAAGGTACCTTGAGGCCTTCGAGAACTCATGCGGACTCTAATCAAACTAACGGCTCACAGCATTCACTCAGCTCACTCAAAAGCTCAAGCAACTCATGCCACATGTCGAAAACTGTTCTCGCAGCTGAAAACCAAGGTTCCATGCCATGAAAACCGCAGCTCCCAGTGAAAATCTTCCAGTGCTTTGAGAAAACCTCTGCAAAACCAAAACCATGCAGAATATATCCAGATAACCATTGCACCTAAAATTCCAGGAATCGCAGGAAAATTGGCTTGCTCCCAAACTGCAGTCAGCAGCCTGATGATATACATATCGCAGCCCATCACACTGAGCGGCTCCACCACTCAACAGGCAGCTCAGAGGTACAACTTTCCACATCTAGTTTGTAGAATTGTGTGTGCTTGGATGAAGCCACCAAGGGAAGGCCTTTAGCTCTTTGATATCACGTCCAAGTTCCACTTGCTGCAGCACACCCCGCCCGGTCCCTCCACCAGTGTTGGCAGCACCGCTTTGCATTTTTGATTCTAAATCTCTTCGCCAACCAACACAAACATGTGGAAGGTATGGTGCTTTTCGGAAGAAGACCTCATAAGACACATGCAGCATCTTGCACGTGCAGCACACAACAGTAAGAACCACGTGATAACACAGGAAAGTTTCAAAATCCCTCTCGGTTTCGCACTCATTTTTGGTTTGTGTCGACATAAACTGGGTTTACGAGCATCTTCTCGTTTTCCGTCTAGGTATGTTACATACACGCACACACACACAAGTCTTCAGGGCCATATATCTGGATTCAGGGCTTGCAGGCTTCAGGTTGAGTCTTTCTAGACATGTTGTGTTGTGTACTTAACAGACAGAAAAACACGTTGAGAACACCTTGAGAGTATTTGTGTGGTGGAAGTAAAGAACCGTCTTGTTCGGAGAGTCATCTCGCAATGACATTGTATCACGTTTTTCAAGGCTTCGTGAGCTGCAGGTGCATCAGACGGTACTTTCTGGCCATTTTTTCCGGGCACGTATGCAAAGGCTCCGACCAAGAGACTTCGACCCTTGAAGATTTCGTTAAATAACATAAAGCGAGAATAGTTTAACAATTTGCAATATATTGTGATGATGAAATATAATAGTGTGAAGTAGAGCACTCGAGAAACAAGCTAAATATATAAGTAGATCTACGACCCAGCTGCTCTCAAGGTCTTTTGAAGGTATTTACACGTACACAGATAAAAAAAGCCTCAAACTCCGTAGAATCCGGTTCCTCTCAATATTTCATGCATGTAGACAAACCTCAAACTAAATTGAACCCAGATGCTCTCAAGGTAACATATATAAGTATATATACATATACATACGATCCACACTTGCTCTCACGGTCCCTATAAGCCTCAAACCCGACAGTTGCTAAGGTCTTTTGAAGGTATTTACACAGACATAAATAAAAAAAAACTTCAAACTCCGTAGAACCCAGTTCCTCTCAAGGTTTCCTATGTAGACAAACCCCACAAGCTCTACAGAACCCAGAAGCTCTAATACTTGTTTGTGTATGTTCTCCTAACTGTTCTCAACGCTCAGTGCAGTGCGAACTGCAGACGCTCTATTTTTCCGCAGAGGTTGCTCGAGAGTGCAGTGCAGCGCGAGGCATTGCTCGCAAGGGAAAGCGGCAAGCGATGCCGAGCAGACCCGCTCGAGAGTGCAGTGCAGCGCGAGGCATTGCTCGCAAGGGAAAGCGGCAAGCGATGCCGAGCAGACCCCCAAGGGCGTGGAGGGTGGGTGAAAATTTCTTACGCATGCGATGCGAGAAAAGCGAACACTAGTTGTGAGTGCTTGTGCCGAAACAGTGCGGAGCGTTTAAAGGTTTCGACACAGATAAGAAAACACAGTTGAATCAAAAACACAAACTCACAACTAGCGTTCTCCTAACTGTTCTCAACGCTCAGTGCAGTGCGAACTGCAGACGCTCTATTTTTCCGCAGAGGTTGCTCGAGAGTGCAGTGCAGCGCGAGGCATTGCTCGCAAGGGAAAGCGGCAAGCGATGCCGAGCAGACCCCCACTTTAGGTGCACTTCGACAACCTCTGCTACAAAAGTCGCTAGCGTGACTTCTACTTTGTCAGCAGTGCGATGCTGAAGAAAGGCAGTGGAGCCCCTGCTGAGCTTGTCGGCCCACACGTTCTTTTCGCCGGCGAGGTGCTCCACCTCAAACTGCACGCGGTGCAGATGCGCCCAGGTGGCCGCCAGGCGAAGAAAAGTCCCCAGAGGCTCTGCTGTGCTGAAGAGCTTATTAAGGCCAGACTCTGCGCTGGTATTGTCGGATGCTGTGGGAAGAACAAAGCGGATCTGTTTGCTGCGTAGCAGTTGCCAAGAGCACTGTGCCAGTGCCAGTTGTGCGAGAGATTCAAAGCAACCAATGTAAGGCTGCAGGCTGCCTTGCAGTTGCGGCCATTGCTTGCGCACTTCCTCTGCAGAAAAGATGGCGCTGAACCAGAGGAAGGCGTCGGAAGTGCTGATCCAACCTCCAATGCCCATGCGGTGCGTATCTGCGAATGCGTCCGCCGCACTGTAGCAGTGCATGCGTGGTGCTGTGCGCAGCGAGCGAGGCTGCTCATGTGCAAAACAATGCTGCAGCCATGCCAGGACGAATTTGCTTTCGTGCCGAAGGTGAACTTCAGAGCGGTGCGGGTCCGCAAGCCTGAGCCATTGGTGTTTGTGCGAGGGCGGCACAAGGGGCACATCTGCTTTGCTTGCTATTTTGAGGCTGCCGACCTCAAGTAGTTGTGCATTGCGTGGCAGCCAAGAGCCTGCTGGCGTGCGGGTGAGCTTTGCGTTGTTGTCGAGGCAATCTAGGAAGGTGCCCCACATGTTAGGTGAAATGCTGTGCAGCGTGCCTTTGCAGCTGTGGAGGTCTTTGTAGAGCGGTGCCATGAAGGGGCGCATATGTTTACTTAGGGAGGTGGCCCAATTTAGTAGGCCTAGTACACCTTCCAGCTCTTTGCGTTGCACTTTGCTTTTGCGTTGAAGTGCAATTAGCTGCTCGCGGAGCTTGTGCAATTTCAGTTCGCGGAGCTCAATGGTCTCTGCGTCCGTGCGAATGGTCCACCCGCACCAGGTAACTTCCTGTGCAAACTGAGCCTTCTTCCAGCTGATGGGTGCGTTCAGGGCTGAAAGCAGTGCAACTATCAGTGCGGTGGCCATGTCTTTGTCGGCTGTGCGGAGCAGGGCCAGGAGGTCGTCGACATAAAGCCAGGCTCTATGCGGATAGTCACACAGCAGCGCATGTATGCAGCGCAGTAGAAGGCTACCTGTGCGTTGCCACCAATATGCCGAGAAGCGTGCCCCGAAGTGGCAAACCTTGTAGTAGTACAGGGAATTGCCAACTCGGAACAGCAAGGTGCCTTGGTCTGCGGGGCTGACTTTGCAACATTTATGCGCTGCCTTAAAGTCCAGCGACAGTGCGTGAAGCTGTGCATAGCAGTCATCTGACAAAAATGTGCGCTGCACGTCCGAGGCGGTGGGTAAGGACACGCGTTCTGGAAGATGCACGGCCGGATTAAGTCCGCACACGGTGCTGTCAAGGACCAGGCGTGGGTCGCGTCCTTCGGCCATGACAATGTTTAATTTGCCGATTGCGGTGCCCTGCGGCCAGTGGCGCTTTGCGTCTTCTTCGGTGCCTTCAAACTTTGCGACAAAGCCTTTGCGCACCTCCTCCTCCACTAGCTCTTGCAGCAGTGCGGGGTTGCTTTCCGCTAGGAACCAGTTTCCCCTGCAGTGCTCGAGGGATGCAGGGCTAAAATCGTCTGCAAAGTCTAATGAGCTTTGCGTTGTGGGCCACTGCCCGCTGCTTGGCAGGGCTCCAAAAGCACCTGTCGGCACTCCCTCATCAAGGATGATGGGTAGCTGTGCATCTTTATCGTGAATGGCTTGTGCAAGGTATTGCAGTGCTGAGAGCCGGAAGGGCTGTCCGTCCGAGATTCGGAGAAACTGATTTTTGTCTATGTTAGGTGCCATGGTCTGGTGCACAATGTCTGCCAAGGCGTTGCGATGATCTTCGCTAAGCGGGTGCGAGTCTTGCCCTGACTGTAGATGCTTAGCAATATGCGAAACGAGGCCGTGTTTAGTAAGGTATTGCTTAAAGGTAGAGGCAAGCTTTGCTAGGGGCTTGGGCTTACTGCTTACATTATTGGCAGAGTGATCTGCTGTGCTGAACATGCCTGCTCCATCGCAAACCGCGGGCCTGCGTGGCAGAAAGCAGCGCGGCAGATGCTTTTGCAGCGTTGCTGGCTGGATCGGGGCGTTGAGGTGCGATGTGCACTCCTGCGCTGCAAGAGAGAGCATGTGCTGGTATGGATCAGCTTGCTGTGTTGCGCCTGCCAGTGCTGTATGCGTGGAGCAAATGATATGCGATGCGTCGCTCTGGGGCAGCTTCATTTGTATGCAGTGCACTGCTAACTCTTGGCACAGCTGTGTGTACAGATCTGCAATCTTGTCATCGCAGTGCCTGGGGTACTCGAAAAAGACCTGACTGCCTTGAAGGTGCGCCGCCCGAAGAAGCGCACATAGTCGGGTGTGCGATGCCAAGTCAAATGATTGTGCAGGAAAAAGGAGCAGTGTGGCTCCAAGCGCTCCAGACCAGACTAGGCTATGCCACGCAGAGTAAAGTGCATCTTCTATAGTGTTATGCTGTGCCATGGACTGGTAGCAGAAGCGGTCACAGCTGAAAGGGTCATCCGCTATGCTGTGCAGCAAAAATCTGTGCTTGCATGTTTTAGGCTCGGCATCTTCTGCTTCTGATGAGCTGGATGCGGAGCTGTGCGTAGGGCTGTCTTCTTGCATTTGTGCTGGACTATGTGTACAGGGAGTTGCTTCAGGTTGCTGTGGTTTTGGGCAATGCTGTCCTGACGGTGCCGCGGGCACGTGTGCCGGTGCTGTGGGTGTGCCAGGCGTGGCGGATGAAGTCGGTGCAGCCGGGAGATTAGGCAAGGGCAACTGGGCCTGCCCGGCCAGTTCCAGCTGCGGTTTTCAGGAGCTGGGCGGCTCCTGGGGGTTGCGGTGCTGGCAGGCGGGATGACTTTTGCCGCAAGGCTCACCGTTGGGCATTTTGTATGCGCATGCGTGAAGATATTTGCACTGCGCGTTTTTGCAGTGCCCTTTATTGTACCGGATACAGAAGGTCTTGTTGCCGTGCTGTTGCACGAGGTCCGCTGTTTTGACCTCCTGTGCTGTGCCCTCGCCGGGAGTGCGCCTCTTGCCTGGCTGTGTGCCTTGCTTGCCTTTGCCTCCTTTCTCCTTGCCTTTGCCTTTGCCGTTGCCTTTGTTCGGTAGGCGAGGCGGTGGCTTTTGCGGGGGGGGAGGCGGCCGGGCGCGTAGCTGGAGGAGGTTGCCAATGTCAGAGCGGATGCTTGTCATTTCATGCAAGGCGTCATCCAATGTCCAACCGGCGCTGTGCAAAAGCGAGATCTCGCGCCACAGTTTGCGGTCAGCCGCGACAAGCTCTTGCGTGGTGACTGTGCGGAGCGATGCGTCGCTTGGCGATTGCGTCGCCAGATCAAGAATCTTTTTGTCATATGCCTTGAGGCGCTGCAGGTGCGCTCCTTTGCACAGTGCTATGGCGTTGCGAAATACTGTTTGAACTCTGCCAAGCCATGCGGCGCTCAGCCTGAGGTGATCCACCGGCATTTCCGGTGTATCATCAAACAGTGCGGTGCTGAGGAAGGCCGCTTCAGTGCGGATGGTGCGCGATGCTTTGCTCTCTATGAGTTCTTGATATTGCTTCTCCGAAAGTCGGAGTTGCCAGGGCACCCAGCTGATGGTGTTCCCGGGGGAAAACCAACGATGGATTATGCTAAGCAAGCGAACGCTGGGCATGGCGTCGCTGTCAAGGTGCTCGCCAGGGTAGTTAGTGCGAAAGTCCTTGACGAGCTGTGCAATGCTGGATGCGTCCAGTCTGGGCGGGGCGTGTTCCGCCCATACGTTGAGCGACGCTTGGGCCGTGCTGGCAGTGCTGTGAGAGGCAGGGGTGTCTGCCACTTCCGTCATGGATTGTGCACGGCGGAGTGCTCGGCGAAGGCGCGCCATTGCTGGGCAGTGCACTGGGTCTGACACGCCCAATTCATCCCAGAGCTCATCGTATTTCTCAGAGCAGAAGACATCAAGGTCTGCAGTGCTGTTGTATGCAAAAGCGAAATCTGGCACGGACTCAATGCCGGTTCTATGCAGTGCGTTGCAGAGGGCTTCAGGCACCTGCATCTGTGAGAGGAGATCCGAAAGTGCGTCCGGGGACTCCATTCTGCAGGCTAGTAGCGAAAGAGTGCGTCTAAGTTCGAGCAAGAAAACGGCTGCGGAAGTAAGGATGACAGTGCAGAGCATCTGGTGCAGGGCAGTGCAGGGCGGCGCACCCGAAGAGAGACCTGAGTAGGCAGGGCTGCAGGATACTCGGCGAATAAAAAACTGAGCAGGAGAAAGTTCACTTTTTGACTTCAAGCGCCATTGCGGAGTGCGACGCAGGCCGAGCGACGGCAATGAGGTTGTGGCGGTGCGTTGGAGGTGAAGGCAGCTGTGCCTAGCTTGATCCCACATGCTGTGCGCAGCACGCCGGATTCGTCCGGGGGGCATAGCGAGTGCCAGCAGCCCCAAGGGCCTGTGCATGCAAAGAGCGGTGTTGGTCCTTCCACATCTATCTGCAAGGGTTCTTTGGAGGACACTGACGATGCCTCGCTGGAGGATTCAGAGCTTTGGCGTTGCAATGCCGCGTTTTCTACCATCCAAGCTTCTTCATCGGAGAAGGGTGCGATGGGGTCTGGCGATGCTGGCGAGAATTGCTCAATGATGTCGGGCGGGCTTTGCGTAGCCATTTGCGATGGTGGGTCCAGCTGTGTAGGTGCCGGATGGTGCTGCGATGCGGCGTGCATTTCTTCGTGCCTGGATGCAAAGGCCTTCCAAGGGCCTGCCAGGACTTCTTGGGCTGTGATGCTTTGCAGTGGCTCCCCCGCTGGGAGGTGAAACGGAGGCTCTGGAATGGGTGCTTGGCCTCCTCTGGCCACACTGCGATTCGGTCGCCAGCCCGTGCTGAAGGCTTGTGCGAGGCGGTGCTGGAGGTCTAGGCTGTCGAAAGTGTCATTTCGGCTATAGAGCCTGGCGCTGTCTCTGTGGTGTCCTTGAGCCAGGCGCAGCTCTTTGTAAACGCGTAGCTGTGCGGCCGCTGCCAGCAGGGTGCTTTTCATGCTGTGCAGAGTGAGTTGTCTAGCCTCGCTGGGCAAGAGACCACTGCCGCTGGTTTTCCACGGCAGTGTGGCCAGGTACCTGAGGCAAAGCAGGGCAGTGCAGTAAGATGCAGGGGCGAGCTCCTCGACCGAGCTCTGGTCTAGTGCCGTGCTGAACCACAGAAAATCTGGTGGATCCTCCGATGAGGAGGCCACGATGCGGTGCAATGCGGAGAGCCAGTGCAGGGTCCAGCAGGTGGCCTTGCACCGGCCGGTGATACCCGCTAGGGTAACGGCGAATGGCTGGCCTTGCGTTGTAGTTTTCGTCGCCCAGCAGGTGCCGTGCAATGCAGAAGTGGAGAGCGAAAGGCTGGAGAAGTCGATGCGTTGCAGGTCGCCAAAGCGCAGGCTGGCGTGGATGGCGAGCAGTGCGGCCCCCAGGACGACGACCGTTGTGACGGGGGCGTTTGGGTCACAAACGCGCTGCTCCCAGGCAGCGATAAGTGCCCAGGGGATGGGCAGTGCTTCGCGACGGTCTTGGGCAGTGCCTTTGATAGAATAGGCCCGGATGATCGGGCTGTCTAAGGCGTTGCTAAGGCATGACCATTGCGTTTGCCTTACGAACCAGCGAAGGGCTTTGATTGACGAAGTGGCGCTGATGCGATGGATCTCAAGGTCTTGGCTGTGCGATGCTCTGGCTAGGGCGAGGAAGTCGAGTAGGCAATGCAGGCTGACGTCAAGGAAACTGACTGCGGAGCTGCAGAGAAAGTCCAGGAAGAGCGATGCAATGCGGAGATATCGCTCCAGTGTGCCTGGTGTGTTGTTGCGGATCACTGCCATAATATGGTCCGATGCTTGTTTGGCTGCTTCTACCGATTGCAAAAGATGCGAGGCCTTACCGAGCTTGTACACAAGCTGCAGCCAAAGTGTACTACATATGTTCATTCGCGAAGCTAGGGAGCTGCGCATGGTCCTGAATTTGACCGGGCGTTGCTTGGGAGGCGCAAGAGGAGATTGAGATGCCGGAGGCGGTCGTGGCGTGGCTGGCGAATTTGGAAAAGTGCCGTGCGGGATGATTTGCGTAGCATGGGAGCCTGCAAGGCTGCGCGGCAGCGATGGAGGGGGCGGTGGCGGCAGGCCGCCAAACTGCAGTGTCGGCTCGGGCCTATATCTTTTTGGCGGCGGTGCTAGGTGCAATGCTCTATCCGCCTGCGGGACCGGCGGGTAAAATGTGTTGCGCCTGGGCGTTGCCCGGGCTGTGGCTGGGCCCACTATCAAGTCAGCAACTGTCGGCAGGTCGCCATGGCTATGCTTAGCCTTGGGCGGATTCTTAGGGTGTGCCTGCAGCAGGCGTTGCCGTTGGAAAACCTGAACAATGGAAGGCTGTATAGGTGCAGGGTCTTCTATGAAGTCGGAACAAGGCGGTGCGGGTTCTGCGGCCAGTGCGGCAAGATGTGCCTCGAAGTCATCGGCTATGCTCCTGGGAGGAGATGCTGGCTGAGATTCCACTTCGATTGGAGTGGAAGGTGCAGTGGTAGTGCGATCTTGGCTTTGCAGGGCCCAACGACGTCTCATGGTTTGAACCGTTTGAGCAGAAAAAAGGCTGCGGAGAATGCTGTATGTTGCTTGCGGGCTGTGTATGCAGGGCAGTGCTGTGCAATGCAAAGTGTCAGTGAGCTGAAGCGACAAGGCTGAAGAGTGCATTCAGGGCCGGGCCAACCTGAGGTGCCAGGCAATGCCTGGCCTAGAACGCCTGGATGTGCTCGTAAAGGTGGTCCTGACGGGTTTGCTTATGTATAAAATGGCACGCTGAATGTTGCTAAAGAGAGGCCTTGCCGGGCAGAGCAGGGCGTCTGTCCTGACGGAAAGAGGCATAGATGCATAGCCAAGGTTTGCTGTACATGCAGTGCAGTGCCGTGTCGGTGCTTTTTTGCAAGCTGCCGGGCGCGGCAGTCGAGGCAGGTCGATGCTGCCGTGCATTTCAAAAACTGCTGCAAGTGCGATGCGATGCGGGTTTAGGCATAATAAAGCCACTATTCTTAAGGCTAGGCTAGGCTGGGTTCAAATATGATGCATTGCGGGGCGGTGCAGGGATGGCAGGTCACTCAATCAGAGTCCTGCTCATCCCTTTCCTTGCACTTGCTGCAGCGGTGCGGTGCATGGCCGTCGCTTGGGGGGGGCATCCGCAACTTTTTGTTGCAGGCCGCCCCCCCAAACTTGCAGTGCGTTTCGCACATGGCAGCGCAGAGCCAATCGCCTTTGGCGCTTTTGTAGGCAGGGCGCTCATCCCCTAAGGGAGAGGTATACCACTTCACCTCACAGTGGATGTGCGGGGACACTGCGACGCGGCGCGAGGCAGGGCGTTGCGTTGCGTGTGGTGGTGGCGGGGGCGGGTACCCCCAACCAGCCGGGCAGGGCTGTGCAGGGTGCCACTGTTGCGGTGCGGGTTGCGTTTGCCAGGGCGGTGGGGCTGCTGTGAGAGGGGCATATGCCATATGCTGTGCAAAGGGCGGTGCATGCTGGGGGGGGCCCCATTCTTGTTTCCCCCAGCCTTTGCCGAAATCCGGGGCCCCCCCCATTTGCCCGAAATGCGGTGACGAGGGCATGGCAGTGCTGGGAACAGACGACCCCCAGTCATCTTCCACGTCGCTCCATCTGGGGCGGGGCGGTGTGCGGTTGCGGCGCGGCGTGTGATCACGCTCTCTGCGAGGCGTAGTGCGGGGCGATGCCGGTGGTGTGGGCTGGGGTGGCGGTGCGGGTTGTGCCTGCTGTGCTGGGGGGGGAGGCTGTGCTTGATGCTTTGCTGGGGGCCCTGACCCGGGGGGTGCCTTGGCTGTGACAGTGGCTGTGGGGGGCGGTGCTGCTGATGCGGCTGCTGCGGCGCTTTGCGGTGCAGTGCTATGCTCTGCTGGACCAAAAATGGTCAGGCGGGCTTCGCTGAGCTCGCTTTGCAAGGCATCAATGCGGGCATAGCCGAGCTGCCGAAAAGCGCCGATGCGTTGCTCACGCGACGCCTGCAACAGGGCCTGCAGGGCTGTGCTCGTCCCGGCCATGCCTTGCTGTGCGATGCGAGGCGAGGCAAGTGCGAAAGGCAGTGCAGTGCAATGCAGAAGCAAGAATGCTTGAACAAAAGGCTATGCAACATCATGTGTCTTTGTGCTCTGCGAGGCAACACCCAGGCCAAGAAAGCAGTGCGACACGATGCAGATGCAGGGCTTGAGCAGTCCTCGCGGGGCGATGTAGTAGAAATCCAGGACCTGGGCAGAGCATGCTTGGGCTAGGCGGGGCTTAGGGGTTGCAGAGAAGAAAAGGCTTGGCGCAAACGACTGAGGTACCCAGTCGAGGTTGTAGTAGTGACCTTTGCGAGGCAGGGAGAAACTGCAAATAGCAATCTAGGCCTTGCTAAAGCTTTGCTGAGCTGGGCACTGCGTGGCCAGGCAAAAAAGGAAGCCTTCGGGGCAAAAGGCAGAGCGAAAAAAGACGAGAAGCGGCTTCTCTGGGGCCCGTGCTGGGCTGAAGCTGTAATGTGGCCTGCCAGGCGCGGCAGGTGCCAAAGAAAGACCAGCAGGACTGGCCTAAGGGTGCAGCGCGGCTGACCTGACAAAGCGATGCGAGGCTAGGCGAGCCAAGCAATGCAGAACGAAGCGGGTGTAAGGCAACCCGAAGAGAAGTCCAGACGGCTGGCCTCGAGGTGCAGCGCGGCTGACCTGTCGCTGTAAGTGCAAGCGTGCAAAGCAAGCCGAAAAAGCGCTTTGCGGCTTGCAGAGAAACCTCGAGAAAACATGCAAAGCCTGCTGTTTTTTCATGGCTTTTGTGCGTTGCGTCTCTGTGCAAAAAGCAATGCGTATGTGCCGTGCTAAAGGAAATCTACCAAAGCACGATCACATGTTGCTGATTCTGTGCTAGGGTGGCTTATGCATATGATAACAGGCAAGGTATGCCCACGCCGCCAAACAAGTGCAGGGCGGCCGTTGATAAATAGAAAATTTGGTCGTTGCTGAGCAATGCGAGTGCGATGCCAAATAAGGCGATCAGTGACCAGAACATTGCGAATGCCGTAGTGATCTAGCCGTGCGATAATATTGAACCAGGCGCGGAGGTCATCTGCGACGCAACACAGAGATGTGCGAGGCTCTGTGCTAGGCTCACCTTCTGGTTCATGTGGTGCAGGGCAGTGTGCTAAGGCTGAAACATATCTGCAGTGCTGTTGCCATAAAACGCTGCTATGCCAATTTCCAATAATGCGTTGCAAGAGCTTTGCTCGGGCGGCCCGCCAAGCGCTAAGCACTTCAACGCGGCGCACTTCCTTGCGAGTGCGTTGCGGGCCCAGGCACACGATGCCTGGGGCAATCTGTGCAGGGCCTGCAGAAAAAAGCGATGCCATACTCAATGAATCCTGTGCTTGCCAGTGCGTGAGCTGTGCGGGGTTGACAGCGCAATGCCAAACACCGAAGAAAAAATGCAGGGCTTTGCGTTTGTGCCAACCAACTGCCAACCAGTTCGATGCATCATCATCTGTCGCCAGGGATGCCATGCTGTGCTGTGCGGTCACGAAGATACTGCAGTGACAATGTGTTGTGAAGGTTTGTGATTAAGATCCTTCGGTCTCCAGGCGTGAGATCCCACATTCCTGACATTCTGCGGTGCACTGTGCTATGCATGAAGGAAAGCTCTCGCCTAGCTGGCATCTCGAGAAAGCGGAGCAAAATGCTTGCAGAGCGTTGCGAAAGAAAGACTTCTGGCAAACTGCCCGAAATGTATTCTGCAGTGCCTGGAGACTCACTGCTCAGATGCAGCAGTGCCTCGACCAGAATTGCGGTGCTGTGGTTGGCGGGCCGCGGCTCTGGAGCAGCAATGCGTTGCTTTTTATTGCCTTGGCGGTGCGACATGGCGTCAATAAAAGCTGCTAGCGGGGATTATTGACGGGGCTAGGCGGAGCGTGGTTAGTTAAGGTTCCAGAGTAGGGCAGCTCGGCGGTTTGCTGAAAGATTACAAATGCTAAATGCGTTGCGATCATTCCAAGTAAGGCTACTGAAGACAAAACTGGCTGTGCGAGGCGATATAAACAATTCCACAAGGTTGGGGAATACAGGTGGGGTGCTAACCTCACTAGAAGGCATTGCCATGCACTCTGCGAGCCATTCTTCGACTCTTGCCCTATGGCTGTGCGATGGCTCAGGCGATCGTTCTATCGCCTTGGCGGTGCGTTGCTTCTTGTTCCCCACGCGCTGTGACATGGCAGGGAACGGAATGCAAAAGAGGAAACTGAAAAGCTGTAAAGGCTGCGCATGTGCAGTGCTTGCTAATCCATCTCTTCTAGCGGAGAATCAACAGTGTCTGTGCATTGCGGTGCGCCTTCAAGTATTGCAATGCGGCGTTCCAGGCTGCCGAGCTTTGCAATGACCGCCTGAATGCGGTCAGAGAGTGCGTCTATGCGCTCATGAATCGTTGCGCCCATGTCAATGCAATCTTCTGCGAGGCTTTGCAGTGCGCGGACCAATTGGTCCGAGGTGGCTGCCTCGGGCGGATCCATGGCGTCGATATGGCGGAAAACTGCCATGCAATGCGTAGCAAACCTGAAAGAGCGTAGGTTATGAAAATTTCTTACGCATGCGATGCGAGAAAAGCGAACACTAGTTGTGAGTGCTTGAGCCAAAATGGCGTGCTTGTGCCGAAACAGTGCGGAGCGTTTAAAGGTTTCGACACAGATAAGAAAACACAGTTGAATCAAAAACACAAACTCACAACTAGCATATAGTTAAAGGGATATATATGCAACCCACACACTTGCTCTAAAGGCCCCGAAACCTCAAACCCTATATAGTTGCTCTCAAGGTCTCTCGAAGGTATCTACAGCAAAGGTTCCCACACCTGCGATTTTCCATTTAGAAAGGTTTTTCGTTTCACCCCGACCGCATATGTGTGCTTGTCAAGAACCATGAGAGCTGGAAATACAGCAGAGAAAACGGAAACGAGAACAAGACGAACAAGCCGCAGGATTTGGTACAAGTGCACTCGCTCAATATTTGGTGTCCGAGTTTGCTTGAGGATTTTACCCACCGCAGCAAGTTCAAAAAGCTAGCGAGCTTGACTGTGCAGGATTTCACGAAGACAGCTCGGCCGGAGGATATCCCAGAGGATTTGGTCAAGCTCGCTGGCATCGGCTCTAGTGGACGATACCCGTCCAAGTGCCACGAAGAGACCCAGGTGTTGGTGGAAGGCAGTGTGACCAGGGACCTCGACAGGCAAGCGGTTGGGGCTGAAGCTTGCCCCACGGGGTGTATTCCCGCATCAATCGCACACCGGCCCACACCAATAGGAGACTAGTATGAAATCTCGGGCTGATACATTAAACAAATGAAACCTTGTGTGAGCCTTGTGTTTGAGATGGGAAAACCAACAACCCAGCGATGCAAAGAAATGTGTAATCCTGTATACCACCCCGAAACTCAATACAGTATCTTCTGTGTTGAAACATGTGGCTTGAAACCTCGAGCTGTTGAATTCTATTCTGTACACAGGAACGCCCCACACCTTTGGTGAGCCCAGGCTACGGTATAGTATTGTATAGCTGCATACTATGTGACCGACGCAGCCTTTGGTTCAAGAGTAAAAGCGTGACCGCTCAGGGTTTTACAGTTTAACTTGGTAGCGGAGCAAGGAAGCCTGAAGATCCAGGAAACCTGTGGGCCGAAGGAAACCGGATTGGAACCGGAGGAAGTACACGAGGATACCTGGAAACTGGACAGTAAACCTTGGAATTCGCCATGAAGGTGATCATGGAGAAGATGTACCAGGACCTTGTGGATGAACACGTCTCACCTTGTTATTCGACCTCAGCCGTTTACCCTCAAAGAGGAAATTTCGGATTGTGTATGGGATCAATTGTATCCCCAA
This sequence comes from Symbiodinium sp. CCMP2592, assembly GCA_905221615.1. Taxonomy (NCBI): domain Eukaryota; class Dinophyceae; order Suessiales; family Symbiodiniaceae; genus Symbiodinium; species Symbiodinium sp. CCMP2592. The sequence goes on along the minus strand of CAJNDT010000216.1, from coordinate 46,501 downwards.
GGATGGGAGAACGATCGGAAGAAGGATTTCTCGTCCCAGCGGCAGGAACTATGGAACTCAAGGACAGTGAGATCTTCCAGGATGAACCTCACCAGAAAGTGTCTCGAGTCACGGAACATGAACCGTTGCCTAGAGTGGCAAGGCCTGTACATGAAGATGTCATGGTGGACCGGACTGCAGAGTTGAAAGAAATGCGGCAGAGTGCAGAAGAGAGACGAGCTACCTTGGTGGAGCAAGCTAACCTCCTGCAGACGCCAGGAAGGAAAGCTGGAAAGTACTCCAGCAAAGACTCCAGGGACAACTGGAGGAAAGTCGCGAGAAGAAAAGAAGAAAGAGAAGAAGACTGCCAGGAAAGAAGCCAAGCAAAGCCGTAAAGCCAAGAAGGCTAGGAAGGAACAGGAAGAAGAAGCTACCAGTCCTCAAGGCGTTCGACGTAAGCTGGATGAAGCTATGGAAGTGGCAGGATCGATTGAGAACGTCATGTTGCTTGAGAAAGAGTACAAGAGATTCAGACTTGACGGAAAGTATCACCCCCTTCCTTAGTATCTACAGCCGGATGTTGGAACAATCAGCACTGGAGGAAGAAACCAAACGCCTTCGTGCAGTGGAAGAATCGGAGCGTATGGCTAAAGCCTTCAGGAAGCCAACGAGCAACAAGCAAAGCAAGGCACCCGAAGCAGCACTGGACTCGGCGGAAGAATGGCACCACAACAAAGCCCGTGAAGTCGTGGACAAGCTACGAGCTCGGAAAGACGAGCAAGTGGAAAACTTCCGTGAGGCCGAAAAAAATTGGCTCCAAGCTTGCAGGAATCTGGAAAAGGCTCAAAGGCGGATTCATTGTGGCATCCGAGAAACTGCAAAGTGCCATGGGACAAGCCATCAACATCGCAGTACGCCATGGAGAGGAAAAGGGTCTACTTCAGATCTTGCAATCCATCCACGATGGAACTACTTAAGCACCGGAACCAGCTGAACCCCTGTTAAAGCGATGCCAAAGAAAGCCAAAGAGGATGAAAAGAATGTGGTGGTTTTGGTCGAGCCTAGCCCAGAGGCACCGACCCAGAGGAGCTTCGGCAGAAGTACGAAGAGCACCACAAGGCCAAGCTACGCAGAACGTTGAGTCGCGTGAAGCAAAGAAAATCTTGGATGCCCGGAAGCGGATGCAGGAAAAGATCAAGAAGTTCCAAAGGAAGCCGTTCCAGAAGAACTTACAGTACCAGAAGCACCCGCAGTGCCGGAAGAGACGCCTGTCAAGGACAACATGCAGGACGAAGCAGGTAGCGACAGTAAGATGTCAGATGAGGCCAGCGAAAGTGAATCCCCTGTGGATAATTCGGAGTCGTCGGAAATCGACGAACCAAAACGCCGTAAGACCGCTAAAGCAAAGCAGCAGGAAGAAGCTGGAAGAAGTGAGCCAGCAGAGCAGATCGACAAGAATGATCTGTGAGGCGCTTGAGCAACTCGCTGCCCAGTGTACGAAGTTGCGTACAGCAAACGCTGTGCTTGTACTAATAGCACTTCAGCTCACCTGGAGCTGCGTGTTCAGATCAACTCTTCTTGCAGGAAGAATGCAAAAAGGAGTGACATGCACTTGTATGCGGAGGAAAGTGAATCGGATGCACGGTATTCGTTGGAGACGTAAAGTGAGTGGATGCAAGCGGAAACTCAGAGCAATGGTACTTGTTTGTTTGCTTGTCAGGACGGAAGCTATGCAAGGACCTCAAGCCGCACAACCATCATCAGCCGCCGGAGTGCCAGTACAAGATGGAGCAGATGGAGATGGATTAGGCATGGTACCTACTCAAGAGATACTTGGACAATTGGTCCAGAACTCCAGAGTGACTACAGAAGCTATTCACCAGCTAGTTACCTATTCTGGAAACCAAGGAAATGCAGGAAGTTCGTATGAAGGAATACTCTCTAAGGCATTGGAAGGTGCAGTGAAGATGTTGGGGAGACCACCATCATTTGGTGGAGGTAAAACCGATGCACAAGATTTCATGGACTTCAAAGAACAACTTTATAATATTCTTGCGTATGCGGAACCCAAAATATTCGGATGCCTTTAAGAACTTGGAAAAGTTGGGAGACCATGAAGTACTACCAGCTACTTTCTCGGATGAAACGTATCAGACTATGTCAACGAAGCTGTACTCGTTATTGAATTCTTGGTTGTCAGGAACCACGAAACAGCACGCGCGAGATCCCAGTATCGCTGGATCCCGGAATGGATTTGCTTTGTGGAAGTCATTGCTGAGGATGTATCAGCCGAGTACGAGAAGTCGGAGTTTAGCTTTGATGCAAGCGATTCATGGATACCCAAACTTTTCACCCGGACTAAGTGCTGTTGCACAAATTTCGAAGCTGGAAGAACTAGTCAAAGACTATGAGAGATGTAGTGGAGTGAGCTACCCTCGAGAGATTCTCCTGTCGACTCTCTTGAGATGTATTCCTAGTCCTTTGAAGGAACACATCCATCTTCAGCTTACGGATAAAACCACATACAGCCAAGTCAAAGAAAGCGTACTAGTCTACGAGCGGACTACGAGAAGCTGGATGTCGAACCAAGTATACCAACCTCTCGAATCAGGACATGGTCAACAGTACCTGGGAGCAGTGGAGAATGCACCTACTGGTGGAGGACACCAAGCAATGGAAGTGAACCGAGTAGAGTACAAAGGAAAAGGATGGAAAGGAAAAGGCGGAAAAGGAAAAGGCAAGAAAGGTTATGGCAAGATGTTCGGAGGATTCGGAGCCATGCAGGCAGGTAGAGGATTCAGAAGGTTTGGTCGAGGTCGAGGCAAAGGCAAAGGTCGAGGTAAAGGTAGAGGAAAAGGTAAAGGTAAGAAAGGTGGAAAAGGCAGAAAAGGCAAAGGAAAGAGTAAAGGAAAAGGAAAGAAAGGAAAAGGGAAACGACTTGGAAGGACAGTTTGTAGACTTTGTTATCAGGAAGGACACTGGGGAAATGAGTGCCCCAACAGACATTCTGTTCGGAACGTGGAAGTCGAAGAACAGTCCCAAGCGGAAGCGTATCCCAACAATCCACCGAACCAAGAACCTTACCCGAAGCCTAATGTTGTCGAAACTGGTAGTATTCGTCAGACGACAAGTCGACCGGACCCAAGGATTGTCACCCGAAGAGTAGGAGTGTCAAGCGGATCAAGTGGATTCAACCCAAAACCATTTTACCATATAGCTACGCCACCGGAAGAATATCCGGAGACCTTCCCGATCAATTCAGAAGATGAGTCCGACATTGACATCACGTATGTCAACACCATCCGTATGGTTCGAGATGTTGCAGATGAAACTGCAGAAGGTGAAGAAGTCACCAACCCATTTTTCGGTGAACTACCCAGTCCAGGTTTTACAGACTCAGATGAGGAACTTGGATCTGGAGAACCTACTGGAATTTGCCAAGGTTGTGGTACACGCCTGGAACCGGTGTGCAAACCAGTTGCGCCACCGACAGAGTCTGGAATCCCACGAGTACCAGAACATTATCCAGGAGAAGAACACTATCTGAGGCAACAGAGGAAGCTGAAAAGTGAAGGAAAACCTTACGACAAGAAAGCCATCGATGATGCGGTGAAGCGAGAGAATGAGTGGATCGAGTCTCACCTCAAAGCGACGGAGGAGAAAAAGGAGACCGAGACTGATAAAGTTCGAATGGTTCGTGAAGAATTCCATGATGTAGCAGAGTGGTATGTGATGGATGCAACGGATGAAGACGGAGACTGGTTTGTTGTAGACAACCACGAAGTAGTTCGAGCAGTTCAAGCAGAAGAGACTGTACCCGAAGAAGCACTTGAGATTATCATTTTGGATTCAGGATCGGATGCTAGTTTGTTACCTAGGTCACATCCGAAAGCGACACGCATGAACGCAGGAACGACGGGTATCATGCTAGAGGATGCCCAAGGGAATGCAATTAGGTCAGCAGGAATGGTCACGGCAGTGATCGCCGTGGAACAAGGAGAGGACTGTTGGACAGCCCCCAGTATTTCGGAAAGCTTTATTGTAAGCGATGCGACAAACATTCTGTTGTCGATGGGAAGACTGCTGAAGAATGGCTGGAGACTGGAGTATCAGCCAGATGTACCTGAGGGTGAGAAAGCTCTTAGTGTTCAGTGGAACCTTACAGTGTCGTCAATGGTTTTGGTTAGCCCGGATGGAAGAGCGAACGCAAGGATCTTTTACAAACGGAACAGCTGTTGTTTGTTAGGTAGATTGTCTGTTGTCGGAAATGATCGTAACACCCGTTGGACGGGAGGAACAAGTCGGAGCGATGGAAGCTCGCAAAGTAGCACTGACAGTAGGACTGCAGTGGAGAGGAGCGTCACCGTACGTATTCCAAACTATTTACGGGAACTGTTGGACAGTACACCCAGTGGTAATTGGACGATCATGGAAGACGGTACACCATTTATTTTGTATCAAGGAACGACTTATATGGATCCGAAGGATTGTTAACTTGCGCAATGCCTGGGTTTAGTGAATTCAAAAAAACAGTGATCGAAGAAGTGGTGTGGGCTTTTCAAAGTACCGCTGGGCAACCCTGCCTGGTCCCCCTGGCAGTTACAACGTTTGTCTTGCAGATGTCATGTTGTAGCGGGAGGTGAAAACCATGGTTGAGCGGGCGCAGTGCGTGTTTTCGATGGGTGATTAGGTCACAACCGGCCCGAGGACTGTATCCGTGCATTTTGCTTTTATGAACAGGTATCGACTACCATCCTGATTTCCGGTAAAGCATGAGGAGCCCACTCTGTCATAATGTGGACGGAAGTTGGTCGAAGGTTGGTCAGCCAGCTGAGAAGGTTGTTCTGGTTGGTTGGAAACACGTCAGTCGGAAGTTGGTTGGGGGTTCGTCGGAAAGTTGGTCAGGAAGTTCGTGTCATCGGTTGGGATGTTCAGCTGCTGATTGGGATGCTGCAAAGTTGGCCGGGCAGTTCGTCTGGGAGTCTGGGAGTTAAGATTTTCAGTGGCTGATTGGAAAGACGAGCAGTTGGTCGGGCAGTTTGTCTGCTTGGTTGGGAGTTTGGATTTTTTGGCGGCTGATTGGAAACTCCAAGGTTGGTTGGGCAGTTTGTCTGCTTGGCTCGGAATTTTGCTTTGCGGCTGACTGAGAAAAAATGATCCGGCCAACTCAAAATTTTAATTGTCACAGAAGTGTTTGCGCCCTAGAAAAAAGAAGTTGATAAGTGGCTTGGAAAAAAATAGTGGACCCAGAAGTGGTTGAGACTCAATTTTAAGGATCAAACATGTGGTTTCACTATATGTAACATAAAACAAAACCACTTCAGAGTTCGTTATTTCTCTGAGTTGGTCGGGAGTTGGTCGGATCCGACCAACTCCCGACCAACTGAGCCAAAAGCAAAAAAGTTGGTCGGGAGTTGGTCGGATCCCGACCAACTCCGGGCCAAAAACCAAGTTGGTCGGGAGTTGGTCGGATCCGACCAACTCCCAACCAATTCCGGACAAAAAAATTGGTCGGGAGTTGGTCGGCTCCGACCAAATCCCGATCAATTGAGCCCCCAAAAGATCAGAGCCTACCAACTTAAGACCAGCTATGCCCTATTCTCCAAAAATGGTTCAGGTTTGATATTCTTTGGAAATTTTTGTGCTTGGAATTATTATGATGGACGGTTTTCCACGTGCAGAGCCTTAACAGAAGCCGCCCGTACCTGCGTAACATCACTTCTACAGTGACACAGTATGTTTTTAGTTTGTTTGCGTCGCAGATTCCGCCTTGCCCTGGCTGTTTTGCTTTGCAAGTTTGGGGAGACTGTGGCGAGAGCATTGGGACAGGTCGGGACACGGATTTGGGTTGAGCGCCGCTGGTGATTGTGAATGACAGTTGTGGGCGTTTTCATTCGTTTCGGTTCGGAAAACCTCGCTGCCAAATTTTCCTGCTGTTCCCTTTAGAAGTGGTTTCGATCGTTGGGCGGAGGTTTGCAACCACTTCTGGTGTCCACCTTTCCATTTCGGTGGATCAAACCACTTCTGCTTGCCTTAAACCCAGCCATTACGCAAGTCAACACGAAGGATGCTTTTCCAGGATGGAAGTACAGGACGACAATGATATCAGAAGGAGGAAGTGAATGGTCACTAGTCGAGTTGTACTCGGAATATGGTTCTATCAGGAGCCACAATGTGGAAATTGCAGAGTGTCATGGGAGACCGAAAAGGATCTGTGTTATCCTACACGCAGTGAGTGGAAACTTTTTCACTTTCTGTCGAGACTTTGAAGCTATCATGGTTTCGAGAGGACCGGAAACACCTTTTGCTAGAGGTGAAGGAAGAGTTCCAGAAGAGCTTAGTGCGCCGGTGGTACCGGTAAATATCGCCCCTGGAAGGAGCGAAGGAGTATTGGGACCGACCTACGATGGAGACGGAAATCCGTTGTCAGAGTTGGAGATGCAGAAATCTGCACAGAAGCTAAAGAGCGAAGAGAAGGAGAAAGTACGAGTGGAAGCAGAACCGTACAAACCCTGGGAAGAAGAGCGACTTGCTCACGAAGCAACACACCTACCTTTTGCTCATTGGTGTGAGTCATGCGTAGAAGCCAAGAGTAAGCAGGATCACGAAAAGAAGAACCCAGAAGCAGGAAAGGACTCAGTGGGAGTACCTTATCCAATAATTCAGTTGGACTTTATGTTCCTACAAGGAAAGGACACACCAGCATTAGTTGGAATCTGTTCATGGACAAGGATGTCAGTTGTGATCCCGGTATCTGGAAAGCAGACGGAAAGAAAGACCGTGGAGAAAGTGTTGAAATGGGTACACAGTCTTGGACACTTGGAGGAAGTCGGATTTGTTGGAGATTCGGAAGAGGCAATGTTATCTCTGATAGCTGCAATCGTGGAAACTCGGAGAAAGATGAACCGCAAAACACACGATCAGAACAGCAAGCCGTATCAGAAAGGAAGAACGGCAAGAGTGGAAAGGTTTATCCAGACGGTGAGGAACCAAACAGTTTGCTTGGTACGAGCAGCCGAAAGAAAGCTTGGTATAGAGATTCCCGAAGGCCATGCAGTGTGGGCCTGGGGATTGTGCCATGCGTCATGGTTGCTGAACAGGTACCACAGACACGCCGCGATAGGGTCAACCCCTTACGAAAGTGTCGTTGGTAGACCTTACCTTGGGAAGATTGCCCCATTCGGAGAGTATGTGTATGCGCTGAAGAAACCCGAGAAGAAAGGAACAGCGAATTGGATTGGAGGAATCTACCTTGGTAAGAACTCTCAGGATATGCACTTGGTAGGAGTTGAAGACGGAATCTTGGCAACAGGATCTGTAAGGCGAATCGCCACTGGATGGAGAAAGGAACCAGTACTGAAGCTGAGTGTAACTCCATGGAACCCCAAGAAGCCAAAAGGAACGTATACCAGACAGCCGTTACCAGCCCCAGCATTGGCAAGTATCGCAGAAGAAGAAGGAACAGCACAGGAACCCGTAGTTCGTGCGGAAGATCGAGGACAGTCCCAAGAGGAACAGGTCGAGGAACTGTTGGATCTGTTGGACACAAGTGGAGCCTCAAGCGGAGGCAGGGCCTCAAGCGGAGGCAGGGCCTCAAATGGAGGCATGACCAGCACGGGATCTAGTTCTCATTCCCGGAGTTCAAGTTCAATGCAGGACGCACCACCTGGAGAACCAGAAGGACGTGTCAGTGACGATACTATGCTAGAAGACCTCCGGAAGAGAGCTGTAGAAGGTGGACAGGAAGTCGAAGGATCGCCGAAAAAGTCACGAGAAATGCCATCAGCACCATCATCGCCTTCAAGAGGAATCTACCCGCCTTTGTTCGCAGGCAGGGTATCTCAGGAAGATGACCCCTTTCATTGGGATGAACATGAGGATCTCACGGCAGTAGAAGGAGAAGACGTGGAGTATGAAGATCTCATGGAAGAAGAGATGGAAGAAGTTCCAAAGAATGACCAAGGAGAAACACCACCCGAATTAAGTCCAGAGGAACTGGATGCCTTGGATCAGGAAGCAGCCGTGGAAGAATTGAATCGCCTTAGCAAGCTAGGAGTAATCGAGGAATTCATGGAGGCGAATGCAACAGGTGATGAAAAGCGTATGGATTTGCGCGAAGTCTACGACTGGAGGCATCGTGACGGACGTTGGAAAAGGAGGTGCCGCATAGTGGCCAGAGAGTACAGGGCAGGTGCGAGCAGCACAGCTGAGACATTCAGCCCAACGGCAAGCAACGCCGCGTCGCGCCTAGTCTTGTTGTTACACCTGGTGTATAACTGGGTCGTAGTTGTACTTGATATAAAGGACGCGTACCTTCAGGTCCCGCAGCAAGAAGAGGTGCTAATCACAATTAGTGATTGGATGAAGCGAGCCGCGAACCTGAAAGAAGGAATCGTGTGGAGGCTCAAGAGATGCCTACCTGGTCAAAGAAACGCAGCAACAAGATGGTATGAACATTTGCGAAGTATACTTGAGAAACTTGGATTCGTGTTCTCAGTACATGTACCCGCATTAGCTAGACACACCACAAGGAAGCTGTGTATCTCTATCCATGTAGATGATGAGCTACTAGCAGGAGAAAAGGAAGAAACCATTTGGTTGGTAGAAGAACTGGAGAAGGTATTCAAGGTGGAGAAAGAAGGACCGTACCCAGCGAATGGAGTAGGAAGTGGAGAAGAGATGCGATATCTCAAAAGGAAGTATGTCTTCACCCGAGAAGGAATTGTTGTCCAACCGAATGAGAAGTATGTTCGGAAGCTCATTGAGTTGTATGACCTTGGAAAGTTGAAGAGTAAGGCCACACCAGAGCATGTGGATCTGGTGAAGGAAGACCGGACCAAGGAGTTGAGTGCTGAAGAGACAAAACGGTTTAGATCTGGACTCGGATCTATTTTGTACCTTGCACAGGACAGAATTGACATTCAGTATGCCTCAAAGTGTTTGGCATCAAGTATGTCGAAGCCGACGGTGCAGGCACTAAAGTGTCTGAAGCACTTGATTCTGTATCTGAGTGGAACAGCCACAAGGGCTACTCTGTTACCGTATACCGAAATCGGAAGCCGGTTGATCACGAAGTTGAATGGCCATGAAGACGAAGAAATTGCCAAGGACGCAGGACATGTTGTGGAAGCGTATTCGGACAGTGATTGGGCAAGCCTGAAGACCCCGGATAGAGCCCGAAGGAAGAGTACATCATCAGGAATCATTGTACTGAACGGAGTACAAGTGTTATCATTTTCTAGGACTCAGAAGGCCACATCATCATCAAGCTGTGAAGCAGAGTTGTATGCACTAAGTGGAACTTGTGGAGAAGCAATCCTAGTCGGAAGGCTATTTGAGTTCCTAGTAAACGCGCCTGTACGCGTGGAGATACGGTGCGATTCATCATCTGCACGACAGTGGAGTCAACGACGAGGAGTTGGACGTCTGAAGCATGTGGACGTTAGGCTGTGTCAACTGCAAGATTGGGTGCGAGACAATCTTGTAAAACTTGGTACAGTGCGAACCGCGCTAAATGTAGCGGATCTGAACACCAAGAAGTTGTCATATGCCCGAAGGTCATTTCTACTGTATCACTTGTCTCAAGTAGAGTATGATGAAGAAGGAAACTTGGAGTATACTGGAGAGAAAGAGTATGAAAAGCATGAACAAGAGAAGAAACTGAAGGAGTATGTCGGAAGTGGACAAATCAAGAATCTCATTAGAGCCATACAGGTATTTCATTTGATGAAGCCGATTACCGCAGTAGTGCTCAAGGAGGAAGTATCTGACGCCCAAGTAGAAACCTGTGGAGCCTTGGAGAAAGGTATGAACGCCATGGACGGAAACTTCACGAAGTTCGAAGTTGGAATGATGGTATGCGTATTTTTGCTCGCAGTGCCGTATGCTATCTCTGTATGGACGAAGCTTACGAGAGTTTTGGAAAACCTACGAGGTATTGGACGCGTGAAGATCAGTACGGGAAGCCGGGCACGTGTATATCACCGTGCTACTTGCTGGCATGCCCAGGGATCTCACAAGAAGCCAGGCCGGTGGGTCTGGAAGGACGTACAAGAAGCCGAGCTGGAGGGCTTTAGGGCATGTTGGATTTGTTTCCCAGAGACAAAGCCAGAAGGAAGTTCGAGAAGACGCCAAGAACGGGTAGAGCCGCCAACCCCAGACGAAAGCGACTGGGAAGTGATGGAGCTTGACTTCGAGGTAGAGTCAACTGGCGGATGCACAAAGAAGTGCTACTGGTGCGGAATCCGGAAGTGTACAAGGGAGAAGGTAAACCACCAGAAATGTTCTTGCACGGAATGCATCAAGACGTATGCAATGGAACAATGGAGGAAAAGTTATGACAGAGCTGTGACAGAAGGATCTTGTGATGCCACGGAAAAAGAAGAGACCCGTGTAACGGATGATGGAAAGCATGCATGGAATGCTGGACAAAAGAGTGGCAATGGAAAAGGATCTCTGAAGAGACGTGGAAGAGCAGCGATGGGAACACCAGCAATCGTACACACAGATGGTGTGCGTATGCCCATCATAAGTGAGGAAGACTACCGACGTGGTGGAAGAGTCACATCTGGGAGAAACAAGCAGGATGTGGAGATAAGCGATGAAAACTTCGTTCGTGGAATGGAAGCCCTGGGAAGAACGGAAAAGAGGAAGGAGCCGGAGATGATTGAGTACCGCGGAAAGATGATCACTGTGGAAGAGATGGGGAACAAGATGCTATCCCCAGAGGCACAGGAATCGTATGAAAAAAAATGCGAACAATGCAATGAGACGTATGACGCGTCAGGAGAACGCGCACAAGGATCGGATATGCCGATGGATCTGTTTGGGAGTCCGAAGCCGGAAGTGGAACCAGGTACACCGGACAGCACGGAACAGAGAACGTTATTCGGAAGTCAGTAAGTCCTACATCGTGTACGAGTATGAGGCAGAGAAGTGAGTGTAGGCAAGACTGAAAAAGTTTCACCCCGGAACACAGCAGCGAAAAGCGCAAAAGAAGGATGAGCGCTAACGCAGGAAGTTTGTGTGGAATGTTTCACTAGGACGAAGTACTTGTTACTGTACGAGTCAGGACAAGGCCGGTCTGACACACCTCCTTAATTGGGGGACGGTCAAAAGGTGGGTTGCACGGAGTGTTTAACCCAAGGACTTGCAATGGCTAAGCCGATGCAGTCACGGGCGGAGGTATGCCCGACCGCGGACCGATCGAAGTACAGCACAAGGACTTCGAGGCAGGGTGTTGAATTCTGTACATAGGAACGCCCCACACCTTTGGTGAGCCCAGGCTACGGTATAGTATTGTATAGCTGCATACTATGTGACCGCCGCAGCGCCTTTGGTTCAAGAGTAAAAGCGTGACCGCTCAGGGTTTTACAGTTTAACTGAAACTCCATACATACATAAAAGTGAAACATTCCATACATACAAAGTCTTCTCACACTGAAACATGGACCCTGAAACCCCGTGCTATGTGCTGAAACTCCATATACATACAAAGTCTTGTCACACTGAAACATGGACCCTGAAACCTCATGCTATGTGCTGAAACTCCATATACATACAAAGTCTTCTCACACTGAAACATGGACGGCGAAATGTCATGCGATGTGCTGAAACTCCATACATACAAAGTCTCTTCTCACACTGAAACATGGACCCTGAAACCTCATGTTTCGGTGTTTCACCGTCCATGTTTCAGTGTGAGAAGACTTTGTATGTATGGAGTTTCAGCACATATAGCATGAGGTTTCAGGGTCCATGTTTCAGTGTGAGAAGACTTTGTATGTATGGAGTTTCAGCACATAGCGGTTTCAGGGTCCATGTTTCAGTGTGAGAAGACTCTGTATGTATGGAGTTTCAGCACGTAGCATGGACCCTGAAACCTCACATGCTATGTGCTGAAACTCCATACATGCATAGTCGTCTGAGAAACATGGAGCCTGTAAACTGCTTTTCCTACCGAAAATGCATACCTGAAACATTGAGCCTGAAGTCTGCAGCTATATATGTGAGTTACACATGAATCAACAGCCGTACAAACAATGTATATTGTATACCCTCAAACTACATCCTGCTGCTGAGTCTTTGGCACACATACAGACGATGCCTCAGTCGGTTTGCCAAGCGAGCACAGGCCCAAAAGCCAGGCAGCATTCAAGTACCCTCCAGATACATGCGACAAAAGCGAAAATCTAGCCCTCGAGTTGATGCCACTCTCTGGGTTCTCACAGTGTGTGTGTGTGTGTGACAACCCTGTGTCCAAGGGTCTTCAGGCCACGCTCCCATGACGTGCCTTGCCTTGCCTTTCTCTTGGTCTTCTATCACTACAGCAGGGGGATGAGACGCATGCTCAGTGATCTCATCCAACGAAGCTAACTGAGTATGCGGGAAGCTGAAACTGGCCATTTCAGTGTACCTGTTATGGGGGACTCCGCTCCTGGGCTCTGCGTGGCAGCTGGAGGGAGTCAGCAAGGTGCTCTGGGCCAGGCATGGCAGCTGGGACCTTGCACCCCATGATCCCATTGGACATGGCACGGGGCTAAGCCGAGAACCCTCAGTGCGTGCGTTGGGTGCCATTCTTCCATGCTTGCGTCCACCGTACATTTGGAGCGGTACATTCAGTGCTTGAGGCTTGAGCTTACAGTTATTGGACGTTTGGTGACGAGTCACAGGTTGCGCAGTCAGTCAGGCCCACGTTCTCTGTGTTGCCCTTCGGTGCGTTGGGGTTCAGGCTGGCGTTGTGGTTTAGTCAGGCAGGTAGAGGTCTCAGGCCACGAACTTTCTGCTCTTCCTCTTTGCAGTTATTGTCCATGATGCCACATGTCAAAAGTCATCCAGCATGTGGTCGCCTGAGACCTGGGTGCTGGTTCTGGTTCTTCGCATACCGAAACCTTACTTGCCATTCAGTGTGTAGTCCTCCGGGACGGTGGTGTATGCCTCGGTGCTGCACTCAGATCCTCCAAGTCCGGAGGCGCCAAATTCAGTGTCAGCGCTTAGATCAGTTCAATGAGGAGAGCAGTGAAGCCACACGGCCCTACCGCCTCTTATGGCACCCACAAAATCGGCTTCATGCCTACCAAAACGCGATTGCAGCCAAAGCAGCTTCAAGCGACCATACCCAAGGAATGTGCTGTAGACGCTAGAGGGCCTTTTCGTGACCGTTGTAGTTGTTTTGCTTTCCGTTGGTACACCCGTTTAAGGTAGGGTGTTTTCCTTTTTGGTTTTCCTGTTGTAAACTGCGATAGGGTAGGTGCGGTCTTTTAAACTTTTAAACTGTTGAACCTTCGGGGACAAGTTCGACCAGAACTTGGAGCCGTGGATCTACCCAGCAGCTCACACACTTTGACCAGAGCATGGAGGGCATCCACTGTCCGGCAGGTTTAGCTTTAACCAGATCTTGATGGGCGTCCAACTACCCCGCAACCTGAAGATTTTGACGTTTGGCAGCCGGTTCAACCAGAGCTTAGAGGGCGTCCAACTATCCATTTCGTAACGACCTCTTCGTGGCGAACCTTGTTGGCTTTCGGGGTATCCATCCCCCCCTACCCGTGTGCTGCTGTACACCTCTTCGCGGCGAAGCTGTGCGACCACTTCGTGGCGAACTTTGTGGACTTCCGGGTATTCACCCCCTTACCCGCGCGCTGCTGTACGACCTCTTCGCGGCGAAGCTATACGACTTCTTCGTGACGAATGGTTGGCTTTTGGGGGTATCCATTCCCCTACCCCCACAGTCACTTCTTCCTCCTTGCCTTTGTCTTCGGTGCGTGGGGGTTCAGGCCGGTTGTGGTTTAGTGAGACAGGTTGAGGCTCTAGGCTTGCACGCTGTCTTCACCTCTGACACCGTGGCGAAGCACATAGCGCAGTCACCTGTACGTGGCGAAGTTTGTTGGCCTTCGGATATCCATCCCCTTTCCCACGCTTTCGTAACGACCTCTTCGTGGCGAACCTTGCTGGCTTTCGGGGTATCCATCCCCCTATCCGTGTGCTGCTGTACGACCTCTTCGCGGCGAAGCTGTGCGACCACTTCCTGGCGAACTTCGTTGGCTTCCGGGTATTCATCCCCTTGCCCGCGTGCTGCTGCACGACCTCCTCGCGGCGAAGCTGTACGACTTCTTCGTAACGAACCTGGTTGGCTTTGGGGTATCCATTCCCCTACCCACAGTCCCTTCTTCCTTCTTGCCTTTGTCTTCGGTGCGTGGGGGTTCAGGCCGGTTGTGGTTTAGGGAGGCAGGTTGAGGCTCTAGGCTTAAACGCTGTCTTCACCTGTGACACCGTGGCGACGCACAGGGCGCAGTCACGACCTGTACGTGGCGAAGGTTGTTGGCCTTCGGGTATCCATCCCCTTTCCCCACGCTTTCGTAATGACCTCTTCGTGGCGAACCTTGTTGGCTTTCGGGGTATCCATCCCCCCTACCCGTGTGCTGCTGTACGACCTCTTCGCGACGAAGCTGTGCGACCGCTTCGTGGCGAACTTTGCTGGCTTCGGGGTATTCATCCCCTTACCCGCGTACTGCTGTACGACCTCTTCGCGGCGAAGCCGTACGACTTCTTCGTGACGGACCTGGTTGGCTTTGGGGGTATCCATTCCCCTACCCCCACAGTCACTTCTTCCTCCTTGCCTTTGTCTTCGGTGCGTGGGGGTTCAGGCCGGTTGTGGTTTAGGGAGGCAGGTTGAGGCTCTAGGCTTAAACGCTGTCTTCACCTCTGACACCGTGGCGAAGCACATGGCGCGGTCACGACCTGTACGTGGCGAAGTTCGTTGGCCTTCGGGTATCCATCCCCCTTTCCCCACGTTTTCGTAACGACCTCTTCGTGGCGAACCTTATTGGCTTTCGGGGTATCCATCCCCCCACCCGTGTGCTGCTGTACGACCTCTTCGCGGCGAAGCTGTGCGACCACTTCGTGGCGAACTTTGTTGGCTTCCGGGTATTCATCCCCTTGCCCGCGTGCTGCTGTACGACCTCTTCGCGGCGAAGCTGTACGACTTCGTGACAAACCTGGTTGGCTTTGGGGGTATCCATTCCCCTACCCCCACAGTCACTTCTTCCTCCTTGCCTTTGTCTTCGGTGCGTGGGGGTTCAGGCCGGTTGTGGTTTAGTGAGACAGGTTGAGGCTCTAGGCTTAAAAGCTGTCTTCACCTCTGACACCGTGGCGAAGCACAGGGCGCAGTCACGACCTGTACGTGGCGAAGGTTGTTGGCCTTCGGGTATCCATCCCCTTTCCCCACGCTCTCGTAACGACCTCTTCGTGGCGAACCTTGTTGGCTTTCGGGGTATCCATCGCCCCTACTCGTGTGCTGCAGTACGACCTCTTCGCGACGAAACTGTGCGACCACTTCGTGGCGAACTTTGTTGGCTTCCGGGTATTCATCCCCTTGCCCGCGTGCTGCTGGACGACCTCGTCGCGGTGAAGCTGTACGACTTCGTGACGAACCTGGTTGGCTTTGGGGGTATGCATTCCCCTACCCACAGTCACTTCTTCCTCCTTGCCTTTGTCTTCGGTGCGAGAGGGGTTCAGGCCGGTTGTGGTTTAGGGAGGCAGGTTGAGGCTCTAGGCTTAAACGCTGTCTTAACCTCTGACACCGTGGCGAAGCACATGGCGCAGTCACGACCTATACGTGGCGAAGTTTGTTGGCCTTCGGGTATCCATCCCCTTTCCCCCTGCTTTCGTAACGACCTCTTCGTGGCGAACCTTGTTGGCTTTCGGGGTATCCATCCCCCCCTACCCGTGTGCTTGCTGTACACCTTTTCGCGGCGAAGCTGTGCGACCACTTCGTGGCGAACTTTGTCGGCTTCCGGGTATTCATCCCCTTACCCGCGTACTGCTGTACGACCTCTTCGCGGCGAAGCCGTACGACTTCTTCGTGACGGACCGGGTTGGCTTTGGGGGTATCCATTCCCCTACCCACAGTCACTTCTTCCTCCTTGCCTTTGTCTTCGGTGCGTGGGGGTTCAGGCCGGTTGTGGTTTAGGGAGACAGGTTGAGGCTCTAGGCTTAAACGCTGTCTTCACCTCTGACACCGTGGCGAAGCACATGGCGCAGTCACGACCTGTACGTGGCGAAGTTTGTTGGCCTTCGGGTATCCATTCCCTTTCCCCACACTGCCGCAACGACTTCTTCTTCGTGGCGAACCTTGTTGGCTTTCGGGGTATCCATCCCCCTACCCGTGTGCTGCTGTACGACCTCTTCGCGGCGAAGCTGTTCGACTTCTTCCTGGTGCACTTTGTTGGCTTTCGGGGTATTTATCCCCCTACCCGCGTACTGCTGTACGACCTCTTCGCGGCGAAGATGTACGACTTCTTCGTGACGAACCCGGTTGGCTTTGGGGGTATCCATTCCCCTACCCGCAGTCACTTCTTCCTCGTTGCCTTTGTCTTCGGTGCGTGGGTTTAGGCTGGTTGTGGTTTAGGGAGGCAGGTTGAGGCACTAGGCAAAAACGCTGTCTTCACCTCCGACACCGTGACAAAGAACATGGCGCAGTACCGTGGCGAAGCACATGGCACGGTTGACCGCAGCCGTTTCCTGACTCGCCCCGCTACGGCGGGGCGTGTGTGTGACAACCCTGTGTCCAAGGGTCTTCAGGCCACGCTCCCATGACGTGCCTTGCCTTGCCTTTCTCTTGGTCTTCTATCACTACAGCAGGGGGATGAGACGCATGCTCAGTGATCTCATCCAACGAAGCTAACTGAGTATGCGGGAAGCTGAAACTGGCCATTTCAGTGTACCTGCTATGGGGGACTCCGCTCCTGGGCTCTGCGTGGCAGCTGGAGGGAGTCAGCAAGGTGCTCTGGGCCAGGCATGGCAGCTGGGACCTTGCACCCCATGATCCCATTGGACATGGCACGGGGCTAAGCCGAGAACCCTCAGTGCGTGCGTTGGGTGCCATTCTTCCATGCTTGCGTCCACCGTACATTTGGAGCGGTACATTCAGTGCTTGCGCTTACAGTTATTGGACGTTTGGTGACGAGTCACAGGTTGCGCAGTCAGTCAGGCCCACGTTCTCTGTGTTGCCCTTCGGTGCGTTGGGGTTCAGGCTGGCGTTGTGGTTTAGTCAGGCAGGTAGAGGTCTCAGGCCACGAACTTTCTGCTCTTCCTCTTTGCAGTTGTTGTCCATGATGCCACATGTCAAAAGTCATCCAGCATGTGGTCGCCTGAGACCTGGGTGCTGGTTCTGGTTCTTCGCATACCGAAACCTTACTTGCCATTCAGTGTGTGTGTGTGACAACCCTGTATCCAAGGGCCTTCCCCTCACGCTCTGCAGCTGTTTTCCGATTGCGACTTTACATATAACCAAACTTGAGTTTCGGACACACAGCAGGGGCACCAGGGGTGTGTGGCTCGGCCTGGTGCAACGAAGCTCCAGTCACACATCAGGATATGGTTGGGGGACGCCTTGACGACCAAGTACCTGCACTCTGCTTGTGACACAGTACATGGACTTTCGCTGTGCATTGGTTATTCTTCGCATCTTTTATTGCCGCTGTTGACGGGTATGGCGCGGGGCTAAGCCGAGAACCCCAACCAGTCGTTCTCCTGCAGCTGTGGTATCACTTCAGAAACAGTCAGTGCATGAGTCCATGTCGTCTAGTTCGTGATGGTTTTCTGGATGGCCTGGGGCTAAGCCAAGAACCCCGTTTAGGGTGTACTGCATACATGCATCACTCAGTGCCAGTGTCCACCATCCTCCGTCCCTGCCGTGTCCTTCGGTGCGTTGGGGTTCAGGCTGGCTTTGTGGTTTAGTCAGGCTGTTAGAAGGTTCAGGCCCGACTTTTCGCTCTTCTTCATTGCAGCTAGCAGCTACCGTCCATGAAGCCACATGTCAAAAGCTGCCCAGCACGTGGTCGCCTGAGACCTGGGTGCTGGTACTGGTTCTTCGCATACAGAAACCTTACTTGACATTCAGTGTGTAGTCCTCCGGGACGGTGGTGTATGCCTCGGTGCTGCACTCAGATCCTCCAAGTTCGGAGGCGCCAAATTCAGTGTCAGCGCTTAGATCAGTTCAATGAAGAGAGCAATGAAGCCGCACGGCCTTACCGCCTCTTATGGCACCCACAAAATCGGCTTCATGCCTACCAAAACGCGATTGCAGCCAAAGCAGCTTCAAGCACTCATACCCAAGGACTCAGGCAGGGAATATTTTGACCGTAACGTTCTAACGGTTTTTCATGTAGTAGTTGCTGTTGTAGGCTGTGCATTGCTTTGCTTTTCTGTCTTCGCCATGATTCCTCGTCCCCGACCGTCCTGCGCACCTGGACTCCGGACGACAGCACCTTCTCGCTCTCGGTCTCGGTCACGCCCGAGATCTTCGTCCTCTTCATCTTCTTCCTCCGCTACGTCGACACCGGCACCGCCTATGAGTCGAACTGCAGCACCCCGGCGTTCCACCTTGTGACCCTTTGCAGCCTCCGCGGCCCGTCAGCATAGCAGCTCCAATTACCCTTCCTGATCTATCTCCGCTACCAGCACGTACTTTCTGGCCTGGACTGCTTCCCACCGTCATGGTCCCGCACTCCTCCAGCAACGACCACCCGGTGACTGCCGCTGCTCCTGCCATGCTTCTACCTCCTCGGCACCGGACCCTTCTGCAACTCCTTCAGCATCCTTGACGTCTCCGCCTATAACCTCTTCATCTTCAGCAGCTCCTTTCAGCTCCGCGTGCACTTTGGCAACTCTTCGACAGTGTCTAGCCACTGCAGGGCAACTGGATACGTATCTGCAATCAGATTATTCCACACGCCTTGGGTACCTCAAGGCGGTCCACTGGGACCGAGTGTACACGGCGCTGCTGGAACACAGGTCCTACTTCAAGGCATTACCTCATCGCCGACAGTGCCAACGGGAGCTGCTTCTGGAGGGACGCCAGTTCGACTTGCCGTTTACACCAGCAGATCCGACATTGACAGTGATGCATCTGTTAGTGCATGCCGGATACCATCCTCACAGCATCCAGTTTAAGTTCACGCAGGTCGAAGCCCCTCAACATCTACCCAACCAAGCAGGCAGACCGATGCTGATGATCTCACTTCCCTTTCCGGCTGCGGCACAACGCATCAGTGGTGCACCAGCTGTTGCGTACTTCGGACATAACGCTGATCTTCAAGCGGCATTCGGCATCCTTAAAGAAGGCTGCATCCGACCGAGCAATTTCGACCCCCTTGACGCTTCTTGGTTGCCGAGCCCAGCTTTTTACTCTCGCGCCTCGGTCAACAGCCTCAGCGGCGCTTTACGTGCCGCCGCCAAGTTCGGCGGTTGGGGTTCTCCCCGTCCAAACTGTGTATACGGACGAGTACCTATTTGCTATCTCGACATTGCCAATGCCGCGCCCGCCGATTCACCTTCCTCAGTACTCCCCAACACTCCTGCTGGCTACCACCTGAAGAGCGACAGCGGGGGCACCATCCCCGAGAACGCGGCGAACTACTTCGTCTCCATCCTACACGGTAATGATAACCGTTGGGGTGTACATTCAACCCTTGCGCAACCAGAAGGCATCGCTGTGTTTCTGTGAGAGGAACTGCAAAACGTGAGCGTGACTCGAGATGCATGGTTGCTGGTTTCCTCGTTGTTGCACTTATATTCCGCAGCCGTTTTGCTGAAAACATTGCAGCACACTATGGCTTCCACCGCCTTCAGTTCCGAGTATTTGCAGCTGTTCTTGGTGTTTTTCGAGTCGCTCTCCGACGGCCAACTCCTACAAGTTCGTGATGTACTGCTTCGAGCTCATCAGAACCGGCCGAATATTAGACCCACCGACACTGCTCCTCCTCCTTCGGACCATGCGGCCCCGCCTCCGCCGCCTCCAACTTTGGCTCCGGCGGCCACTACATCTTCCCCTCCGCTTCCAGATGGTCCTCCGCCTACTACAGTGCCAATCACATCCACGGATACAGGTACGCATTCTGGTCATGCTGCTCATGATTCTCCCGGACCTAATACACTTCCTGGTGGCAGTTCGGCTCCCCCGGCCCCTATGGGTCCACCACCGGTTCCCCCCTATGCTGATCCCTCTCAGCGCCACACCCTACCTCGACTTCGAGGACGGGACCGTGACCGCACTCGAGCTGAAGAACGTCCTCGGGCTGAAGACCGTGATCGTGACCGTCATCGTCGTCGACGTCGTTCCACATCCCCGCCTCCTTCGAATCCTTTGCCTGTGGGACCTTCTCCTTCGACTCCATTGCTTCCGGGACATTCTGACCCCACTTCGACCGGTAACACACCTCCACCTCCGGCCGTATGCAAACATACCGGACGAGCTCTTGCCCCGAAGACGGACGTCGACGGCAGTTTGATTTACGTCCAGGTCAAGGCGCGCCCTCAGCTTCCTCCTCAACACACCACAGTGGCGGCGGGATCGGCCTCCAACCCACCACCTCCGGGTGAACGGCGACCCACCACAGGCAGGTCTCGCAGTCGACGACGTCGGCGGGACCGCACTGATCGAGACCGCGCTGATCCAGACCGCTCCCGAGGACCACGTGAGCATCGCACCGGTCGCACTGATCCACCTGAAGCCTCACATCGGGAACGTGACCGCGATCGACATCGACGTGATCTGAGGTCCATGGACGCCGCCAGCGGTGAGCCGCGCCCACCTCTTACTTTGTATTCAGTCGGCCGGAACTGAGCAAAACATTGTGCTACCACTGCCCCTACTCTTCTCGGTCTTGGACGTTCCGCAGCCATTTTCTGTATTGCACCAGTCCTGCCCTTTTCCGCGGCCTCATCCATGTTGCTCCCACGCTCCGCTTCTTCTTCGCCCTCCTCTTCCTGCTCGGCCTTCACGTCGTCTTCTTCGGCGACTGTCTTGGACTATTTGGACGTGCTGACCGACCCCTTCGTGCTCTTCCGTGTGTTATTGCCGCTCTTGGAACTTCGCTTACGCACTGCTCTGGTCCCTCCGGACTCGGTGATGGACAATGCCTCTGCTCATGAACCCGCTCCTGATTCCACGTTGCGGTGCCTCTTTCCCATTGCTGAACAACATGGTCAAGCCCTGGCTTTCCGCACAGAACGCGACTACCATCTTCACTATGCCCTCGCCGAGATCACTTTCCATCCTGGTGTTGTGGCTTCGTTGATGACGACATGCTCGCGATCATATTACGCAGTCCGAGCCCTTCTTCGTGATCGTGGACTCCAATATCAATATGCATTTTACGTGACCTCTCCCGAAGGGGGATGTTTTCTTATTTGATTGTTTTCATGTTGGAAAAATTGTTTACAATTTTCGGGCGCACTTTTTCCAGTCATGTCTTGCGGGGGTTATTTGCATGACATGATGTTTTCTCACGTTTGCTTTGCCATGCATGTCAGTGGCATTCGCAGTTTTGCTTGCAGGCGTGAGAAAATTTTTTGTCCCACCCGCCCACCCCTCGGGGGAATGGCATCAGTTGCCCTTTTCGCTTGCAGGATGTTCGTTTCTCACTAGCGGGATATTGCCGGAAACTTCGTTGCAGGACGATCGTAGTTTTGCCAGTCTTTGTACATCCACGAATGTGGAGCCGGAATCCAACAGTCTGCACCCCGTAGCCATTTTGGCTCAAGTTTTGCTTGCAGGCGTGAGAAATTTTTTTGTGTCGGGCCCTCTAGAGGCTTGTTGCTCTCGTCTAACAGGTTCCGGGCCCCTCACGCAAGGCTTTAACTCCCCGCGTAGTCGGGGTCCTTCATGGATCGGCGGCGGCTTCAGCGCCCGCCTCCTGCCTTGCGGCGTCTTCTGCTCCTCTGGCTCTGGGAGCGTCTTACACTTCGAGGCTGGCAGTCTGCTATTTTGCGCCCTGACCCGCCAGCCCGCTTGGGCATTCCTCAGTTCTTGGGAGCAGCCTCAGCCGGAGCCCACATTTTGCTCAGCATTGGAGTTGATCGACTGTTTCCTCTGCGCGCTAGTTGCCGAGCTGTGGCTTACATTTTCTGTACGATTGCTGAGTTTGTGCACCGAGCTCGTGGCCGCCTGAGCCGGATCTACCAACGTAGGTGAGCGCTTGCATTTTCTGGGGTATGGCGCGACCGCTCGACAGGCTGTTGCTTGCTGCAGACAAACATGTGTCCAAGCATTCCCTCAAGATGCCCTGGGAGCGCGGGGCGATGAGAGCAGTGTTTTCGCAGAGCGACCTGAGTTCACTTTCCCAGTGCAGTGTGCCAGCTCCTCTGCAGACGGAGCCCCTGGATTCCGCTTCTTTCGAGGAGGCAGCCGCCAAGGCTCACCCCCAAGAGCATGCTTCACAGTTTGTGCAGGTCGCTTTCTCTGCCAGGAAATTTCAGAAGCCCCAAGAAACTGAGGAGCAACAGTTGCAGTTGCTTGCAACGAGATACGATATCCTCTTGAGTCATGCATACGAATGCTCTTCCCTTGGCAGACTGTTGAAGGACAAGTGCGAAACAGATCGGGTCAGTCTTGTTGCCGAAGCCCTGGGTGGCAAGGCTCTCTCGACTTTGAAGAAGCGGTTGTCCAGTCTCGCCCGCCTGGTGGGATGGTGCTCGAACCAAGGCATGTCGGCTTTCCCGATTGACTCTCAGGTGTTGATTGAGTACACCCAGCATTTGCAGCAGAGTGGTGCCTCGCACTCTGTGTTCGGATCTTGCATTGAAGCGTGCAACTTCGCTAGATTCATCTTGGGTGTGGATGCCACTGGTGAGCCTCATAAGCACCCACTTGTGCAAGGGCGACTTCGCAAGGTGCGGTTCAATCGTCCGCCTCGTGTGCAGGCGAGGCCCTTCCAGGTTCGAGAGGTGGCATACCTTGAGGCTTTTGTCCAGGACAGCCGCCGTGATGCAAGGGATAGGTATGCTGCAGGTGCTTGCTTGTTTTGCATTCACTCGCGAGCCCGTGTAGGGGATGTGAGGGCAGTCAAAGCAATGTTCATCGATTTTGCAGAGGGTGAAGGTTTCCTTGAGTGCATCTCGACGTCGCACAAACAAGTGTGCCTCGACAGGTAACCCGTTGGGGCTCGAGTTGAGCCTAGTGGCCCCCGAGCGGGGTGTGGGTCAAGGTCTTTGGGCCAAAGCTTGGGTTGAGGTGTGGCGCCTGTCGGGCCACCCAGTCGCCACCGGATCCTGCAGCCTGCCTTTGCTGCAGTCGCCTATGCTCAATGGGTCTTGGAGTGGTCGCCGGATTCCGACGGGCAGGTTTGTGACCTGGATTTCTTCGATCCTCAAGTCTGGGGATGAGAGCATGGGGTTTGATCTCAAGGGTCATTCGTGCAAGCAGACTGCACTGTCGTGGGCAAGCAAGACAGACATGTCCAAGGACTCCTGCACCATCCTGGGGCACCACTCCTTGAAAGATAGACGATCGGTCGTGACCTACTCCAGGGACATTCAAGCTGGGCCATTGCGACGGGCGCTGTGTCAGATGTACTGTGACATTCGGTGTGGCAGGTATCTCCCAGACATGACCAGGTCCGGTCTTTATGCAAAGGGCCCTGCATCTGCCGACTCGGCCGAGGAGCTGCCTGGCGACAGCGTGTTCGAGACTGAGGCGGAAAGAAACTGGTACCGGCCGGCGGTCAGCCCTGGCTCAGCTTGTGACTCAGAAGCCCTTCCTTGTGCGAATGCTTTTGCTTCCGAGCCTGGCCTCAGCGATCAAAGGGATGCCAGTGACGATGACACCCCTTTCGGTCGCGCTGTGGACTCCCTAATCCATAGTGCAGAGCGTGCTGCGTGGGAAGATCCGGATGCTGCTTTCGAGGACGATAGGTCTCAGGGGGAGGAGCCAGACTCCTCGTCGTCCAGCGAGTCTAGTTCCGATTCAGGCTCGTCCGACAGCGAGATAGATGAAGTCCTGACTGCGAGCCAAGCAGACCCCCCGGTGGGGCAGAGGTATCATGATCGGTGCCCTGTCTATCAGCAGAAGAACACCAGGACTCTTCATCTTAAGCCTGCGGGAAGCTCCATGGAGCGTTTCATATGTGGCCGAGATATCACGGCGAACCATAAGCCGTTCACGTCGGCGGTTCAAGCAGCGCACTGGCGCTGCAAACAATGCTGGAAGGGAAAGCCCATCAGGGACTTAGGGTCCTTGGTGCACTGCCTTGACGAGCGATTGAAGAAGATTCCGAGGACCGAGTAAAAGTCCGTGCTGTGGTGTTTCGGAGTGTGTCCCAATGAGCCTGGAGGCCTCAGGGGTTTTTCGTTTGTCTGCATTGATCTGCCTATGTGGAGCTTGCGGGATACCTTCTTTTGCGATCACTTGCAGGACGGCTCAGAACCTTGCGGGATCATGTGTCATGACGTGCTGGAAATGACCTTGCGGGATTGATTTTTCTATCGAGCTAGAACATGTACACACCTGCTGTCTTTGTAGGTCTGAGCGTGTAGGATCCAACCCTGTTCCATGGCGTCCATCCTGAAGAGTCAGGCGGCTTTCGAAGAAAGGGCCAAGGAATGTGGGCTGACGCAAGCTGAGCTTGATGTGCTCGTGCGTAAGGGTTTGACATCCTTGTCGCTCCTTGCCTTCAGTGTCTCGACCCCGGGCGAAGTACCGCAGGAGGCTGAGCTCAGGTCCATCCTTGATCCCACGGACCCCACGACTGTGCCGTTGCGTGCACTGTCGGCGCTGCGGCGCCTCATGTTTGAGGCTCAAACTCTGTCCATTGCACAGCTTAAAAGCTCGATTGAGGGTGAAGGTGAAAAGAAAGCGGAGTTGGCCCCTGCTGAGAGGACGAATCGTATAACCGATCAGCGGAAAAGGCTCGTGGGGCTCAGCTTGACTGGTCCTTTGGAAAACGCTTTCAGCAATTACACTTATGTCGCCCAGGTCGTTGATCAAGATTGCCTGTCCTATTTGGAGCCCCACAGGTTCCTAACCAGGACCATGGAGGTGAATCGAGAAAAGCCAGGGAAAGAGTTGATCTTAGATGAGGGCTCGCGCATGAGTATCCGCGACAAGGCCCACAAGGATAAGTGTGGCATTCAGAATGAGTTGCAGCTATCCGAAGCCCTGTGTCGCAGGGCACTTGCTTGCGACCTTTTGCAGCTTTGCACTTTTGCCTCCATGGACTTGTGGCACAGGCATCTGCTTGCCAAGCTATCGGAGCAGCCGCCTCCATACTATGCTAAGGTTTCGATGGAGCAACTGCTCAGGTGCGACAAGGCGGCATGGGTACGCATGAGTGAGCTCTTGACTTCTCTGAAGAAAGATGACGCGGGAAACCTGCCAATGGATGCTGCTCTGGACAAGCTTCAGTACGATCCAAAAATCATGATGCATCTGGCCCCGCTTCCTGGGGCTAAGTGGAAGGGCGATGGAAAGGGCGACAAGGGCACAAAGCGTGATGCCGATGGCAAGCCGAAGTTGCCTCCTCACCGACCCGGTAAAGGTGCAGGTAAGGGAAAGTGTCCTGAAGCGTTGTCCGACTCCCGCTTGAAGCACAACTGTAGCAAGACTAAGAAACGCCTGTGTTGGAATTTTAATATGCAGGCTGGATGTAAGTTTGCGAAACCTGGAGAGAGCTGTAAAAGGGGCCTGCACATTTGTATGTTCTGCGAGCAGCCTCACTCTCTCCTTCAATGCACGACTTACAAAGTCAACGAGTGACGGGAGGCTGCCGCCGCTGAGGCCGATTCTCTTGTTGATGAGGCGATGAGCCCTTCGGTCTCGCCCCAGGCGGCAAACCACGAGTGCATGATGACACAGATAGATAAGGTGGGCCCGTTGGCATGTCCCAAGCCGGCCGCAGCAGTGCCTGAACGAATCCCGAATGTTGTGATTGATGAGCGAGTTTTTCCCTTGCCCGCTGAGCGGCGAGTGCACGTCTCTTTGCATCCAGCAGAGCAATTTGCGCAAGACGTGCTGTCGTCTGGTGAACCTGTGACAGCATCTTGCATTGAGCGCCTTTTTAGTTTGTTACCCTCTAGACTGGATGAACGCTTTGGCTCAGAGTCTGGCAGATCCTTTGTTGCAGGTGTTTTCCGACATGGGGGCATCGTTGGCCTCACAAACACTTGTCGCTCTTTTCCTCAATCGGTCCTTTTGGCCATCTCTTGGGCCGTGCAGCACGGCGGGCCCAAGTTGACAGATTTCACATTTTGCTCGATTTCCTTGAATCTTAACGTCAAGACTGAGGTTC
This sequence comes from Symbiodinium sp. CCMP2592, assembly GCA_905221615.1. Classification (NCBI taxonomy): domain Eukaryota; class Dinophyceae; order Suessiales; family Symbiodiniaceae; genus Symbiodinium; species Symbiodinium sp. CCMP2592. The sequence goes on along the minus strand of CAJNDT010000216.1, from coordinate 20,456 downwards.
ACTGTGATGTGAACAACGATGATGCTGACAATCTTGTGCTGGGTGTCACCGACTTTTCAGGTGGGCACATATGGGTTCAATCCGAGTCGGGCAGCCATGCCCTACCCGTCAATGGTTCCCTGGTCCATGGGGACTTGTATGATGTTGCAGCGGCCCCAGTGCGGTTCTATGCAAGAAAACGTTTGCATTGCACAATGCCTTGGACGGGGGATAGACTGGTCCTCATCCTGTTTTCGGGCGGAGATGCAACTCAGCTGCCCAGCCTTGACTTTGAGCATCTTAAATCCTTAGGGTTTAGGCCCTCGGTCTCCGCGTCAACCGTCAACCCTCCGTTGGCGTATGTCCCACCGCCTGCCGGAGCCTTGGAACCCTTGCTTTCTAAGGTTTCTGATAAAGTCAAAGGAGTGCCTCTTGATAGTCTCATGTTCCTCGATGTGTTCTGTGGTTCGGCAACCCTCTGTGCTGCTTTGCGTCAGCTGGGCATGAAGCTGAGCGTTGGTTTGGACCGTCATGCACAACGTGGTTGCAAATGTCCCGTTGTCTCCCTGGACCTTACGAAGCCGGGATCCCGAGCCATTCTGCTCGACCTCCTTAGGCAGCCACATGTTGTTGCGTGCCATTTGTCTCCACCTGTGACCACCAGCTGTGTCGGTTTGGCGGGCCCTCGCCCAAGTGGCCTTCGCAATGCAGCGCATCCTGAGGGTCTGCCAGGTCTTCAAGGTGCTGATCTTGATTTGGTCAATGGGGCTAATGCCCTGTTTGCCATGTGCGCAGAGGTCTGGCATTTCTGTTGGAGTCATGGGGTGTTCTGCTCCATTGCTCACCCCAGCCGATCCATCATGTGGCTCACTGCTTCACTTCGGTCTTGCCAGGCCTCTCCCTTCCTCTCTACTTCTTTGCATCAGTGTATGTTCGGCTCCTACAGACGAAAGGCTACCCGCCTTCTGCACACGGTTCCCTTCCTGCAGAAACTTGGTGTGACGTGTGACGGTGCCCACGCTCACGAGCCGTGGCGCTCTCCGGCGTGCAATCGCGCCAAAGACGCTGGCCTCCCGCCTATGCTGTGCAAATCCTTTGCCCACGCACTTGTGGATCAACTGCTTGCATGCGGTGCACGCGGCCCGGCGTGCTCTCTTGCCAATGCATCCTTGTCGCTCTCGTTGGGCGCCCGTGTGACTACAGCTGCACAACCTTCAGGTCGGAAGATCCCTCCGCTGGTGCCTGAGTTTTCTCGCACAGTCAAAGTGTCGAGCACAGCTCGGTCAGTGTGGCTAGAGAACGCACGGCTGAACTTCGCAAATGGATGCTTAGGAAGAAAGAGCTTGACGAGAGCTTTGACGGACCCGTACATTGCAAGAAGATCCTAGCTGGGAAACCCTTGAAACTCTTCGGGGAGATGGTCAAAGCTGCTGGGCATGCCGATGCAAACCTTGTACGAGATATACAGAACGGCTTCGACCTGCTTGGTGAAATCCCTTCCTCGTCTGTCTTGCCGAAGAAAACCACCGTGGCATCCCTCAGCATCGAGGACGTAAGAATCGCCACCCCGGCGAATCAGCGTGCGATCTGGGAAGCCACCCGCACCTGCAGGGATCCCGAAATTGCTTCGGAAGTGTATCGCCTTACCTTGGAGGAGCGGGACAAAGGGTGGCTCACTGGACCCTTCTCTCTCGCCGATGTGCCGGAGACTGCCATTGTTACGCGCCGCTTTGGCGTCAGGCAAGGTGTGACGACGACGGCCAACGGTGTGGCGGCAAAGATCCGTCCGATCGATGACTTCACGGAAAGCTTAGACATCGACGAGGGGGCTGCGCAGGGGGCTTGCAGGTGAGCATCGATTTCACACAAGCGTTCGATAGGGCCAACCGCGCTCTGCTCAACTCAGCCCTTCTACATCTGAAGGTCCCTGATAACCTACGATGCTTGATTATGCAGTGGGTAGAGACTACCACTTTCCATGTTGTGCAGGACGATGCTGAAGCCAAGTTCTCCTCCAGTCGAGGAATCAGACAAGGCTGTCGCTTATCACCATCACTCTGGGTGTGCATCTCGGTGTACTTGCTGCATTTGCTTGAGCAGGAGATGGGGTCCCAATGGTGCAACGATCATCTGGTGGGCTTTGCTGATGATACTCATCTTCGTTGGGATATCCATGATGCGGTGCAGCTACATCAGGCTCTTGCACAAGCACATCGGGCATTACAGCTCCTGGAAAAGGCGGGTCTCAAACTTAGTCGGGACAAGACGGTTTGTCTGCTACGGGTTGAAGGTGTTCAGACTCCACACATCAAGCGGCAGCTCATCGACAAGACCAAGGACGGCCGAGTCCTCAAAATCAGCCCGGACTACATCCTGCCACTCAAACAGGATCACATTTACTTAGGCGCTTGCATCACATATGGGGACTTTGAGCACAAGAACATGCAGCACCGAGTCCATGCAGGCAAAGTGGCATTCCAGCGAGTTCGCAAATTTCTCATGGCAGACAAGGCAGCCAGCATGCAGAAGAGGCTTCGACTATGGAAGGCCATTGTCATCCCAACTGTCATGTACTCAATCACTGCTTCCGGTGTTCTCCCCAAGGGGTTCGACGCACTTCGCGTCATGTTGACCAAGCAAGCGCGAGCCATCGCGCGCAGCCCCAGACACAGGCTGGGAGGTGAAACCGGTGAAGAGGTTATCACGGAATCCGATGAAGTTTTCTGGCGAAAGGTGGCAATGGTCACTCCCGAACAGATGGTGCAACAGAGATTGCAGGCCGCCGTGGAACGCACAACGGAGCTTACGCATCACTTAGCGACACAGGATGTTCGAATCAGCGCGGCTGTTCGGGAGTGGGAGCAGACCATTTTGCAGCAGTTCAAGGACCGTTGCATTCAGAGCGATAGCGTCACTACTGTTCACAAGTGTGATGTTTGCAATGCGGAGTTCGGTGACTACAGTTCTTTGCGGGCACACAAGGCTAAGGTCCATAGTGCGGAGAGGCGGCAGACTGCAGCGCCAACCTTTGACAGGCAACGTCACGGTGTGGATGGAATGCCGACGTGTTCCATGTGTGGGCACAAATTTCTGCGGTGGGCTGATTTGCAGAAACATGTTGCAGGGAACTTTTGTCAACAGAGCACACCCGACACCGAGGCGAGTACCATGGTTGAGGCCAAGGCTTCCGTCTGGGATCAGGCTCGGGATGGCACGCTTCAGCTCGATGACATCAGCTTGGCAACGGTCACCGAGGAGCTCAAGCAGGAACTACTTCAGCATTGTGCATTGTGTCGTCAATGGCAACCCGATCCCAAGTATATCAAGATACATTGGGGGCGAGTTCATAAGAAGGAATGGCAGGCGCACGAAGCTCACACATTGCAATGGCGAAGAGCAACTTTTGCACGCATTACAGGTACCTGTGCATGGTGTCATCGGTCTGTGCCCAAAGGCTCGGTCCATACCGACACATGTCCGGTGTTGTTTCAACTGTCTATGGTTCGTGCGATGGGCAGTGCAGCCTCAGGCGGTGATGTCACCACGGTGAGTGCGGAGCCAGGGCCGGTAGCTGAAGTATCCTTGCCTGATGTACATGCCAGCAAACATTGGACGACCCATTGCCAGTTGTGTCATGAACAATGCACCGCGAGGGGGCTGCGACGGCACATGGAACAACATCATGCAAACATATGGTCCCAGTCGAAGACCGGGGTGGTGGATTTGTGTTCGCAGTGGGCTGCCAGTCTCAAACGTCCGTGTCAGTTCTGTGGAGGCAACTTTAAACGAGCAGCACAGCATGCACATGTTTGTCATGTTCTCTTTCAATCTGCCTTGCAAATTTCGCTACCGGCAGCTCCTCCTGTAGAAGTTCATGGCCAGCATGTCGACGGGGGAGGACCAGTTCATGGACATCTTCGCAGCGACGATGCCGGCGCTTCGGGAAATAGCAGCCAAAAGAGCCGCCGAGCAGGTCGAGCAGAACGGCTCCAACAAGAGGCCGCATCTGGAAGTGACCAAGCAGACCAAGGGCAAAGGCTGGGGGAAAAGCCGAGGCAATCGCTTCAACAACGGCTGGGGGAACCGTTGGAACACACAGGCACCGGCTCCGGCACCATCCACGGTTTCTTTAGAAGATCTTCAGCAAATGATGCACTTGGTTGCTCGGCTGCTGGTTCAACAGGACAACGAGATTCAGATGCTCAAGATGGACAAGCAGTTTCTGCTACATTTCGAGACGGGGCCCCAGGGAATGGTTCACTTGTTTTGGGAGTCGGCACAGGTCTGGAAGAAGGCCAAGGAAGCCCAGCCCCCGACGGTGGACAAATCGTTGCGCGTAACCTTGATTCTGTGCATGATGATGGAGCTAGAAGGCCGCTTGACGAAGATGCTTGCACACGAGCCGACCAAGGACAACATGATCAAGCATGGTTGGCTCACCACTCTCCTCGGGCAGCCAGCTTGGCCATACATGATTTGGACGGGGGAGAAGTTGGAACTCGACTCCACCAAAGCGGCGATCCCTCACAGCGAGATGACGGAGATCATAAAGGAGATCAAGAAGGCGCTCTTCGACAAGTCCGAAGAACTGGTGCACAAGTTCCACAGCGTGCGCCCGTTGGCGGAGCAGATGGAGGGCGACACATTACCTTTTCTCTTGTCAATCAGCACGAGAGGGGCTCTGGCGGATCGGACGTTCGAGCTTTTTCGAAAGCTGGAGGGCAACACGGTTCTAAGGGTCGTGGGCGCTCGCCTTCGGGGCGAACGCCTCAAGCGGCAACCCCTGGTACATCAACTAGTGGAGGCCATGGCGCAGCTACAGGTGAGTTCGTGACCAAGACGCAGAGGCAGGTCCTTGGAGTGCGGTTGCAGAACAATCACAACGTGTGTTACATCAACTCGCTGGCTCTGCTGTGGGCGTGGGCTTCATCGTTCAGCAATAATCTTGAGTACTTTGCAGGTGCGGCGACTCCGGCTCTCCGAGCCATTCTTACGAGCAAGGGGCTGCTCAATCTTCTTGAGCTACTGCCTTGGCAATGCTTTTATCGCGGATGGCCCAATCTGCGACTTCAGCATGATGTGCAAGAATGGTGTGATCATTTATTTACTCAGGTGATGCCTCGATTTTTGGATGGATCATGGCATGCGAGACTTCTTAGTCTGGAGCTCAGGGACAGTGCCCACACGTATTCGCCCGTTTGGATGACATTACCTTCACATTTACAGGAGTGTACTTTGCAAACAGTGGTGGATCAGTGGAGTGCTCAGGATGCTATACATGCATTGTGCGAACCTCCTGAGGTATTGTGTGTATGCCTCGCAAGGTTCGGCTATGATGATGGTGAGGCCTTCAAGCGCACAATGTCGGTAAGTTTGCACAGCTTGTCCATCATGATTCCCTGCTTTCTGGATGAGAACAGTTTGGAAACCCGTAGTTGTTCTTACACGGTTATTGGTGCTATTTCACACTATGGTCAGACTGTTAATTCTGGACACTACAGGGCCATGCTGCACAGTGCATTGGAGTCATGTTGGTACATCACTGATGACGGCTCTCGGGCCAAAAGGGCCAAACACAGCGACATGCAACACCTTTTCAGAAATGCTTACTTGATTTGGCTGAGAGCTGAGGGCTGATGCAGTTTACGGCTCACTGGCAGGCGCGGGTGTACAATCCTCGCTGGACGCAGGAGGTTGTGCATGCTGTCGGGGATGTGGCTCGCCACTCCTACGGGCACCCGTGCTCTCTGCCGCATGTCGCGCCGGACGCGGTGCGCATGCTGAGTGACGGAGCTGCTAGGGTAGGGTCTTGGGTTGACTGTAACAACAAGCTCAGTCTTCCCTGTAGGGGTACGTACACTCGTACAGTTGCTTTCGTACAGCTCTTTCGTACAGTTTTCTTGCATTTGATTTCGGACTGAAGTCGTGAAATCAGTGCTCGCTTAGTGCTTCGGCACGGGGCGCTTTTTGTGCTTGCTAGGTGCTACGGCACGGGGCGCAAAGCTTGCAGCCTAGAGCTGCCGTGTGACACACGTAGGCTTACGCCAGGCGACCTTCAGGACGCTGCGCAGTCAAAAAAAAGCTTAGCCAACTAAGCTTCTCGGCCCAAGACCGGTTGCTGTGAGTGGTGGGTAGCGGGGCGGGGTAGCTGTAGCCTTTCGTAGGGACACGCATGGACTGCAGCACTCGTTGCCGACTGTTTCCTGAGCCCACGCTGCACCTTCAGTCAGCGCGACTACGCATGCTTTTCATTACTTTGCTTGGCTTGGTGTTTTCATTTCACAACTTTTCTTCACACAGTATTCGTATTTGCCACATGGATTTTCCGGAGAACGCATGCAGTGCAGCAACAGCACCTTATGAGAACATGGTGATGGCCGCTCCGGTCCCAAGTCCGGAGGCTGGGGTCCCAGAAGAGTTCAGGCTTCTTGCTCAACTTCTGGATCGCAGTAGAAGCGAGGGTTGGGGTTTCCTTCGTCAGGGCCCTGAGAGCGGGATGGATATGGATCTTCAAAAGCTTCTTGCACCCGCGAAAATCGACGATCGAGGCAGTCCTTCAGGGTTCACACAGGCTAGAAAGCGCTCCTACAAGCGAGCGATTCTTCGGGCGAGGAGATGGGGATACACGCAGTACAAAGGCACAGCGGTCGACGAAGGCGACCTCACGGGCATGTACACCAACAAAGCACAGCAAACTTGCCGTCAGCGTCACAGGTACACAGGGTCATTGACACGATCGGAGGCCTCGCTCTCTTTGCTTTCATGGAATTGCGGGGGACTCAGTACACTGCAGGATGAGATGTTCACTTGGCTTGCTTCCACCGATTACCAGATAGTATGCCTACAAGAGACATGGTTTAAGAGTCACATGGACTACAGCACCAGGGGCTGGCATTGTATCAACTGCGGCGTCGGCGAGAGCGCAAAGCGGGGGCACGCAGGAGTGATGGTTTTATTGAGGGCTAGCCGATTTGATCAGCAGAGCATTCGCTTCAATTATGTGGTGGCAGGGCGACTCTTGCACGTGAAAGCCTACGGCAAGGGCATAGGCTGGGTGGAGATAGTCAACGTCTACCAGCATGCGTGGGGACTGCACGGCGAACAGACCACCATAGAGGCCAAGAGGGCTACGCTCTGGGAGAAGATGAGGCTGACGTTGGGCCAGATCCCTCAGAGCAGTGCACTTATCGTTTGTGGTGATTTCAATACAGCGCTTCAGCACCGAGCTCCATAGGTGGGTCGAGGTCTTCCGAGGCAGCAGCAGAGTTCGTCAGATGCAGAGGCTCTAGAACACATTCAGAATGATTTTGATTGCATTGCTGCCAACACTTTTCACAGGTCCGGGTCGTACACATACATACATGAGGGATTCGCGAAAGCGCGGCGCTCATTCATTGACTATGTGATGCTCCGAAGACACAAGCACCGCTCCATCACTTCCAAAATCATCAGCGATTTTGAGGTGGGACGCTGGCGAGCAGGAGGACGGCATCTACCTGTCCATGTGGTCTTCACGCATCGACCTTACTACTCCAATAGTCCCAGAACCCCCTGCGCAGAATGGCCGAGCTGGAAATGCAAACTGCTCGCTCAACAGGTCAAGGAGCATCCCGAACTTGTGGAGCAGTTTCAGCAGCAGGTTGCGGAATCACTAACGGCTGTCACCTCTTACGAGCCCCAGCAGCTGAATGACCTGCTGCTTGAGGCGGGCAAAAAGGTCTTCACGATCCGGAGGCCCCCGAGCTTACCTGCTCCAGCTGAGGACCCAGAACATGTCGTTACCATCAAAACCATGTGGGGACACTACAGGGAGATGCGCAAAGCTCAGCTGGATTGCTCCGGCAGTGGGCGGGCTACGCTGCGAGGAGCCATTCAGGCTTGGCGACATTGGATGCAGTTCCATCGCATGCATCGGCAGGTACAGAAACACAGTCGTAGTTTGCGACGGCAGCGGTTCGAAAGGCTCCTGGCTGAGGCGCAGGCCCATGAACGCTCGGGTTGCAGTTCGGCGATCTTCGACTTATTGCGTAGGCATGCACCGAAGCAAGCCCGTCGGCGTGCACAACTGCGAGATGTGCGTGGCAAGCTCATGACTCCAGCAGAAGAAGCACAGGTATTGCTCACCTTTTGGCAAAGTGTCAATGGTGGAACCAGGCCCAGTGGAGACGAGCCCACCAGCTACACGTTCCATATCACATGCGAGGAGCTCAGAGATGCTCTTCAGCGGTTGCAGGGTAACAAAGCAGCACCCAAACATTGTGCTCCACACGTGTTCTGGAGTATGGCTTCGGAGCACATTGCCACGTTCATGAGCGAGCAGGTGTTCCATGATTGGCAGCAGGGCGGCACTCGTGTCCCTCAGGACTGGGCTTCGGCATGGCTGGTGTTCCTAGGAAAAGCGGGCAAAATCGGGGATTCTCCCGCGCATCTCAGGCCCATAGCACTGCTCGAGCCCATGGGCAAAGCGGTTGCCGGCATCTTGAAGGATCGTTTGATGCCGTTTGTACAACCCTGGACTGCACCGCAGCACCTGCATGGCTATCTCCCACACCGTTCTCCTCTTCAGGCTCTCTGTGTGGTCTTCGCACACTGTCGCGACGTTAGGGCGGCTGCGCAGGCACAAGGTCGCTCGCTTTACGATCTACGAGCAGGACACAAGCGAGGCTCATGCGCCGGTGGTCTACAGCTCAGTATAGATTGTACCCAAGCATTCGACAGAATCAGCCGCGACCTACTGCAGAGAGCACTGGAGATGCTGGAGGTTCCCGCCGATTTAATCGGCATCATCATGCAGTGGGTCCATTCAACCAAGTTCCACATAGGCGGACATCCAGATGAAGTACAATATGGCTCCGACAAGGGCATTAGACAGGGGTGCAAGCTCTCACCGACTCTCTGGGTCTGCATCTCGGTATACTTGCTTAGACGCATGGACAACACCTTGGGATTGAATTGGTGCCAACAGCACGGAGTAGGATTCGCGGACGACTTGCACTTCAGGTGGAGGTTTGAGGACGTGGCTGGCATGCAGCTGGCACTCAAACAGGCGGGCACCGTCTTGCAACTCCTTACTGCCTGCGGACTCATAATCAGCAAGGAGAAAACTGTTTGCCTGCTTAGAGCAGATGGGGTTCAGGCACCGAATGCAATCAAGAAGGTGGTACGCAAGACCAAACAAGGCAAGCTGCTCAAGCTCGACATGAACTGGGAAATGCCGCTCAAGAAGTCGCATATCTATCTAGGGGCCTGCATCTCCTACGAGAACTTCGAGTCACAGAACATGCAGCATCGACTTCAGGCATGCCGTGCAGCTTTCAGCCGATTACGTACCACGCTCATGGCGCACAGGGCCCTCAACATGCACCGACGACTCCAACTGTGGAAAGCAACAGTGGTGACCTCAGCTATGTACTCACTTCTGGCCTCGGGTTTTAGTGCAAAGACGATGGATCAGTTTCGGGTTGTGCTCACGCGGCAAGCCCGCGCCATTGCTCGCAGCCCAGTTCACTTGGACCTAGAGAACAATGATAAGTTCTGGCGGCGGATAGGCATCATTGCGCCAGTGGACATGATCCTGCAACGGCTCGAACGAGCCGTCACCGTCACCACCACCTTGAAGGCCAAACTGAGGGAAGATGATGCCAGGATATCCAGTATCATCCTTGATCACGAACAGGCCGTTCTTGCTCGGACCCGGGAGATATTGACCGAGGCCCAAAAGGCCGCAGGCGACGCAGAAGACAGTCTGACACATGTGTGTCAGGAGTGCGGCGCTAAGTTTGGCACCTGGGCAGCGCTGCGTGCACACGCGGGCAAGCTTCACAGTCAGGCCCGAAGACAGGAGGCCAAAGAGCAAACACCCGACTTTGACCAGCAGCGGCACGGGAAGGACGGAATGCCCATTTGCTCGCAATGCAATCATCGCTTCCCACGGTGGGCAGACCTCCGCAAACACATTGAGGGCGGCCACTGTCAGGCAGCATCCACCATTGCGACGGAGCCAGCATCGGGCACAGATAAAGACTCGGTCATGCAAATTGTCAGGGCAGGGCAGCTCGATGTGCAAAACTTGCGAGTGGAGGCCGTCACGGCTGATCTGCGAACGGAGCTCATGCAGCATTGCGCACTTTGCAGGCAGTGGCACCACGACCACAAGTATCTTAAGAGACATTGGCAGCGCTCACACACAGAAGAATGGGAGACACATTCAGCTCCTACATTTCAGTGGCGCAGGCAGCATATCGACAAAATCAAGGTGATGTGTGAGTGGTGTGGAGCGCAGGTCCCGAGCAAAGCGGAGCACAGGGATACATGTCCGGTCTTGTTTCAGCTCTCCATGATCAGGTCCATCCACGTGAGCAACGAGCACAATGTACCCAGCCAAGCCAGTGCGCCTGACATTCCTTTTCCTGCAGAGGCAGAGATCAAAAGATGGCACGGAGCTTGTCAGTTGTGTGGGCTTACATGTACATCACGGTCTTTGCAGAAACACTTTGAGACGGTGCATGCTGAGTCCTGGAGCATGTTGGGGCCACGGGTCAAACAGCTGTGTAGTCAGTGGACAAGTGGTCTGGGCAGTAAATGTCAATTCTGTCTAGGTGGCTACGGCAAGAAGGTCAAACATGCCAACAGCTGCTCTGAACTCATACAGAATGCGTTGTACAGTGTAAACCGGCATCGACAAACACACGACGCTGGAGCCACATTGCCCGACCATCATGACGGAGGAGTTGGCCACGGCGGACATGCAGTTCCAGGAAGTGTTCGGTCCGGTGTTGGGGAAGCGGTTGCTGCAGGAGGAGCCGAAGGTCCAGGACAGACCGAGCAAGCAGAACAAACCGGCCAACAGGGGACCCAAAGGCAAAGGAAAGGGCAAAGGAGGTGGAAAGCAGTTCCGAAAGCCACAGCACCAGCCCAGCAGCTGGAACAGTGGATACAGCGGGGACATGGACTGGCTCGTGGACGCCATCCAACTGATGGCCAGAATGATGGTGAGACAGGAGGATGTCCTGCACGTCCTCAGGCAGTCGACCGGGTGGGTGTGGTGGCTAAGCATCTCCACACCAACCATAGTACCGGATCTTTTCCAGGCGGCGCAGGTGTGGCGGAAGGAGGTGTCCCAACCCGACAGCAAGATGGCCAACACCAGTCTCCGATCGGCGCTCTTCTGGTGTCTGCTGCACCAGCTGGCAGCGACACTGGGGAGCATGGACCAGACGAAACTGGCGGAGGCGAACAAACAAGGCTGGCTCACGGCGGAGGGCAGATGGGTCTACCAAACATGGCAGAAAATCAGCAGCTCATGGTGGACGAAACAAAGCCGGGCATGACCACTCAGGAAGTCGTCCATCTACTGAACGACATGAAGGGCTTGGTGAGCGGCGACACAGTGTCGCGCTTTCACTCAACGAGGCCACTAGTGGAACAGATGTCGGGGCACATGCTCACCATGGTTATGGACATATCGTTCCGCAAAGCCTCAGCGAATGCGTTATACAGCAAACTGGAGAAACTTCAGGGAAGTGCGGCGCTACAGGTGTGCGGAGTTCAGTATCGCAAGGAAGGCTTCAAGCGCTCGCCGGGAGCGCAGAGGTTGCTGGAGCTCGTGGCCTAGTCCGAACCCTGGTTTTACGGAATCCTAGCAACTATTGCTACATCAACACTGCGGTTCGAGGTCTACTCTGGTCGCTTGTCTCGCTCGGGCAGTGGGCGACAGTCTTCACGAGGACCGGAAAAGAAGCACTTAACCTCATCCTGAACCATCAGCAGCGGTCCCTAATGATCATTGGCATTCCTATGTGGAGGCTGCTGCTACACGACTGGGGGAACCCACATATGCAACACGATGTGTCGGAGTTCCTGTCTTTTCTGCTGTGTAAGCTAGGTGCCACACGACTCACATGCCAGTGGGAAGCTCGGACCACCACAGACGAGCACTGCCAGGTTGTGGACAGGGGCGATTGCGTGGAAGCAATCACGCTACAGTGTTGCAGTGGCGGGGAGCAGCTCGAGGGGTATTCTCTTTGTTCATACACACATACAGTTACTGGCGACTGGATGCAAAACATTTGTACAGCTCGCGTACCATTGTTACGCATGTTCAGTGACAAGCTGTGCCTTGCGTTGACACTGTCGCTCTTTATGCTTTCGTGCTTTTATTGAGTTCTTGTGCCTGACCGCCCCAATTATTCTCGAATCACAGTTTCACGAAATTTCGGCCACATCCCTGGTGACGATGTTCCATGGCTACAGGCTGTGAAGACTCAGATGTGACCTTGCAGGTGTTGCGACTTCCTGCCCCGTGGTTTGAGACAGCACTTACGCCTGAGATGTATTATTATGACCCTCGCCCGGACGACGACATGCCGGATGACGATGCCACCATCATTGACTCTTCTTTGCGCAGCAGCTCCAGTCAATCATCTTTGGCCTCCGATTGTTCTTGCTGCTCTGACGGGTTTGCGATTGAGTTTGATCTTGTGCGCACGCTGTCAGATGCTTTCACTGACATGGGGGAGCGAGCCAACCAGCTGGCATACACCTGTCTGCATACAGGGTTCGTGACCTTTAGTCAATTACAGCAGCTATGCCTTCTTCTACCAGTCGATGCGAAGCCACGCAAATCACTACTACTCGCGCTGCCAGGAGTCCCGGTGCTTTACAACAGGTGCCTACATCTTCGGTGGCGAAGCGGGGATCCGAACAAGCATGCGTACTTATTTGTGGGTGACGAGGCTACTCTGCTGTATAGTTAAATCTGCTGCGGGTTCGAGGCCCTTTACAACTGTCACACTCTCGCTGAATCAGCAGTCTGGGGTACATGTGGATGCACGCAACAGCCGGACTTTTCAAAATATTGTGATTCCGGCCGGCTATTGGGACGCTGGCGAACTTTGGGTCTCCAGGGACAGTGGCTGCATCACATTCCCAGGTACCGAGCTGCTAGGCGATGTTGTGCCAGTAAAACACCCTTTTACCTTGCTGGATGCAACGCAGCCGCATGCAGTGTTTGACTGGACGGGAGAGCGGACGGTCGTCATTGGTTTTCACATACGAGATGCATGGAGACTTCAACCGGATGATCTCGCCATGCTTGCTGATGCTGGCTTCCATGTTCGGACCTGTGAGCGAGTGACTGACCCATACATGTCGGTCATCGAGGTGCAGTGACTGTGTAGTGCCTGTCAGTTCAGTTGTCAACCAGTGCTGCTGAAGCGTGCTTTTCGGCACTTAGAGGGCTGCTTCTTAGTCTGCCGCTGTTGTCTGCCGCTGTAGCCGAGTTTTTGTTTCTTACTGTAAGAGGGCTCCTGCTTGCACAAACGCACGCAAGTGTTGAAAGAGCCAACTCCTCTCGCCTCGAAGTTTTGACGAACCTTTTGTACTCTGTGTTCTAGTGTAGTGGGAACCGTGCACTTGTCGCTAGGGCATACGTGCCGGACTTGTTGAGCACTGTCTAACAGTGCTAGGGGCCAAGCGTCCACAGAGACGCCAGGTTGCGAAAACCTGTAGTGCCTGAGCTAGGCCAGGCGACCTTCGAGGACGCTGCTGGTGAAAAAAAAGCTTAGCCAACTTGACGTGCACTTGTGCGGAAACAATTGACCCGCACTCAGTGAACATCATTGTGGCCGGGCCGGGATCCTGAGGCGGTGCCGGCTGCTACGAAAATCAGGGAAGGACGCCCGCTTGCTCCTTCGTACGATAGATCTGCGTAAAGCCTATAAGCAACTTCCCTTATCGGAGCGGGCTTTGGGGGATGCTTATATCTGTGTGCTTAACCCGAATACGGGCGAACCTGAACTTTACCAAAGCCAGGTGCTACCCTTTGGCGCCAAGCCATCAGTACAAGGATTCTGTCGTTCTTCGGGGGCAATTTGGAGTGTGGGGCAGGTCCTGCTCCACATCCACTGGAGCGTGTTCTTCGACGATTTTGTAGCAGTATCCTCTCCGGAGGAAAAGGGCCATCTTGATCTTGTGTTGCGGTCGTACTTTGCCTTGATCGGCTGGGAAACGTCTGACGAAAAAGACGCCGGGTTCAAAAGTGTGGCAAAGGCCTTAGGAGTAGAGTTTAGTTTGGACGAGATCCACTTAGGTCTACTTAGGGTTCAAAACACAGAGGCTAGGAAGCGTGAGCTCGTGTCCACGATCGAGTCCATCGTACAGCAAGGTGGAGTGCATGCCAAAGAACTTGAGTGCTTGCGTGGCCGTCTTCAGTTCGCTGAGTCGCAAGTGTTTGGTCGGGGTGCGGCCCAGCGCATGCGAGCTATATCAAAAGCAATGAAGCTCTCGGGCTTTGTAGTTCTCGATGATTCCTTGACCGAGGCCCTGCTCTTCTTGAAAGATCGAGTTTTGCACGGGGAAGCAAGGATGATCAGGGCTTGCGATCGTTCCACCTACCACTTGTTCACAGACGCTTCCTACGAAGCGGATGCGCCAGCCGGCCTAGGAGGCTTTCTTTACAGCGATAGGGGTTTGCTCCTTAGGTGGTACTCCGAGTCTGCCGACCCAGACGTTCTGGAGGCCATAAACAAAGAGGGCAAGCAAGGTCTGATCTATGAATTGGAAGCTTGTGCGGCAGTGCAAGGTGTGGTGCAACTTTGCAACTCTTTGAGTGACTGCAATCTCATTTGCTATTGTGACAATGAGGCCGCCCTCGCGGCCCTCATCAAGTGTGCTTCCGATTCCCCGGTGGTAGCATCGCAGCTCAACAAGCTCAGCATGCTTGAGGATGAGAAAGGAATCAGCATATGGTTTGAGAGAGTGGAGTCATCTGCGAACCCTGCCGATGATCCTTCGCGATTTGTGTTTGGCAAGCTTCCTACCAACTTCAGAGTCCGTTGGGCCCCAGGCGAAGAGCTGTTGTTCTAGCGGCACCTGATCTTGAATGGGGAATGGCATCAGTTGCCCTTTTCGCTTGCAGGATGTTCGTTTCTCACTTGCGGGATATTGCCGGAAACTTCGTTGCAGGACGATCGTAGTTTTGCCAGTCTTTGTACATCCACGAATGTGGAGCCGGAATCCAACAGTCTGCACCCCTCGCTCTAAAAAAGAAGTCCGAGTGCGATTGCTTCAGTCTGTGAGTGCAGTTCGTGTACATGTACTTCTGCTTTGTTGGTGCGCTTGGAATGAAAACATAACCAAATAAGAACAACCTCTCCCGAAGGCGGATGTTTTCTTATTTGATTGTTTTCATGTTGGAAAAATTGTTTACAATTTTCGGGCGCACTTTTTCCAGTCATGTCTTGCGGGGGTTATTTGCATGACATGATGTTTTCTCACGTTTGCTTTGCCATGCATGTCAGTGGCATTCGCAGTTTTGCTTGCAGGCGTGAGAAAATTTTTTGTCCCACCCGCCCACCCCTCGGGGGAATGGCATCAGTTGCCCTTTTCGCTTGCAGGATGTTCGTTTCTCACTTGCGGGATATTGCCGGAAAACCAAATAAGCCCGATCTTCAACGCTCACGCTCTTCTCGACCGTGCCTTTCCATCATTCACCCGTTTTGTCCACAACAAGTCCGCGGCATGGCTCTTCACCGTGGACTTCAGCACTGGATCTTCGTTCCTTCCAGCTACAAGGAGTTGGGTCTGATTCGACTCGGGCGATTTTGATGACGCGCGCTCAGGACCTGGACAAAGAAGCTGTTCTCGATGTTGTTGCGGTCTTCTGACATGCTCATTTCCCGCAGCCATTTTATACTTTTGGCCCCTGTCGCTTGGTTCCCTACACCTCCTCATCTTCCTCATGGGTCCACACCGCTCTCGCACTCCACCTTCCCGACGACATCGCCTACCTGGACGTGAGGAACCTTCTCGAGGTGATCCCTATTCTTCCCAGCGACATGCGACGACGCAACCTCCCAGGTCCGGGTCCTTTCGGAACAATCGTGCACACAGCCGGACGTCCCCTCCTCGGTCCCGACGACACCGGAGCCGAACCCCGGTTTCGAGGCTCAGGCCGTGGCTCATGACGTTTTCTTTAGCCCACCCAACCCTCCCTGGAATGTCAGCACATTCCGAGAATAGTCTTTTCCATGCCGCGGGGGGGTTGGATGCATCAACATGCATCCGCCCTACCAAGGGCACCGCGAGACTACCAACCGCTGCGAATAAAACGAGGTAACAGCGCCTGGTACGTGACCGGCGTTTGGTGGCTTTGCTGAAACGGGCAATGTGCGAAAACCTAGGGAAAACGTGTATTATGATTAAAAACTTGTGGTAGGAAAGGCGGAGAATCCCTGTGACAGGTCGATCGTTTCAGCGAAAACAGTGCTGGCACTGCAGTAAAAAGCACTTTTGCGAGCACCGCGCTGCGCAAACTTCGTCAGCAGCACTTGTTGGCTGCTTCGCAGAGTGCTGCAAGACTTGCGTACACATCTGAGTGCATACGCCGGAACTGATACTGCCGCACGTACTGCCACATCCGGTCAAGATTGGCTGAGCGGCGTCCTTTCCCGGAGACTCTGTTGCGCAGCGTCTTCGGAATAGAGCCCTGAAGATGCATGCACACGCGGTCATTTTGCTGCGTGCCGGCCAAGCTAGGAACCCAAGGCGACGCCAAAATCTTCAGGGCAGGGATGCTCGGAGGTCTAAGTCAAAACAGATGAAAACTGGTCGAAAGCAGACTGCATGAAACCCGGAGCCTGCCCCAAAGGTCTCTTCGAGCTCGCTGAAGGGGCACCTCGCAAAGGCGGCCAGCTCGGTTGGCAGCTGCCCGTTCTGCTCTCGCAGAATCAGCAGGAGAGCCAATCCCACGGACAAGAGCTGCTGAAAGTTCGCGAAGGTGAGCATGGCTTCACTCAGAGCTACACAAGCCGTGGTGGATGATCGAACGTTCTGGGAACCTGCCATCATCGTCGTCTGTCAACATGTTGATCGGAACATGTGCGCTTACGCCTCGCTGAAGACTGCAAGCTTTGAGACTAGACACTTCACACTTCAGCCCGGAGTGGTTTTTGGCAGGAAGCTGCAGAAAGTGATTCGACGCAGAGCAACAAGCACACAACATGCTCCAAGCAGTCTCTGGGAGTTAAGGGTCGGCACAGGGCGGAATTAGCCCCCCCCCCCACCCCCCACCCCCCCCCAACCCCTCCCCCCTGTGCCGATACACCCCCAAGGATATGCTCCTTGTTAGGAGGTGTATGACCAGTTTATTCCCTAAGGATCAAAGGGCAGCGCCCTGCACACGGACAGTAGTTGTTTTGTCTTGCTACGCAAGGAGAGCTTGTCTTGTCTCAATATGGTAAAACCACTGTGAGCCAATGGGCAGCGGAATGTATATGTATGAGCATGCAGCCATTGCTGTAGGTACCTGTTAGAGCTACCCCTTTAGAGGTTTATGGTTTCAAACAGACACTAATTTTCTTTTACCGGAAGCATGGCCGCACATTCACACATATACTATTATGCCCACTGTCACAGTTGCGGAGTCTGGACTCATGATGAAAACAGCATATTATTTAAGCTAGGTATAGCACTGAAGTACACTGCTGAGGACACTCCTTTTGCACACACTCATGCATGTTGGTCAGAGAGATCGTCTGTACAAGATCATGTCTGGTGATATTTTCTACATCGAATTATGCAGCCCTTCACTTTGCTCTTGTTAGAGCTTTGTGAGTCACTGTTGTGAAACTCCGAGATTTTCCTTATCTCAGATTTGGATCCAGGTTTGGATCATAGGCTCGAGCGTAGACGTTCGGATGTGGCTCATCCGGGGCTGAGTGATCTTCTTCGGAACTTGAATAAATTCCGAGTAGTCTGTTCTCAGCCCTGGTGAAGGCGGCGTCTGCAGTATCATATCCATGGTTGGATGTTGTCGCCTTTGGCTCGGCCTTTGGCGCAGCTTGTGAGCTGACTGGAGTTGCCTTGGCTTTAGCTGGTTGTGGCTGCTTAGCCTTTGCCCGTTCAGCCCTTCTTCTTTCAAGCTGTCCGTCTGAGGACGCCCATGATCTTTCACTTTCATCTCCTGAAGGAGATCAGGCGTGGGCATAAAGGCTATTCCAGTACTGTGGTGCAGAAGGAGTTAGGACTTCTTCATTGTCAGATTCTGACTGGTCTTCCTCAGAGCTTTGGTCGTCAAAGAGTGTCTCGAGGACATTTTTGAGATTGTTATTTCTTCGCTCTATCTCTAGTGAGGAATGGACCAATTGGTTAAAGACTGTCCTTGAGTCCTTCAGTGCTGTTAGAAGTATTTCCACTCTGGATAGAGTATCTTGGATGGTGTCAAGATGTTCCTTCCTTTCCTCCTTGTCTCTCTGGATAGAGCTTCGCAATGATTGTGCGATTCTGAGGAGGTCCGTGTATTTCGTAAGAGGCATAGTTACCGTTTGATTGTCATGTATGACAGTTGTTTCGTCGCCGCTTAAGTTCCTGAATAGGACTTCCACGACTGGTAGAAGCTCCGTGCTCCACGGTTCCTCTTCATCATATGTTTCTACGTGCTGTAGCACGCGTTGTGTAAACTGATCGGCTGCTTCTACCGTTGCATCGATAGAGCTGACGTGTCTTGCTGCCATGTTTCGACACGTAATGTTAATTGCCTGGCCTTGATTGGCTTCGTTAAGTGCAGCGTCTGCATAGGTGCAGAGTCCACTGTTGTGGGCTTCTCTGGCTGCCTTTCGTTGAGTGCGCCGATTTTGACCTCCTCTTCTGGTAGGACCTTTTGGTCTCGGAGGATCTGAAGGTACTGTTCCTTTCGCCTTTGGCGGAGGACTCTTAGGTGGAGGTGACATGTTTGCCTTGTTAGGCCCTGGTGGCATTGCCTTGGGCGCTGACGACGATGCGGCACTTGAGAGTGCAGATGTACCTTTGGCTTTTGCCGAGGATCCCTTGGGGATCGAGGTATAGGTAATCTGCATGGCTTCTTCGGCCATTTGTGCATGCAATGCATCTTTGAATAATTGCGTCATATGAGGAGTGGTACTTGCATCATCGTAGGTCTGGAAGCGCTCAATGTCTCTTTCGGTGCCACGTGAACGTGTATCACCTCTTTGGAAAGGATCGTTCCTGCGAATCTCCGCAACTTGTACTGCATGGAGGCAGTTTTTGCACAGCACCTTCTGGCAAACATCTCTTGCTTGCTTGAGCTGGTAACAGCTGTCTGAGAGATGGTAGACTTCGCTTCGGGAAGTATGCCAGATAGGTCGCAGATCAGTTGTTTCTCCGGAATTGACCCTGTTGGGGCCTAAAGGTTCACGCGTCTGCGGTTCATCCTCGGGTTCGAGGAATGGAACTCTTTGGTTCGCTGCTGCTTTTGATTTTGGTTGTTGGCGCTCCATACATCTGATAGGAGGACTGGTAATCTGCTTCCACATCCAGTGTAAGCCCATTAGCAGCAGAAACACATTCCACGCGATGCTGAAGACGGAGAAGTCCTGCTCACTGGTTAGTGAGTTTGGAAGTGAAGTTTCATCAGTCTTGATAGCCTCTGCGTTCGCTCCACCTTGGTTGCGGTGTCCGAACCAGCCCGACAACCCCGCTGCTGTAGCAGCTGTTCTGAGTGCCTTGCCGCTCGGAGCAGACGGTGGACGCGATGCCTTCCTTCTTCTCCTCCGGCTGGAGGATTCGTCCTCTTGTTCCTCTTCATCTCTCTGAGCAGACATCAAGTTTGATGTTTCTCTTTCATGTTCTTCGATGTCACTTTTTGTTGGTGACGGTTCCTCTTCTAGTCCATCCAGCTCTTCCAAAGACATGTTGAGCTTGTCAACAATATTGGTTCTTTGAGGCATGGACCTTGATCTTGGTAGATCTTGTTGTGAAGAGGACGATGATTCCTGGTTCCTTCTTGGAGGAGGACCTTCAGGCTCGCTGGGACGTTCAGGCTGTGGCCACTCCCAGAATCTTCCGTATCTGTGATGGCTACCTGATGGTTGCGACTTGTCGTACCAGCTGTTGCCGGATGAGTAAACGAATGAATCTTTGTAACCCCAGTATTCAGCATTACGCTGCTTGAAAGCCTTTCGCTTGTCAGCGATCTTCTGAACCTGGGCATCTGACCGGTTGTGTTTCCCTTTTGTAAGGATTGGTTGTATCGTGAAGCCCAAAGGGCTATGCCAATCTTTGTCAGAGGGACTCAACCATAGGTCAAGGTTAGAAAAAGTTGAATAGTACTGCTTGACTGAGACAAACAGACGGATATCAATATCCCTGTTATTGTTCATGTCCTGCCACATATCTGAGATTCGCTCCCAGTATGTTCTTTCGGCGGCAGGTGTAACATCTCTTGGACTAGGTGACGCCGTGTGCGGCGTTTTACTCCAGTCAAGGATATAACTGTTGATACAGTCAAGGTCAGCAACTTTCTTCGCCGGTTCCGCCGGTAGACGATCTGCACGTGCCAGTCTGTGCTGGTCGGAGTTGTTCAAGCAAAGATGTCGCACTTGTGAGTGCCTTCCTGCTATTTTGTTGAATGCTGCAAGTTTCTTCTCCAGGTATAGAGAAAACAACCTGTTTCGCGGGTGAACGTCTCCACCTTTTAAGGT
>CAJNDT010000215.1:0-272807 GCA_905221615.1 Symbiodinium sp. CCMP2592 | reverse complement strand
CCAAGACCCGGAAGTACGATTTGTTACGGGTAAGAGTGGGCTACACAGAGCCACCAAGACCCGGAAGTACGATTTGTTGCGGATAAGAGTGGGCCACACAGAGCCACCAAGACCCGGAAGTACGATTTATTACAGATAAGAGTGGGCCAGACAGAGCCACCAAGACCCGTACGATTTGTTGCGGATAAGAGTGGGCCACACAGAGCCACCAAGACCCGGAAGTACGATTTGTTACGGGTAAGAGTGGGCCACACAGAGCCACCAAGACCCGGAAGTATGGCTTGTTACGGATAAGCGTGGGCCACACAGAGCCACCAAGACCCGCAAGTACGACGTGTTACGGGTAAGAGTGTGGCCACACAGAGCCACCAAGACCCGGAAGTACGATTTGTTACAGATAAGAGTGGGCCACACAGAGCTACCAGTACCCGGAAGTTCGATTTGTTACCGATAACAGTGGGCCACACAGAGCCACCAAGACTCGGAAGTACGATTTGTTGCGGATAAGAGTAGGCCACACAGAGCCACCAAGACCCGGAAGTACGATTTGTTACGGATAAGAGTGGGCCACGCAGAGCCACCAAGATCCGGAAGTACGATTTGAGTGGGTCACACAGAGCCACCAAGACCCGGAAGTACGATTTGTTACGGGTAAGAGTGGGCCACACAGAGCCACCAAGACCCGGAAGTACGATTTGTTACGGATAAGAGTGGGCCACACAGAGCCACCAAGACCCGGAAGCACGATTTGTTACGGATAAGAGCGGGCCACACAGAGCCACCAAGACCCGCAAGTACCAATTGTTACGGATAAGAGTGGGCCACACAAAGCCACCAAGATCCGGAAGTACGATTTGTTACGGAAAAGAGTGGGCCACACAGAGCCACCAAGACCTGGAAGTACGATTTGTTACGGATAGGAGTGGGCCACACAGAGCCACCAAGCCCGGAAGTACGATTTGTTACGGTTACGAGTGGGCCACGCAGAGCCACCAAGACCCACGGAAGTACGATTTGTTACGGATAAGAGTGGGCCACACAGAGCCACCAAGACCCGGAAGTACGATTTGTTACGGATAAGATTGGGCCGCACAGAGCCACCAAGACCCGGAAGTACGATTTGTTACGGGTAAGAGTGGGCTACGCAGAGCCACCAAGACCCGGAAGTACGATTTGTTGCGGATAAGAGTGGGCCACACAGAGCCACCAAGACCCGGAAGTACGATTTATTACAGATAAGAGTGGGCCACACAGAGCCACCAAGACCCGTACGATTTGTTGCGGATAAGAGTGGGCCACACAGAGCCACCAAGACCCGGAAGTACGATTTGTTACGGGTAAGAGTGGGCCACACAGAGCCACCAAGACCCGGAAGTATGGCTTGTTACGGATAAGCGTGGGCCACACAGAGCCACCAAGACCCGGAAGTACGATTTGTTACGGATAAGAACACAGAGCCACCAAGACCCGGAAGTACGATTTGTTACGGATAGGATAGGAGTGGGCCACACAAAGCCACCAAGACCCGGAAGTACGATTTGTTACGGATAAGAGTGGGCCACACAGAGCCACGAAGATCCGGAAGTACGATTTGTTACGGATAAGAGTGGGCCACACAGAGCCACCAAGACCCGGAAGTACGATTTATTACGGATAAGCGTGGGCCACACAGAACCACCAAGATCCGGAAGTACGATTTGTTACGGATAAGAGTGGGCCACACGGAGCCACCAAGACCCGGAAGTACGATTTGTTAAGGATAAGAGTGGGCCACACAGAGCCACCAAGACCCGGAAGTACGATTTATTACCGATAAGAGTGGGCCACACAGAGCCACCAAGACCCGTACGATTTGTTGCGGATAAGAGTGGGCCACACAGAGCCACCAAGACCCGGAAGTACGATTTGTTTCGGATAAGAGTGGCCACAAAGAGCCACCAAGACCCGGAAGTACGATTTGTTACGGATAAGAGTGGGCCACACAGAACCACCAAGACCCGGAAGTACGATTTGTTACGGGTTAGAGTGGGCCACACAGAGCCACCAAGACCCGGAAGCACGATTTGTTACGGATAAGAGTGGGCCACACAGAGCCACCGAGACCCGGAAGTACGATTTGTTACGGATAAGAGTGGGCCACACACAGCCACCAAGATGGAAGTACGATTTGTTACGGTTAAGAGTGGGCCACACAGATTTGTTACGGATAAGAGTGGGCCACACAGAGCTACCAAGACCCGGAAGTACGATTTGTTACGAAAAAGAGTGGGCCACACAGAGCCACCAAGACACGGAAGTACGATTTGTTACGGATAAGAGTGGGCCACACAGAGCCACCAAGACCCGGATGTACGATTTGTTACGGGTAAGAGTGGGCCACACAGAGCCACGAAGACCCGGAAGTATGATCAGAGCCACCAAGACCCGGAAGTACGATTTGTTACGGATAAGAGTGGGCCACACTGAGCCACCAAGACCCGGAAGTACGATTTGTTACGAATAAGAGTGGGCCACGCAGAGCCACCAAGACCCGGAAATACGATTTGTTACTGATAAGAGTGGGCCACACAGAGCCACCAAGACCCGGAAGTACGACTTGTTACGGATAAGAGTGGGCCACACAGAGCCACCAAGACCCGGAAGTACGATTTGTTACGGATAAGAGTGGGCCACACAGAGCCACCAAGACTCGGAAGTACGATTTGTTACAGATAAGAGTGAACCACACAGAGCCACCAAGACCCGGAAGTACGATTTGTTACGGATAAGAGTGGGACACACAGAGCCACCAAGACCCGGAAGCACGGTTTGTTACGGATAAGCGTGGGCCACACAGAGCCACCAAGACTCGGAAGTACGATTTGTTACGGATAAGAGTGTGCTACACAGAGCCACCAAGACCCGGAAGTACGATTTGTTACCGATAACAGTGGGCCACACAGAGCCACCAAGACCCGGAAGTACGACGTGTTACGGGTAAGAGTGGGGCCACACAGAGCCACCAAGACCCGGAAGTACGATTTGTTACAGATAAGAGTGGGCCACACAGAGCTACCAGACCCGGAAGTACGATTTGTTGCGGATAAGAGTGGGCCACACAGAGCCACCAAGACCCGGAAGTACGATTTGTTACGGATAAGAGTGGGCCACACAGAGCCACCAAGACCCGGAAGTACGATTTGTTACGGATAAGAGTGGGCCACACAGAGCCACCGAGAACCGGAAGTACGACTTGTTACGGGTAAGAGTGGGCACACAGAGCCACCAAGACCGGAAGTACGATTTGTTACGGATAAGAGTGGGCCACACAGAGCCACCAAGACCCGGAAGTACGATTTGTTACGGATAAGAGTGGGCCACACAGAGCCACCAAGACCCGGAAGTACGATTTGTTCCGGATAAGAGTGGGCCACACAGAGCCACCAAAACCCGGAAGTACGATTTGTTACGGATAAGAGTGGGCCACACAGAGCCACCAAGACCCGGAAGTACGATTTGTTACGGATAAGAGTGGGCCACACAGAGCCACCAAGACCCGGAAGTACGATTTGTTACGGAAAAGAGTGGGCCACACAGAGCCACCAAGACCCGGAAGTACGATTTGTTACGGGTGAGAGTGGGCCACACAGAGCCACCAAGACCCGGAAGTACGATTTGTACGGATAAGACGTGGCCACACAGAGCCACCAAAGAACCGGAAGTACGAGTTGTACGGCTTTAAAGAGTGGGTAACACAGAAGCACCACAAGAACCGGAGGCACGATTGTTACGGATAAGAGTGGGCCACACAGAGCCACCAAGGACCGGAAGTACGCTTTGTTACGGATATAAGAGTGGCCACACAGAGCCACCAAGACCCGTACGATTTGTTGCGGATAAGAGTGGGCCACACAGAGCCACCAAGACCCGGAAGTACGATTTGTTACGGGTAAGAGTGGGCCACACAGAGCCACCAAGACCCGGAAGTATGGCTTGTTACGGATAAGCGTGGGCCACACAGAGCCACCAAGACCCGCAAGTACGACGTGTTACGGGTAAGAGTGGGGCCACACAGAGCCACCAAGACCCGGAAGTACGATTTGTTACAGATAAGAGTGGGCCACACAGAGCTACCAAGACTCGGAAGTACGATTTGTTACCGATAACAGTGGGCCACACAGAGCCACCAAGACCCGGAAGTACGATTTGTTACGGATAGGAGTGGGCCACACAGAGCCACCAAGACCCGGAAGTACGATTTGTTACGGTTACGAGTGGGCCACGCAAAGCCACCAAGACCCGGAAGTACGATTTGTTACGGATAAGAGTGGGCCGCACAGAGCCACCAAGACCCGGAAGTACGATTTGTTACGGGTAAGAGTGGGCTACACAGAGCCACCAAGACCCGGAAGTACGATTTGTTGCGGATAAGAGTGGGCCACACAGAGCCACCAAGACCCGGAAGTACGATTTATACGGTTACGAGTGGGCCACACAGAGCCACCAAGACCCGTACGATTTGTTGCGGATAAGAGTGGGCCACACAGAGCCACCAAGACCCGGAAGTACGATTTTGTTACGGGTAAGAGTGGGCCACACAGAGCCAACAAGACCCGGAAGTAGGCTTGTTACGGATAGCGTGGGCCACACAGAGCCACCAAGACCCGGAAGTACGATTTGTTACGGATAAGAGTGGGCCACACAGAGCCACCAGTACCCGGAAGTACGATTTGTTACGGATAAGAGTGGGCCACACAGAGCCACCAAGACCCGGAAGTACGATTTGTTACGGATAAGAGTGGGCCACACAGAGCCACCAAGGACCCGGAAGTACGATTTGTTACGGATAAGAGTGGGCTGCACAGAGCCACCAAGACCCGGAAGTACGATCTGTTACGGATAAGAGTGGGCCACACAGAGCCAGACCCGGAAGTATGATCAGAGACACCAAGACCCGGAAGTACGATTTGTTACGGATAAGAGTGGGCCACACAGAGCCACCAAGACCCGGAAGTACGATTTATTACGGATAAGAGTGGGCCACACAGAGCCACCAGGACCCGGAAGTACGATTTGTTTCGGATAAGAGTGGCCACACAGAGCCACCAAGACCCGGAAGTACGATTTGTTACGGATAAGAGTGGGCCACACAGAGCCACCGAGACCCGGAAGTACGATTTGTTACGGGTTAGAGTGGGCCACACAGAGCCACCAAGACCCGGAAGCACGATTTGTTACGGATAAGAGTGGGCCACACAGAGCCACCGAGACCCCGAAGTACGATTTGTTACGGATAAGAGTGGGCCACACACAGCCACCAAGATGGAAGTACGATTTGTTACTGTTAAGAGTGGGCCACACAGATTTGTTACGGATAAGAGTGGGCCACACAGAGCTACCAAGACCCGGAAGTACGATTTGTTACGAAAAAGAGTGGGCCACACAGAGCCACCAAGACACGGAAGTACGATTTGTTACGGATAAGAGTGGGCCACACAGAGCCACCAAGACCCGGATGTACGATTTGTTACGGGTAAGAGTGGGCCACACAGAGCCACGAAGACCCGGAAGTATGATCAGAGCCACCAAGACCCGGAAGTACGATTTGTTACGGATAAGAGTGGGCCACACTGAGCCACCAAGACCCGGAAGTACGATTTGTTACGGATAAGAGTGGGCCGCACAGAGCCACCAAGACCCGGAAGTACGATTTGTTACGGATAAGAGTGGGCCACACAGAGCCACCAAGACCCGGAAGTATGGCTTGTTACAGATAAGAGTGGGACACACAGAGCCACCAAGACCCCGAAGCACGATTTGTTACGGATAAGAGTGGGCCACACAGAGCCACCAAGACTCGGAAGTACGATTTGTTAGAGATAAGAGTGGGCCACACAGAGCCACCAAGACCCGGAAGTACGATTTGTTACGGATAAGAGTGGGACACACAGAGCCACCAAGACCCGGAAGCACGGTTTGTTACGGATAAGAGTGGGCCACACAGAGCCACCAAGACTCGGAAGTACGATTTGTTACGGATAAGAGTGTGCTACACAGAGCCACCAAGACCCGGAAGTACGATTTGTTACCGATAACAGTGGGCCACACAGAGCCACCAAGACCCGGAAGTACGACGTGTTACGGGTAAGAGTGGGGCCACACAGAGCCACCAAGACCCGGAAGTACGATTTGTTACGGGTAAGAGTGGGCCACACAGAGCCACCAAGACCCGGAAGTATGGCTTGTTACGGATAACAGTGGGCCACACAGAGCCACCAAGACTCGGAAGTACGATTTTGGTTGGGATAAGAGTGGCACACACAGAGCCACAAGGACCCGGAAGTACGATTTGTTACGGATTAAGAGTGGGCCCCACAAGAGCACAAAGACGGAAGTACGACTTGTTACGGATAAGAGTGGGACACACAGAGCCACCAAGAACCGGAAGTACGATTTGTTTCGGATAAGAGTGGGCCACACAGAGCCACCAAGACCCGGAAGTACGATTTGTTACGGATAAGAGTGGGCCACACAGAGCCACCAAGACCCGGAAGCACGATTTGTTACGGATAAGAGCGGGCCACACAAAGCCATCGACGCCCGGAAGTACGATTTGTTCCGGATAAGAGTGGGCCACACAGAGCCACCAAGACTCGGAAGTACGATTTGTTACAGATAAGAGTGGGCCACACAGAGCCACCAAGACCCGGAAGTACGATTTGTTATGGAAAAGCGTGGGCCACACAGAGCCACCAAGACCCGGAAGTACGATTTGTTACGGGTAAGAGTGGGCCACACAGAGCCACCAAGACCCGGAAGTACGATTTGTTATGGAAAAGCGTGGGCCACACAGAGCCACCAAGACCCGGAAGTACGAGTTGTTACGGATAAAGAGTGGGCCACACAGAGCCACCAAGACCCGGAAGTACGATTTGTTACAGATAAGAGTGGGCCGCACAGAGCCACCAAGACCCGGAAGTACGATTTGTTACGGTTACGAGTGGGCCACACAGAGCCACCAAGACCCGGAAATACGATTTGTTACTGATAAGAGTGGGCCACACAGAGCCACCAAGACCCGGAAGTACGATTTGTTACGGATAAGAGTGGGCCACACAGAGCCACCAAGACCCGGAAGTACGATTTGTTACGGATAAGAGTGGGCCACACAGAGCCACCAGTCGGAAGCACGATTTGTTACAGATAAGAGGGGACCACAACAGAGCCACCAAGAGCCGGAAGTACGATTTGTTACGGGAAATAAGAGTGGGAAAACAGAGCACCAAGGTGACCCGGAAGCACGGTTTGTTACGGATAAGCGGGGGCCAACACCGAGCCACCAGACTCGGAAGTACGATTTGTTACGGATAAGACGCGCATGCTACACAGACCACAAGACCGGAAAAGTTACGTTTGGTACCGATAACAGCGGGCCACACAGAGCCACAAGGGACCGGAAGTACGACGTGTGTTACGGATAAGAGTGGGCCACACAGAGCCACCAAGACTCGGAAGTACGATCTGTTACGGATAAGAGTGGGCCACACAGAGCCACCAAGACCCGGAAGTTCGATTTGTTACGGGTAAGAGTGGGCCAAGCAGAGCCACCAAGACCCGGAAGTACGATTTGTTGCGGATAAGAGTGGGCCACACAGAGCCACCAAGACCCGGAAGTACGATTTGTTACGGATAAGAGTGGGCCACACAGAGCCACCAAGACCCGGAAGTACGTTTTGTTACGGATAAGAGTGGGCCACACAGAGCCACCAAGACCCGGAAGTACGACTTGTTACGAATAAGAGTGGGCCACACAGAGCCACCAAGACCCGCAAGTACGATTTGTTACGGATAAGAGTGGGCCACACAGAGCCACCAAGACCCCGGAAGCACGATTTGTACGGATTAAGAGCGGGACACAAAGAGCCCTCGACGCCCGGAGACGATTTGCTCCGGATAAGAGTGGGCCACACAGAGCCACCAAGACCCGGAAGTACGATTTGCTGCGGATAAGCGTGGGCCACACAGAGCCAGCAAGACCCGGAAGACGATTTGTTACGCAAAATAGTGGGCCACGCCACACAGAGCCACCAAGACCCGGAAGTACGATTTGTTACGGGTAAGAGTGGGCCACACAGAGCCACCAAGACCCGGAAGTACGATTTGTTATGGAAAAGCGTGGGCCACACAGAGCCACCAAGACCCGGAAGTACGAGTTGTTACGGATAAAGAGTGGGCCACACAGAGCCACCAAGACCCGGAAGTACGATTTGTTACGGATAAGAGTGGGCCACACAGAGCCACCAAGACCCGGAAGTCGATTTGTTACGGATAAGAGTGGGCCACACAGAGCCACCAAGACCCGGAAGTACGATTTGTTACGGATAAGAGTGGGCCACACAGAGCCACCAAGACCCCGGAAGTGTGTTACGGATAAGCGTGGGCCACACAGAGCCACCAAGACCCGCAAGTACGACGTGTTACGGGTAAGAGTGGGGCCACACAGAGCCACCAAGACCCGGAAGTACGATTTGTTACAGATAAGAGTGGGCCACACAGAGCTACCAGTACCCGGAAGTTCGATTTGTTACCGATAACAGTGGGCCACACAGAGCCACCAAGACTCGGAAGTACGATTTGTTGCGGATAAGAGTAGGCCACACAGAGCCACCAAGACCCGGAAGTACGATTTGTTACGGATAAGAGTGGGACACAGGGACACACAGAGCCACCAAGACCCGGAAGTACGATTTGTTACGTAGAAAGAGTGGGTCACACAGGGCCACCAAGACCCGGAAGTACGATTTGTTACGGATAAGAGTGGGCCACACAGAGCCACCAAGACCCGGAAGTACGATTTGTTACGGATAAGAGTGGGCCACACAGAGCCACCAAGACCCGCAAGTACCAATTGTTACGGATAAGAGTGGGCCACACAGAGCCACCAAGATCCGGAAGTACGATTTGTTACGGAAAAGAGTGGGCCACACAGAGCCACCAAGACCCGGAAGTACGATTTGTTACGGATAGGAGTGGGCCACACAGAGCCACCAAGACCCGGAAGTACGATTTGTTACGGTTACGAGTGGGCCACGCAGAGCCACCAAGACCCACGGAAGTACGATTTGTTACGGATAAGAGTGGGCCACATAGAGCCACCAAGACCCGGAAGTACGATTTGTTACGGATAAGAGTGGGCCGCACAGAGCCACCAAGACCCGGAAGTACGATTTGTTACGGGATAAGAGTGGGCCACACAGAGCCACCAAGACCCGGAAGTACGATTTGTTACGGATAAGAGTGGGCTACACAGAGCCACCAAGACCCGGAAGTACGATTTGTTACAGATAAGAGTGGGCCACACAGAGCCACCAAGACCCGTACGATTTGTTGCGGATAAGAGTGGGCCACACAGAGCCACCAAGACCCGGAAGTACGATTTGTTACGGGTAAGAGTGGGCCACACAGAGCCACCAAGACCCGGAAGTATGGCTTGTTACGGATAAGCGTGGGCCACACAGAGCCACCAAGACCCGGAAGTACGATTTGTTACGGATAAGAACACAGAGCCACCAAGACCCGGAAGTACGATTTGTTACGGATAGGATAGGAGTGGGCCACACAAAGCCACCAAGACCCGGAAGTACGATTTGTTACGGATAAGAGTGGGCCACACAGAGCCACGAAGATCCGGAAGTACGATTTGTTACGGATAAGAGTGGGCCACACAGAGCCACCAAGACCCGGAAGTACGATTTGTTACGGATAAGAGTGGGCTGCACAGAGCCACCAAGACCCGGAAGTACGATCTGTTACGGATAAGAGTGGGCCACACAGAGCCAGACCCGGAAGTATGATCAGAGACACCAAGACCCGGAAGTACGATTTGTTACGGATAAGAGTGGGCCACACAGAGCCACCAAGACCCGGAAGTACGATTTATTACGGATAAGAGTGGGCCACACAGAGCCACCAGGACCCGGAAGTACGATTTGTTTCGGATAAGAGTGGCCACACAGAGCCACCAAGACCCGGAAGTACGATTTGTTACTGATAAGAGTGGGCCACACAGAGCCACCGAGACCCGGAAGTACGATTTGTTACGGGTTAGAGTGGGCCACACAGAGCCACCAAGACCCGGAAGCACGATTTGTTACGGATAAGAGTGGGCCACACAGAGCCACCGAGACCCGGAAGTACGATTTGTTACGGATAAGAGTGGGCCACACACAGCCACCAAGATGGAAGTACGATTTGTTACGGTTAAGAGTGGGCCACACAGATTTGTTACGGATAAGAGTGGGCCACACAGAGCTACCAAGACCCGGAAGTACGATTTGTTACGAAAAAGAGTGGGCCACACAGAGCCACCAAGACACCGAAGTACGATTTGTTACGGATAAGAGTGGGCCACACAGAGCCACCAAGACCCGGAAGTACGATTTGTTACGGGTAAGAGTGGGCCACACAGAGCCACGAAGACCCGGAAGTATGATCAGAGCCACCAAGACCCGGAAGTACGATTTGTTACGGATAAGAGTGGGCCACACTGAGCCACCAAGACCCGGAAGTACGATTTGTTACGAATAAGAGTGGGCCACGCAGAGCCACCAAGACCCGGAAATACGATTTGTTACTGATAAGAGTGGGCCACACAGAGCCACCAAGACCCGGAAGTACGATTTGTTACGGATAAGAGTGGGCCACACAGAGCCACCAAGACCCGGAAGTACGATTTGTTACGGATAAGAGTGGGCCACACAGAGCCACCAAGACTCGGAAGTACGATTTGTTACAGATAAGAGTGGGCCACACAGAGCCACCAAGACCCGGAAGTACGATTTGTTACGGATAAGAGTGGGACACACAGAGCCACCAAGACCCGGAAGCACGGTTTGTTACGGATAAGAGTGGGCCACACAGAGCCACCAAGACTCGGAAGTACGATTTGTTACGGATAAGAGTGTGCTACACAGAGCCACCAAGACCCGGAAGTACGACTTGTTACCGATAACAGTGGGCCACACAGAGCCACCAAGACCCGGAAGTACGACGTGTTACGGGTAAGAGTGGGGCCACACAGAGCCACCAAGACCCGGAAGTACGATTTGTTACAGATAAGAGTGGGCCACACAGAGCTACCAGTACCCGGAAGTTCGATTTGTTACCGATAACAGTGGGCCACACAGAGCCACCAAGACTCGGAAGTACGATTTGTTGCGGATAAGAGTGGGCCACACAGAGCCACCAAGACCCGGAAGTACGATTTGTTACGGATAAGAGTGGGCCACACAGAGCCACCAAGACCCGGAAGTACGATTTGTTACGGATAAGAGTGGGCCACACAGAGCCACCAAGACCCGGAAGTACGATTTGTTACGGATAAGAGTGGGCCACACAGAGCCACCAAGACCCGGAAGTACGATTTGTTACGGATAAGAGTGGGCCACACAGAGCCACCAAGACCCGGAAGCACGATTTGTTACGGATAAGAGCGGGCCACACAAAGCCATCGACGCCCGGAAGTACGATTTGTTCCGGATAAGAGTGGGCCACACAGAGCCACCAAGACTCGGAAGTACGATTTGTTACAGATAAGAGTGGGCCACACAGAGCCACCAAGACCCGGAAGTACGATTTGTTACGGCTAAGAGTGGGCCACACAGAGCCACCAAGACCCGGAAGTACGATTTGTTACGGGTAAGAGTGGGCCACACAGAGCCACCAAGACCCGGAAGTACGATTTGTTACGGAAAAGCGTGGGCCACACAGAGCCACCAAGACCCGGAAGTACGATTTGTTACGGATAAAGAGTGGGCCACACAGAGCCACCAAGACCCGGAAGTACGATTTGTTACGGATAACAGTGGGCCACACAGAGCCACCAAGACCCGGAAGTACGATTTGTTACGGATAAGAGTGGGCCACACAGAGCCACCAAGACCCGGAAGTACGATTTGTTACGGGTAAGAGTGGGCTGCACAGAGCCACCAAGACCCGGAAGTACGATTTGTTGCGGCTAAGAGTGGGAAACACAGAGCCACCAAGACCCGGAAGTACGATTTATTACAGATAAGAGTGGGCCACACAGAGGCACCAAGACCCGGAAGTACGATTTGTTACGGATAAGAATGGGCCACACAGAGCCACCAAGACCCGGAAGTACGATTTGTTACAGATAAGAGTGGCCACAAAGAGACACCAAGACCCGGAAGTACGATTTGTTACGGAAAAGAGTGGGCCACACAGAGCCACCAAGACCCGGAAGTACGATTTGTTACGGATAAGAGTGGGCCACACAGAGCCACCAAGACCCGTGCGATTTGTTACGGATAAGAGTGGGCCACACAGAGCCACCAAGACCCGGAAGTACGATTTGTTACGGATAGGAGTGGGCCACACTGAGCCACCAAGACCCGGCTAACTCAGGTACAGCTGCAAAGAGTAGTCTTCCCAAGGACAACAAACCCAGGACAGTCATCTGAGACGGATGATCCAAGACAACTAGCTCAGGTACAACTCCAAAGGATAGTCTTCCCAAGGCAAATATCCAAGGACAGTTATCTGAGACGGGAGATCCAAGACAACTAACTTAGCTACAACTCCAAAGGATAGTCTTCCCAAGGCAAAAATCCCAGGACAGTTATCTGAGACGGATGATCCAAAACAACTAACTCAGGTACAACTCCAAAGGATAGTATCCCCAATGCAAAAATCCCTGGGCTGTGCTAGGCTGGGCTGTGCTGGGCTGGGGGAGGGCGGGGAAGGGGGGTGGGGCAGAGGGGCAGGGGGTAGGGGGCTGGGGGGCAGGAAGAAGGGGGTGGGGTGGCAGGGGGCGGAAGCAGGGAGGGTCAATGTCGAGGCGGTGTCAATCTGCCCCGCTCGCCGCCAGGGCGGATTGACACTGTCAATCGGGGGGGGGGGGGCGGCAGGCAGTGTCAATCTGAAGGCGGCCAGCGCCCCCCCCCCCCCCCCCCCTCCAGATTGACACTGCCGCCCACGGATTGACACCGAACCGACGCCAGATTGACACTGTCATTTTTCAGGGCGGCAGTGTCAATCTGAAGGCGGCGGATTGACACCGGACCGGCACCAGATTGACACTGTCAATCCCGAGGGCGGCAGTGTCAATCTGAAGGCGGCACGTGTCAATCTGGCGCCCCCCCCCCCTCCACACTGCCGCACCGGGCGCCAGATTGACGCTGTCAATCCCGAGGGCGGCAGTGTCAAGCTGACAGTAGAATGGAAGCAGAAAGCACGAAATTCTCCTGCGAAAGCCCGAAATCCCCTCCACGAAAGCCCGAAATTCTGCCCGAAATCCTTCCGGGCGAGCGTGTCGGGGCGCGGTGCATGAGGCGCGGGGGGGGGGGGGGGGGGGGGGGGGGGGGGGGGGCGGGGGGCGCGGCGTGCGGTGGCGTGGGGGTGCGGGGGTGCTAACCGCCAATCCTCCCCCAAACCAGCTGTTGCCTCCGCCGCCCGCCCCGCCCGCCCACCCCGCCACCACGCACCCGCCCTCTCACGCCCACCGCTCTCTGCCTCCGCCATGCTCCGGCTCTCCCCCCGCCCCACCCTCTGCGTCCCACAACTCCTGAACCCCGGACCCTTCTGCGTCCGCGTCGGGAACCCTCTGCGCCAGGCACTGAACCCGCTGCGCCCTGCAACCCTCTGCGTCCTGAACCCTCTCTCCTGGAACCCTCTGCGTCGGAACCCTCTGCGCCCGGGAACCTTCTGCGCCCGGAACTGTAAGCCCTGGAACCCCGCTTAATAAGGCCTTGATAAGGGGGCTCGGGCTCGGGCTTCTGGGGGAGGGCTCGGGGCTCAGGGGTTGTGGGCAGGGAGGAAAGGGGGGAAGGGGTTGGGGGGAAGAGGAAGGAAGGGGCAGGAGTGGGGTGGTGCAAGGCTTCGGGAGAGGAGGGAGGAGGAGGGGGAGGGGGAGGTGGGGACGGTAGCAGGGAAGGCGGGGCGGGGACGTTGTTCCGAGCGGAAGTTTCCGAATCGTTGTTTTTGAGTGGAAGTTTCCGAGCCGTTGTTTCCGAGCCGAAGTTTCCGGACTGTTGTTTCCGAGCGGAAGTTTCCGAGCCGTTGCTTCCGAGCGGCAGTTTCCGGACGGTTGTTTCCGAGCGGAAGTTTCCGAGCCGTTGTTTCCAAGCGGAAGTTTCCAAACCGTTGTTTCCGAGCGTGAGTTTCCCTCCTGGCTTTATTTAATAAGGGCTTAATAAGGCCTTAATAAGGGCTTAATAAAGCTTTAACAAGGGCATAATAAAGCCTTAATAAGAGCTTAAAAGCCTTATTGAAGGCTTAATAAGGGCTTCATCAGGCCGTAATAAGGGCTCAATACGGCCTTAGCTGGGAGGTGGGTTTGGGGGGAGGGGGGAAGGGGCAGGGGTGGGGTGGTGGGGGTGGGGCAGCGGCTTGGAGGGTGGGAACGGTAGCAGGGGAGGCGGGGGGAGGGGGGGGGCGGGGCCGTTGTTTGCGAGCGGAAGTTTCCGACCTGTTGTTTGTTGTTTCCGAGCGGAAGTTTCCGAACCGTTGCTTCCGAGCGGAAGTTTCCGGACGGTTGTTTCCGAGCGGAAGTTTCCGAGCCGTTGTTTCCGAGCGGAAGTTTCCAAACCGTTGTTTCCGAGCGGGAGTTTCCCTGCGGGCTTTAATAAGAAGCTTGAAGGCTTCACCGAAAAAACCTGAACCAGTTTTTCGATTCGATGTTTAGGGCTTAAGGCGTCATGCCTTTAAAGGTGAGTTTGCTTACGCGTCATCTGGCCAGGGCGCCTTTACGCGCAGTCTCAAAAAACTGCGCTGGCGAACCCTTAACCCCAAACCCTAAACCCTAACCCTAATACATTCAGGGCAAGCCATCATGAAGCCGGCTAGGTGTCCGGAATCAGGGCTTGCAAACTGAGCCGAAGACCCTGACAAAAAGCTGCTTAACGGTCGACGTTGGTTGTGCCTTTCAATG
The DNA here is from genome assembly GCA_905221615.1 of Symbiodinium sp. CCMP2592. Lineage (NCBI taxonomy): Eukaryota > Dinophyceae > Suessiales > Symbiodiniaceae > Symbiodinium > Symbiodinium sp. CCMP2592. The sequence goes on along the minus strand of CAJNDT010000215.1, from coordinate 257,878 downwards.
GTTGCACACACAAGAGAAAAACTGGGACCCACCGGTCCACGGAACCCGATTTGGGTCCCACCGTAGAAAAGAACTCGGACCCACCAGGTCCCACCAAATACGTGTCGTCACGCATGTGCGTTGGTCCAATTTTGGGGACCGCAAAGCGACTCTGAAACCGAAACCCCAACACGGGAACAAAAATCTGGTCGCAAGGATAAGAAAACAAAGCATCCCGACAAGTAGATGAATCATCGGTGCCGACATTGTGGTTCCTAAAATTTTTTGTGGCTCCAAAACTCACGGGGTGTAGGGTCCCACGCAGAGGGCTGGGACCCACCGGGTCCCACCACGTCCCACCGAAGAGCTCGGGCCCACCAGGTCCCACCAAATACGTGTCGCCACACGCACAAGGCTGGTGGTTTTGAGGGCGCGATTTTGGGTCCAGAAATGCTCTTGCTTCGGGCTTCAACATAGCGTGCTTCCATAGTAACTGAAACGGCAAACAGCTGGCTCGCGGGGGGGCCAGCCTTTGGGCTTTGCGGGCCAGGCGTTGGTGTCTCTGGTATCGGGTTTGGCTTGTATTCGGACGAAATCACAACATCAAATTTGTTTCGGGAATGTTGTTTTTGTTTCTTTTCGCGTGGCTGCATCTGCGGACGAATACGAAATCACAAAATCAAATTTGTTTCGGGAATGTTGTTTTGTTTTCTTCTCGCGTCGCTGCATTTGCGGTCGCGTCAGAGGATGTGTTTGTTTTAGGTTTTCTTTTTTAGTTTCCTGACAAATTAGGGAAATAAGGAAATAAAGCAATCAAGACATAAGGAAAAGGAGACAAAGGAATGAAGAAAATAGCGGAATAAAAGAATAAGGAAACAAGGAAAAAAAGTGACCTAAGTTCAATATTCCAGACCTTCAATCTCGTCTTCTGCTGAAGCCCTTTTTGCTTTTGCTCAAGCTCGATTTTGGCTCAAGCTCGTTTTTCTGCTGAAGCTGGTTTATGCTTCTGCTCAAGCTCGCTTTTGGCTTCTGCTCAAGCTCGTTTTTGGGTCTGCTCCAACTCTGCTAGTTTCTGCGGTTTTTGGCTTTTGCTCAAGCTCGTTTGTGCCTTTGCTCGTGTTCACTCCTGCTCAAGCTCGTTTTTGCTTCTGCTCAAGCTGGTGTTTGTGCTTCTTCTCAAGCTCGTTCTGTGGTTCTGCTCGAGCTCGTTCTTGCTTTTTTTAACTGCTTCTGCTCAAGCTTTTTTTGCTTTTGCTCAAGCTCGATTTTGGCTTCTGCTCAATCTCGTTTTGTGGTTCTGCTCAAGCTCGATTTTGCTTCTGCTCAAGCTCGTTTCTGCTTCTGCTCAAGCTCGTTTTTGCTTCTGCTCAAGCTCGTTTGTGCTTGTGCTCAAGCTTGCTTCTGCTTCTGCTCAAGCTTGTTTTTGGCTCTGCTCCAGCTCTGCTCGTTTTTGCTTCTGCTCAAGCTGGTTTGTGGTTCTGCTCAAGCTCGCTTTTGGCTTCTGCTCAATCTCGTTTATGTTGCTGCTCAAGCTCGTTCTGGCTTCTGCTCAAGCTCGTTTGTGCTTCTGCTCAAGCTCGTTTTTACTTCTGCTCAATCTCGTTTTGGCTTCTGCTCAAGCTCGTTTGTGCTTCTGTTCCAGCTCGTTTTGACTCCTGCTCAAGCTCGTTTGTGTTTCCGTTCAAACTCGTTTTTGTTCCTGCTTAAGCTCATTTTGGCTTCTGCTCAATCTGGTTTCTGGCTCTGCTCCAGCTCTGCTCGTTTTTGCTTCTGCTCAAGCTGGTTTGTGGTTCTGCTGAAGCTCGTTTTTGCTTTTGCTCAAGGTCCTAATCAAGCTCGTTTTTGCTCCTGCTCAAGCTCGTTTTGGGCTTCTGCTCAAGCTCGTTTTCGGCTTTGCTCCAGCTCTGCTCAAGCTCGTTTCTGCTTCTGCTCAAGCTCGTTGTACTTCTGCTCAAGCTCGTTTTGTGGTTCTCCTCAAGCTCGTTTCTGCTTCTGCTCAAGCTCGTTTTTGGCTTCTGCTCAAGTTCTTTTTTGGTTCCTGCTCATCGTTTTTGCTTGTGCTCCAGCTCGTTTTTGCTTCTGCTCAAGCTCGTTTTTGTTTCTGCTCAAGCTCGTTTCTGCTTCTGCTCCAGCTCGATTGTGCTTCTGCTCAAGCTCGTTTTGGCTTCTGCTTAAGCTCGTTTGTGCTTCTGCTCAAGCTCGTTTTTGCTTCTGCTCAAGCTCGTTTTGGCTTCTGCTCAAGCTCGTTTTGGCTTCTGCTTAAGCTCGCTTTTGGCTTCTGCTCAAGCTCGTTTTTGTTGCTGCTCAAGCTCGTTTTGGTTCTGCTCAAGCTCGTTTGTGCTTCTGCTCAAGCTCGTTTTGGCTTCTGCTCAAGCTCGTTTTGTGGTTCTGCTCAAGCTCGTTTTTGCTTCTGCCCAAGCTCCTGCTGAAGCTCGTTTTTGGCTGCTGCTCAAGCTCGTTTTTGCTTCTGCTCAAGCTCGTTTTTGCTCCTGCTCAAGCTCGTTTTGGCTTCTGCTCAAACTCGTTTGTGCTTCTGCTAAAGCTCGTTTTTGCTTCTGCTCAAGCTCGTTTTTGGCTCCTACTCAAGCTCGTTTGTGCTCCTGCTCAAGTTCGTTTTGCTTCTGCTCAAGCTCGTTTTTGCTTCTGCTCAAGTTCGTTTCTGCTTCTGCTCAAGCTCGTTTGTGCTTCTGCTCAAGCTCGTTTTTGGCTCTGCTCCAGCTCTGCTCGTTTTTGCTTCTGCGTTTTTGGCTCTGCTCCAGCTCTGCTCGTTTGTGCTTCTGCTCAAGCTCGTTTGTGCTTCTGCTCAAGCTCGTTTTTGCATCTGCTCCAGGTCGTTTTGACTCCTGCTCAAGCTCGTTTTGGCTGCTGCTCAAGCTCGTTTGTGCTTCTGCTCAAGCTGGTTTGTGCTTCTGCTCAAGCTGGTTTTTGGCTCCTGCTCAAGCTCGTTTTTGCTCCTGCTCCAGCTCGTTTCTGCTTCTGCTCAAGCTCGTTTTTGCTTCTGCTCAAGCTCATTTTTGGCTCCTGCTCAAGCTCGTTTTGGCTTCTGCTCCAGTTGGGTTTGCTTCTGCTCAAGCTCGTTCTTGCTCCTGCTCAAGCTCGTTTGTGCTTCTGCTCAAGCTGGTTTTGGCTGCTTCTCAAACTCGTTGTTGGCTCCTGCTTAAGCTTGTTTTTAGCTTCTGCTCAAGCTCGCCTCGTTGTTGCTTCTGCTCAAGCTTGTTTTGGGCTCTGCTCAAGCTCGTTTTTGCTTCTGCTCAAGCTCCTGCTCAAGCTTGTTTTGTGGTTCTGCTCAAGCTTGTTTTGTGGTTCTGCTCAAGCTCGTTTTTGCTTCTGCTCAAGCTCGTTTTTTGCTTCTGCTCAAGCTCGTTTGTGCTTGTGCTCAAGCTCGTCTTGTGGTTCTGCTCAAGCTCGTTTTAGCTTCTGCTCAAGCTCGTTCTTGCTCCTGCTGAAGCTCGTTTGTGCTTCTGCTCAAGCTGGTTTTGGCTGCTGCTCAAACTCGTTGTTGGCTCCTGCTTAAGCTCGTTTTTAGCTTCTGCTCAAGCTCGCCTCGTTGCTGCTTCTGCTCAAGCTTGTTTTGGGCTCTGCTCAAGCTCGTTTTTGCTTCTGCTCAAGCTCCTGCTCAAGCTTGTTTTGTGGTTCTGCTCGGGCTCGTTTGTGCTTCTGCTCAAGCTCGTTTCTGCTTCTGCTCAAGCTCGTTTTTTGGCTCTGCTCAAGCTCCTTCTTTGTTCCTGCTCAAGCTCCCTTCTGGCTCCTGCTCAAGCTCGTTTTTGCTCCTGCTCAAGCTCGTTTTTGGCTTCTGCTCCAGCTCGTTTTTGCTTCTGCTCAAGCTCGTTTGTATTTCTCGTCAAGCTCGTTTTGACTTCTGCTCAAGCTCGTTTTTGCATCTGCTCAAGCTCGTTTTTGGCTTCTGTTCAAGCTCGTTTTGTGGTTCTGCTCAAGCTCGTTTGTGCTTCTGCTCAAGCTCGTTTGTGCTTCTGCTCAAGCTCGTTTTTGGCTCTGCTCCAGCTCTGCTCGTTTTTGCTTCTGCGTTTTTGGCTCTGCTCCAGCTCTGCTCGTTTGTGCTTCTGCTCAAGCTCGTTTTTACTTCTGCTCAAGCTCGTTTTGGCTTCTGCTCAAGCTCGTTTGTGCTTCTGCTCCAGCTCGTTTTGACTCCTGCACAAGCTTGTTTTGGCTTCTGCTCAAGCTCGTTTTTGCTCCTGCTCAAGCTCGTTTTGGCTTCTGCTCAAGCTCGTTTTTGCTTCTGCTGCAGCTTGTTTGTGCTTCTGCTCAAGCTCGTTTTGTGGTTCTGCTCCAGCTCGTTTGTGCTTCTGCTCAAGCTCGTTTTTGGCTCCTGCTCAAACTCGTTTTTGGCTCCTGCTCAAACTCGTTTTTGGCTCCTGCTCAAGCTCGTTTTTGCTCCTGCTCCAGCTCGTTTTTTTGCTTCTGCTCAAGCTCGTTTTTGCTTCTGCTCAAGCTTGTTTTTGGCTCCTGCTCAAGCTCGCTTTGGCTTCTGCTCCAGCTTGTTTTTGCTTCTGCTCAAGTTTGGGTTTGCTTCTGCTCAAGCTCGTTCTTGCTCCTGCTCAAGCTCGTTTGTGCTTCTGCTCACGCTGGTTTTGGCTGCTGCTCAAACTCGTTGTTGGCTCCTGCTTAAGCTCGTTTTTAGCTTCTGCTCAAGCTCGCCTCGTTGTTGCTTCTGCTCAAGCTCGTTTCTGCTTCTGCTCAAGCTCGTTTTTGGCTCTGCTCAAGCTCCTTTTTTGTTCCTGCTCAAGCTCCCTTTTGGCTCCTGCTCAAGCTCGTTTTTGCTCCTGCTCAAGCTCGTTTTTGGCTTCTGCTGCAGCTCGTTTTTGCTTCTGCTCAAGCTCGTTTGTGCTTCTCGTCAAGCTCGTTTTGACTCCTGCTCAGGCTCGTTTTTGGCTTCTGTTCAAGCTCGTTTTGTGGTTCTGCTCAAGCTCGTTTGTGCTTCTGCTCAAGCTCGTCTTGTGGTTCTGCTCAAGCTCGTTTTAGCTTCTGCTCAAGCTCGTTTTTGCTTCTGCTCACGCTCGTTTCTGCTTCTGCTCAAGCTCGTTTGTGCTTCTGCTCAAGCTCGTTTTGGCTTCTGCTCGAGCTCGTTTTGACTCCTGCTCAAGCTCGTTTTGCTTCTGCTGAAGCTCGTTTTGGCTTCTGCTCAAGCTCGTTTTGACTCCTGCTCAAGCTCGTTTTTGCTTCTGCTCAAGCTCGTTTTTGCTTTTGCTCAAGCTCGTTTTGGCTTCTGCTCAAGCTCGTTTCTGCTACTGCTCAAGCTCGCTTGTGCTTCTGCTCAAGCTCGTTTTGGCTGCTGCTCAAGATCGTTTGTGCTTCTGCTCAAGCTCGTTTGTGCTTCTGCTCAAGCTTGTTTTCGGCTGCTGCTCAAGCTCGTTTTTGCTTCTGCTCAAGCTCGTTCTTGCTTCTGCTCAAGCTCGTTTCTGCTTCTGCTCAAGCTCGTTTTTGCTTCTGCTCAAGCTCGCGTTTGGCTTCTGCTCAAGCTCGTTTTTGTTGCTGGTCAAGCTCGTTCTTGCTTCTGCTCAAGCTCGTTTCTGCTTCTGCTCAAGCTCGTTTTTGCTTCTGCTCAAGCTCGTTTGTGTTTGTGCTCAAGCTTGCTTCTGCTTCTGCTCAAGCTTGTTTTTGGCTCTGCTCCAGCTCTGCTCGTTTTTGCTTCTGCTCAAGCTGGTTTGTGGTTCTGCTCAAGCTCGCTTTTGGCTTCTGCTCAAGCTCGTCTTTGCTCCTGCTCAAGCTCGTTTTGCTTCTGCTCAAGCTCGTTTGTGCTTCTGCTCAAGCTCGTTTTTGCTTCTGCTCAAGCTCGTTTTTGCTTAGCTCGTTTTTGCTTTTGCTCAAGCTCCTGCTCAAGCTCGTTTGTGCTTGTGCTCAAGCTCGTTTTTGCTCCTGCTCAAGCTGGTTTTTGTCCTGCGCAAGCTCGTTTTGGCTTCTGCTCAAGCTCGTTTTTTGGCTGCTGCTCAAGCTCGTTTTTGCTTCTGCTCAAGCTCGTTCTTGCTTCTGCTCAAGCTCGCTTGTGCTTCTGCTCAAGCTCGTTTTGGCTGCTTCTCAAGCTCGTTTGTGCTTCTGCTCAAGCTGGTTTGTGCTTCTGCTCAAGCTCGTTTTTGGCTGCTGCTCAAGCTCGTTTTGGCTTCTGCTCAAGTTCTTTTTTGGCTCCTGCTCATCGTTTTTGCTTGTGCTCCAGCTCGTTTTTGCTGCTGCTCAAGCTCGTTTTTTGTTTCTGCTCAAGCTCGTTTGTGCTTGTGCTCAAGCTCGTCTTGTGGTTCTGCTCAAGCTCGTTTTAGCTTCTGCTCAAGCTCGTTTCGGCTCCTGCTCAAGCTCGTTTGTGCTTCTGCTCAAGCTGGTTTTTGGCTCTGCTCCAGCTCTGCTTGTTTTTTTGCTTCTGCTCAAGCTCGTTGAATAAGAAGGCCCTAAAAATAATTGAATACTCGTGAATTCAGCGGGGCCCCTTGACCTCTGTAGGGCAGCAGCAAAGGTACTAATTAGTCTTGGTTTGGAGGCTTCCCCCTGCACCAGATAGCAAAACCCAGCAAAACCAAATCTTGGGTTGGAGGCTTCCCCCTGCAACAGATAGCAAAACCCAGCAAAACCAAATCTTGGTTTGGAGGCTTCCCCCTGCACCAGATAGCAAAACCCAGCAAAACCAAATCTTGGTTTGGAGGCTTCCCCAGGCTTCCCAAACTACTACTACTACTACTACTACTACAACTATTCCTTCTCCTCCCCTGCCGCGTTTCTCTGGAAACCTTGTTTGAGCTTCGACTTTTGCTTCGGCCAGAGTCAAGACAGATGAACGTCGGGCGCTCAATATGAAGGAGTCTCTCATATGGTTAAAGCCTAGTCTCAAAGGTCAAGCTTCCCAAAGAAGACGGCTTTAAGTAAATTGAACGTCTTCACCTGCTCCATTGGGTCTTGTGGCCCTCTCGAAATCCCTCTCGCTTGCTTTCCTTGAATCCCACTTTCCTTCGAGCTTCAGACCTCCAACTGCGCTAGCGCACTTTCGGCCTCTGGCCGTTTAAAATTTAGGGTTTAGGGTTCAGTAGCTCTGACCTTGAAAACTTCAAGTCGAGTAATTTTCAAGAATACACCCCACCCGCCCAAAGGGTCCCCTCACATTAGGATATAACAATCTTCATTTTTACTACAAATTGAATGTGATTCTTCTTAAAGATTTCTTCGATCTCTAGAACACAAGCACTCCTTTTAAACTATCCTCGCCATTGATTTTAGCAGCTACTACGACAACTATTCTTGTCATTAGATAAACACCCAAAATTGTAGCACTAAAACAACAACATGAACACTCAACAAAAATAGTTCGTAGGGGGTTTCTTATTTTTAAAAAAGCAAGAGCCCAAACAAATTATTGTTTAATACTTTTCGTTTTGCGTTGTCTCAAATGATGCGGTCACGTCATCGCTTCATGAATCTACACAACCACTACATCTGAGATCTCTAGCTCAATTCGGTCCTTAACGATAACACCACGGAATTCTGATGAAGCCGTTTCGCTTCATGAGAAGCACACAGGTCAAACCCCGACCGGTGACTTCATCAAACAATATCTGCCATCATCGCTTCGAATATATATATATATATCATGTCTACGCACAGTCAACAACACAATGCTAGACAAAAAAGCTTGACGGCAACGAACTTTCTAACATTTCAGGATTTAGCACCTGCGACAATTCATCACTCATCGACCTACCACAGCTAACACTAATCAGTCTGATATCTCTAGCTTAATTGGGCTATGTCATCTCTTCACTACCGACGCCACTCATGATGCGGTCACATCATCGTTCTATGGATCTATGAAGCTACAGCGTCTTTGTGTCTGCGCAAGACCGTGGATAGAAACTATACGACACACAACCATAACTCCAACCCAAGCTCCCACGCAGGATCCCCAAATGCAAAAACACAGGCCCTCAAAATACAAAGACACAGGCTTCCAAAATGCACGGCACAGGTTCTCAAATGCAAAGACACAGGCTTCCCACATGCACAGACGTAGGCTCCCCAAATGCAAAAACACAGGATCCCCAAATGCACAAATGCACCCACAAAATGCAAAAACGCAGGCTTTCGAAATGCACGGCGCAGGTTCTCAAATGCAAAAACACAAGCTTCCCACATGCACAGACGCAGGCTCCCCAAATACAAAAACACAGGATCCCTAACTGCAAAAACGCAGACCCTCAAAATGCAAAGACACAGGCTTCAAAAATGCACGACACAGGTTCTCAAATGCAAAGACACAGGCTTCCCACATGCACAGACGCAGGCTCTCCAAATTACAGGATCCCCAACTGCAAAAACGCAGACCCTCAAAATGCAAAGACACAGGCTTCCAAAATGCACGGCACAGGTTCTCAAATGCAAAGACACAAGCTTCCCACATGCACAGACGCAGGCTCTCCAAATTACAGGATCCCCAACTGCAAAAACGCAGACCCTCAAAATGCAAAGACACAGGCTTCCAAAATGCATGGCACAGGTTCTCAAATGCAAAGACACAGGCTTCCCACATGCACAGACGCAGGCTCCCTAAATTACAGGATCCCTAACTGCAAAAACGCAGACCCTCAAAATGCAAAGACACAGGCTTCCAAAATGCACGGCACAGGTTCTCAAATGCGAAGACGCAGGCTTCCCGCATGCACAGACGCAGGCTCCCCAAATGCAAAAACACAGGATCCCCAACTGCAAAGACGCAGGCCTTCAAATGCAAACACGCAGGCTTTCGAAATGCACAGACGCAGGTTCTCAAATGCAAAGACACAAGCTTCCCACATGCACAGACGCAGGCTCCCCAAATACAAAAACACAGGATCCCTAACTGCAAAAACGCAGACCCTCAAAATGCAAAGACACAGGCTTCCAAAATGCACGACACAGGTTCTCAAATGCAAAGACACAGGCTTCCCACATGCACAGACGCAGGCTCTCCAAATTACAGGATCCCCAACTGCAAAAACGCAGACCCTCAAAATGCAAAGACACAGGCTTCCAAAATGCACGGCACAGGTTCTGAAATGCAAAGACACAAGCTTCCCACATGCACAGACGCAGGCTCTCCAAATTGCAGGATCCCCAACTGCAAAAACGCAGACCCTCAAAATGCAAAGACACAGGCTTCCAAAATGCACGGCACAGGTTCTCAAATACAAAGACACAGGCTTCCCACATGCACAGACGCAGGCTCCCTAAATTACAGGATCCCCAACTGCAAAAACGCAGACCCTCAAAATGCAAAGACACAGGCTTCCAAAATGCACGGCACAGGTTCTCAAATGCGAAGACGCAGGCTTCCCGCATGCACAGACGCAGGCTCCCCAAATGCAAAAACACAGGATCCCCAACTGCAAAGACGCAGGCCTTCAAATGCAAACACGCAGGCTTTCGAAATGCACGGCGCAGGTTCTCAAATGCAAAGACACAGCTCCCAAATGCAAAAACGAATTCCCTCGCAAAAACAGACCTTCAACATGCAAAAACCTCAAAATGCAAACACGCAGGCTTCCGAAATGCACGGCGCAGGTTCTCAAAAGCAAAGATACAGGCTTCCCCCATGCACAGGCGCAGGCTCCCAAAACGCAATCCCTAACTGCAAGGACGCACCAAAGTTCGCACCCACCAAAGGGCGCACGAAGCGCACCCGCGAAACCCTGAACCCTAAGCCCAAAGACCCGCAACCGCGAAACCCTAAACCGACCCCGCGAAACCCTGAACCGACCCCCCCCAACCCCGAAACCCTGAGCCGACCCCGCGAAATCCTAAACCGACCCGCGAAACCCGAAACAGACCCCGCGAAATCCTAAACCGACCCCGCGAAACCCTAAACCGTCCCCGCGAAACCCGAAACAGACCCCTCGAAACCCTAAACCGACCCTGCGAAACCCTAAACCGACCCCGTGAAACCTGAATCGACCCCGCGAAACCCTAAACCGACCCTGCGAAACCCTGAACCGACCCCGAGGCCGCGAAATCCTAAACCCACCCTGCGAAACCTTGAATCCTAAGCCCCAAAGACCACACTAGCCGGAACAACCCCACCCCACCCTTCGAACCAAACACTTTTCAAAACACCTTGAAATACACAGGTTACCATGAACCAAATCCGAAGCCACGAACCCGAACCCGCCAAACCCTGAACCGACCCCGCGAAACCCTGAACCGACCCCGCGAAACCCTAAACCGACCCCACGAAACCCTGAACACGTCAATAGCCACGAGTTATGATCAATAGCCACCAATAGCCACGAGTTATGATCAATAGCCACGAGTTATGATCAATAGCCACGAGTTATGATCAATAGCCACGAGTTATGATCAATAGCCACGAGTTATGATCAATAGCCACGAGTTATGATCAATAGCCACGAGTTATGATCAATAGCCACGAGTTATGATCAATAGCCACGAGTTATGATCAATAGCCACGAGTTATGATCAATAGCCACGAGTTATGATCAATAGCCACGAGTTATGATCAATAGCCACGAGTTATGATCAATAGCCACGAGTTATGATCAATAAAATTACTATATGTAGAGAAATTTATAGAAATTGTTAAGGGTTTGGGTGCCAATAAGTTTTGACCGAAACGTTTTGACCGAAAGTTTTGACCGAAAGTTTTTTTTTTTACGAACTATATTTCGGGATTGGGCTGGCTGGGCGGGGTTGGGGTCGGGGTTGGGGCTGGGCTGGGGCTGCACAAGCCCATTTCAGGGCCTGGAAGGGCCTGGAAAAGGCCATTTCAAGGCTTGGAAGGGGCCTGGAAAAGGCTTCAAAAGCCCTTTTCAGGGCTTGGAAGGGGCCTGGAAAAGACAAAAATCATTTCAGGGTGGAAGGGGTCTGGAAAGGGCAAAAAAACCTATTTCAGGGCTTCTGGGCTTGCAGGGGGCTGGAAAAAGGCCTTTCAAGCCTTATAGACGGCTTGGAAAAAGACAAAACCTATTTCAGAACTTTGGAGGGTGGCTTGGAAGAGGCACAAAAAGCCCATTTCAAGGCTTGGAGGGGGCCTGGAAAAGGCCAAAAAGCCCATTTCAGGGCTTGGAGGGGGCCTGGGCAAAAACAAACATTTCAGGGCTTGGAAGGGGCCTGGAAAAGGACAAAAAAGCTCAGTTCAGGGCTTGCAGAAACCTGCAAAAAAAATCATTTCTAGGCTTGCAGGAGACCTGGAAAGGCAAAAAACCCAATTCAGGGCTTGGCGAGGGCTCTAGAACAGGCCCAAAAAGCCCATTTCAGGCTTGGAGGGGGCTTGGAACAGGCCAAAAAGCGTTTGGAAGGTGCCTTCAGGGTCAAAAGGAGCAAAACAAGCTCATTTCGGCTTGGAGGGCGCCTGCAAAAAACCATTTCAGGACTTGGAAGGGGGCCTAAAGCCCATTTCAATGGAAAAATCAAAAAAAATCACTTCAGGGCTTCACATCCATCCATTTCAGGGCTTGGAAGGGGCTTGGGAAAGGCCACAAAAGCTTTTTCAGGGCTTGCAGGGGCCTGGAAAAGGTCAACAAACCCATTTCAAGGCTTGCAGGCGGCTTGGAAAAGCAAAAAAAAAATATTTCCGGGCTTTGGAGGGGGGCTTGGAAAAGGCCAGAAAAGCCCATGTCAGGGCTTGGAGGGTGCCTGGAAAAGGCCAGAAAAGCCCATTTCAGGGCTTGGAGGGGGCCTGGGCAAAAATAAACATTTCAGGGCTTGGAACGGGCCTGGAAAAGGGCAAAAAAGTTCAGTTCAGGGCTTGCAGGGGGCTTGAAAAAGGCCAAAAATACCAGCCTGGAAAAAGCAAAAAAACCTATTTCAGGGCTTGGCGGGGGCTCTAGAAAAGGTCCATAAAGCCCATTTCAGGGCTTGGAGGGGGCCTGTAAAAGGCCAAAAAACCTATTTTAGGGCTTGGAGGGTGCCTTCAAAAGGTCAAAAAAACCCATTTCAGAAAAGCACATTTCAGCTTGGAAGGGGCCTGGGAAAGGCCAAAAAAGCCCGGCTTGCAGGGGGCTTGGAAAAGGCCAACAAACCTATTTCAGGGCTTGTCGGGAGCTTGGAAAAAATAGAAACACCATTTCAGGGCTTTGGAGGGGGGTGTGGAAAAGATCCAAAAAGCCCATGTCAGCTTGGAGGGAGCCTGGAAAAGGTAAAAAAAGGCCCTATCAGGGCTTGGAAAATGGATTGGCAAAAGCTAAAAAAAAATATTTCGGTGGCTTGGGAAAGGCGGGCTTGGAGGGGGGCTGGGGTGGCCGGTGGGGTGGGCTGGACTGGGGCTGGGCTCGGCTGGGCTTGATTTGGGGATTGGGCTGTTTAGCCGGGCTGCGGGTTCGCTTGGAGGTTTTTCAGAAATTGGTTTATCAAGAAGCTATTCCGTTATTAACCAGCTCCAAATTCATTGTGATTTTGGGATGGGGCTGTTGGGCCGGGCTGGGGCTGTAGTTGCGGTTACAAACACAGACAAGCAATTTCTATTTATCACTGTCTTGATAGAAATTATTAAGGATTTGGGTAAACGTTTTGAACGAAACGTTTTGGGCGAAACGTTTTGACCGAATTTTTTTTTTTGCGAACCATGTTTCCAAATTTCTTGGGGGGCTGCGAAACGTTTTGAACGAAACTTTGGAGCGAGACGTTTTGACCGTCCTGGGGCTGGGGCGGGGGCTGGGGCTGGGGCTGGTCTTTTGCGAACGCTTTTGGGGAATGGTATGGGAGGACGTTTTGACTGAAACGTTTTGACCGAAATATTTTGACAATAGCAAACACGAATTTTACCTAATTTGATACAAAACTTGGCGGGAGAGAAAGAAAGGGGGGGGGGACGGCCGTGAAATTGGTGGCGTGCAACAGCGGTAGTTGCTAGGATCGTCATCGCGAAGTTGATGTAGGATGCCCGGGGTCATGTGAGCAGGTATATGTTCGTACTGACAGCAGGCGCTGAGACGAGTAGACGAGTCGGGGCAGGAAAAGAAAAGAGAGGGGGGGAGGAGGGGCGACGGGGAGGGCAGCGGGAAGGGGTGAGGGTGGCTGCATGGGGGTGGCGAGGGAGTGTGGGCCTTGGGCCTGGATTTGGGGCCTGGTGCCTGGATTTGGGGCTGGGCCTGGATTTGGGCCTGGATTTGGGGTCTGGAGCCTGGATTTGGGCCTGGTCCCTGGATTTGGAACCGGGAGCCTGGATTTGGGACTGGGCCTGGGGTCTGGAGCCTGGATTTGCGGCCTGGGGCCTGGATTGGGGTCTGGAGCCTGGATTTGGGGCCTGGGGCCTGGATTTGGGACTGGGCCTGGATTTGGAGCCTGGGTGTGGATTTAAGACTGGGCCTGGATTTGCGGCCTGGTGCCTGGTCTGGGGCCTGGATTTGGGGCCTGACCTGGATTTGGGACTGGCCTGGGTGTGGAGCCTGGATTTGGACTGGGCCTGGATTTGGGGTCTGGAGTCTGGATTTGGACTAGGCCTGGATTTGGGGTCTGGGAAGATGGGCCTGGGTTGGAGGTTATGGAGAAATTGGTTTTATCAAGAAATTTGTCCAATTTTAAGAGGGCTGAGTTAGAAGTTGAGGTCGTGATTGTGCGAAATTGATTTATCAAGAGTCAATGGTTGAGGTTATGGTTGTACGAAATTGGATTATTAAGAAGCTAACGCCAATTTTAATCGAAATGCTGGGCCTGAGCGGTGGTTACAAACAAGGACAAACAATTTCTATTTATCACTTTCTTGAGAGTTTATAGAAATTGTTAAGAGTTTGGGTGCCAATAATGTTTTGACCGATTTTTTTTTTACGAACTATATTTCGGGATTGGGCTGGCTAGGCGGGGTTGGGGTGCTAGCTGGCTGGGCTGATAAAGCAAATAAAATTAAAGCAAATTCGGGGAGAGGGAACGAAAATCGATATCAAAAATAGTCTCCGATTAGTTAGGGTACGGGGAAGAAAAGGATTAGATATAAGGAATTGGGTATGGGAGTGCGCGAGGGGTGTTAAAAGGAAGGCTTGGTAATCTCAGCACTTGCAGAGGTACAGAAAGACGGGCATAGTTTCAGATGCACTTTTTTTGGGGTGTATCCTTGCGCATGGGGGTTTGGAACATTGTATTCTGGGAGGGCCAGACTCTTATATATATAAATAGAAGTATATCTATATAGGCATATACATATACATATATATATGTTTGGTTATGAACAATAAAAACTTTTATCTACTGTTTATGCATGTTTCTATTTATGGATGTCCGTTTGGATCTCGGTGCGGTGCGCGCGCATGTCCCCTCCCTCCATCAGGTGTATGTGAATTAGCGGTTTCGTGCCTGTTATGGGCTGTGTTTATCAGTTGGAGATTTTCCCGCTTCTCCAGCCCAGCAGCAAACCCCCATTCTCGAGGTGAGATTGGGGGTTTGCTTTTGACGCATTCAGCCCCCAAACAAAACTCATTCGAGCCAAGGTTGTGGTCTACCACGTCTTGTGGTAGACCATGTTGTCGAGGTTACTTTTCCGGCTGTGGTACACCATAGTCGCCTTTTGCTCTTGAAACCTACGCCACGCCCCGGTGGCAAAGGTTGTGGTCTACCACGTCTTGTGGCAGACCATGTGGTCGAGGTTACTTTTCCGGCTGTGGTGTACCATAGTCGCCTTTTGCTCTTGAAACCTGCGCCACGCCCCGGTGGCAAAGGTTGTGGTCTACCACGTCTTGTGGTATACCATGTGGTCGAGGTTACTTTTCCGGCTGTGGTATACCATAGTCGTGTTTTGCTCTTGAAACCTACGCCATGTGGTATACCATATGTGGTATACCACGGGCTGTGGTATACCACAGGGCTGTGGTATACCATGGGGTGTTCGCGGGGTGGGAGAGCCGCAGAGGGGAGAGTGCCCAGCTACCATATGTGGTATACCACGGGCTGTGGTATACCACAGGGCTGTGGTATACCATGGGGTGTTCGCGGGGTGGGAGAGCCGCAGAGCGGAGAGTGCCCAGCTACTTCACGGATACCTTTTGAAAAAATCTTTGCAAGACCACATTGCCCTACGATATAAATAAATTGAGGCAAATTGAACAGTGGCTGAGACTTGGAGATTTGGATGGGGCAGCAGAAGCTGGGCAACACGAGCGCAGCACACCACCACCGTCAAGACCACAATCATCTCGCCTGTCACCGTCACTTATGTACATCATCACCATCATCACTGTTAAACCACGTTCATCGGAAACAGCAGCAATGCGTTTTGGGCCGCTGAACCCCGACGTCTCGCTGCCAAGTCCCAAGACCACAATCCCGAAACTTCCGGACCACCCAATCTGGAAGTTCCAAACCCATGGGGCGCAGTTGTACCAAATGGGGTGATTGTAGTGATCCCAGGGAGCCCGACACATACGCACATCGTTATACCTATTCCTACTTTGCCACATCGGGAGATTTCAGCCTCACTGGCTCCACGCGCGTGGTCATATTCATTCCCACACTCAAAACGTTATCTTTTGCCCGACATGAGTTTTGGCAATACCATATCTCACGCTGGCTACTTTTAACAACCCTTCGCGCACTCGCATAGAATTGGGGATAATTTCCAAGACGCCTCGGCTTATGACCTCGGCAAACCCATTATTCGTAACTCATGCGTAGAGCATATAAAAAATTTAGAAGATTTCTTCTAATAATAATAGAATTTTAAAATAAATCTATCTATTATTATATATATATATATATATATATATGAATTCATCTAATTCATTGCCGAATTCGTGGCGTGCCTGCTTCGTGCCAATTTCGTATCTGGATCGAGTGTGGTTGGGGTTTGGGTTCCTGTCTAGGATTCGTATTTAATTTATATCCGGATTCGTATCTAGATTCGTGGAGAATTCATATCACAGGTTCGTGATCAAAACCATCTGTGATTCGTGCGTCTGGATTCATATCTGATTTAGATCTGATTCATATCTAGATTATATTTATTTGATATTTGAATTCGTCTGCTTTCTGACTTTTTCCCCTCAAGCAGCTTTGCTGCCGATTCACAGGCTGCCGTGTTGGCAGCGATTACTAAACACTTGCTTTGGATGGCGCTAGGGCTTGACTTGAAGTTTATGGTTCGTGTTTGTTAGTGCCAGGCTGGGGTTTAGGGTGAGGTGTGTGGTGGGGTGAATTTAGGGTCGGCCTAGGGCTTTGGTTTAGGGCTTTACTCACGATTTAGCGTTCTGGGCACGGGGGTGCAGTTTCAAGGCCCCGTTACTTTTGTCTTTGCTGAAGTGGAAGATGGGATAATTGACCCCAGGCTCAAGGCGAACCCTCAAACTGTCAAGCTTCGTGTAGACCCTGGTTTCCAGAAAGACCGGCCCCAAGAATTGGTGTCTACACCCTACGCCCTTAACCTAAGGGCCCCTAAACCTAAAGCCAAAGCATGCAGAACAGCTGATGCTGAGTACAATGTCAACAGCAGAGACACCCATGATACCCATTGTAAGAACCACCATGACCAGCAGTATCTTGGGACAGAGCTGCAACGGGCACACAAGAAAAACAAGCAAAACATTCCAAGACTCAACACAATGATCCCCGTAGTATGTTCGTACCCTTAGCATCTCTTAACACTATGTGCAATGTACTGCTAGAACATGTTGGCTGCAAGTTTCCTACAGCGTCGTAGCATCTGAACCCCTAGAGCCATCACGAAGCATCCTACCCTACTCCAGTAAACGGACCTCATCTGCCATCGCCTTGGTGTCTGTCGGTGTAGAGTGTCAGTGTTTTCGCTGTGCTGTTCTGGAGTGGCCTATTCAAGGTTGAAGGCTGAGGATGGTGGGTTTTGGGGCTTAGGGTTTGCAGGCAGGGCTCACGGCTTTGGGGGGGTTTTGGTTTCCAGGCCTTGAACGAATGTGTGTTTTCTTTTACATCTGGGGTCTACACGAGGGTTTAGGGGAGGGTTAGTTTTGACGAGACCGGGCTGCTGGACAACCAGGCCGGCTGCAGAAAGGGTTTATGCATAGTCGGCGTGGGTATTTCGTTGATGCCCGCTCGTTTCATTTATGACTGTTCTGGCTTTCGGGGTTAAGATGAAGATGTTGAAGCTTGCACGGCTTAGGGGCTCGGGGCTTGTAGAATGCGGACACCGGTTCTGGTGATGTGGGAGTTTCCGAAAACTAGGGCTACCTTATTGGAATACAGTCTTGGGTTTGCATTTCGGTGGTTGGCCCCTGAAAGTACGGGTCTGAAAAATCTGGGTTCATCTTCCCTTATGGGTAGTCCTCATACAGTTCTACGATGTTACGCGGAAAAAGCCGCACGAGACCCTCGTGCATTTATTGACGTATTGAGCTCCTCCGCTTGCTTCAGATGTGTTGTTCAGGGAGTTCAAAGTTCCGAGGATTGTACGGATTTTGGGTTTAGGGTTCGGTCTGTTGTCGCAGCGGTGTTTTCGGATAGGTACCTTCATAAAGCCTAGGGTTCAGATGGCGCCGTAAACGGGTTCTACGGCGAGTCTACGGGTTCCTTTATACACCAGGGATTTCTTTAAGTCTCGATTAGGGTTGAACTACCATGAAGCAACCCTAAGCCCTACAACAGGATAAGGTGGGCTGTCAATCGATCTTTACGGTTTAAGGTTCTATCATATGTCCAGTGGGAGTCAGGTACCAAGGAAATCCTCATTTGACAATCCCCTCATGGCTTGCTGGAGGCCTCTGCATCAGCAGCCACGCGACCTGTCATATCGGAGTTGGTGGCATGCGAAAGTATGCAGGCTTACTTGGGCATGTACATGTATATGTATGTATATGTGAATATGTGTGGATACATATGCAAATGCAAATGTACATATACACATAAGAGCTTATCTGCAGATATAAGTAACATACATCTGTATATATATATATATACATATGTATATATATGAGTTGAGAAACCCTAAGGGATGCTTTTGGCAATTCTTCTGACCCGTGTATAGGGGCTTGGAGAGATGGTTTGGCTTTTGATACACTTTCAGTCTAAGTTCGAAGAACGGCTGCGATGGCCTTTCTAGTGGTCTTAAAAGGTAGAATAAAGCCTTGGGGCATGTTGTACTTGAACTACTTACGGAACCCTAAAGACTAGAATAACCAATGATGCCGCCCTCATTCAGTCTTAAGGGTCCGGGGATAGAGGTTGTGGGTTTTCGGCCACTATGTAATTCTGTTTGAATGTTTTTGGGCTTAACTTATTGCCAAAATCAATAGATCAGAAGAGCAAAACGCAAAACCGTCAGAATAGCTGAAACACTCAAACGCATGATGGTTGAAGGTTCAGTATTGGCGAACTCAGAAAAAATCTGAGAACGTGAAGCCTTAAACCCACCCTGAACCCCGAAACGAAAAGGCACTAACGACAAAAAGGCAACGCTCTGAATCTAGAAACTTAACCCTCAAATCCGAAAAAAAACAACCTTAAAGCCCTCAAGCCCAAACAAAACAAGCCCTCGTAGAGCCCTTGAAGGGAATCTTATAGAAACCTTGTAAGACGCTTTACAGCACCGTTCCAAAACCCCTTTTGCCGCCCTAGCAAACCAAGCCTTATGGAACACAAACACAAAACCGTGTAAAGCCCCTTCTTTTTCTCCAAAAAAACAGCAAGCACCTGTACAATAACGTAAGCCTCAACGACCAAATCCTGGAAGAAGAAACCTAACCCCCAAATCCCAAAACAGTAAACCCGAAACGCCTCAAACCCTACCGTAAAGTCTACACCTGAAGCCCTGATTCAAAACTCGAGAACCTAAACTGCACAAGGCGCTTAAAGGGTCTTGTGTTGCTTTATGCGTGTTGCTTTTCAAGCAGAGTTGTTGATTGGACAAAAGCCGTGGTGTATAGTGGAGGATCTCGGAGACGGGCCTCAGCAACCCATCCAGGCAGCTGCCGCAGGATGTTGCGCCTGCGGGTGCGGGTGCGTGTGCGTGCGCGTACGTGCGAGTGTGTGTGTGTGTGCGTGCGCGCGTGCGTGCGTGGGTACGTGCACGCGTGCGTGCATGGGTGCATGTGTGCGTGTGTGCGTGCATGTGTGCGCGCGAGTGCACACGCGTGTGCGTTTGTGCGCGTGTGCGCGTTTGCCCGTGTGCGGGTGTGCGCGTTTTCGCGTGTGCGCGTGTGTCTGTGTGTCTGTGTGTTTCTGTGTCTGTGTGTCTGTGTGTCCCTGTCCCCCTGTGTGTCTCTGTGTCTGTGTGTCTGTGTGTGTCTGCGTGTGTCTGCGTGTGTCTGTGTGTGTCTGTGCGTCTTTTTGTGTGTCTCTTTGTGTGTCTCTTTGTGTGTCTCTCTGTGTCTCTCTGTGTGTGTGTGCGCCTGTGTGTGTGTGTGACAACCCTGTATCCAAGGGCCTTCTCCTCACGCTCTGCAGCCGTTTACCGATTGCGATTTTACATATAACCGGACTTGAGTACCAAGTACACAGCAGGGGGGCAGCGAGCATTTCTGGATTGCGCTGCCTAACAAAGACCGTCCAGATTTGCTGTGATATGGAGAGGGGACGCCTTCTTCACGTACCTGCACAGTTGCTTGCGACATCCTGGTCTTCGCTGTATATGGTTCTTCATCGTATTGGTGCATATTTCTTGTCCGGATGGCCTGGGGCTAAGCCGAGAACCCCGTACGGAACCTTGTCAGTGCGAGTGAAGCCATTCTTCAGTGCGAGTGAAGCCATTCTTCAGTGCGAGCGTTTGCAATACTTTCCTGTGCTCATACATCCCGCTCTGGTCTCTCACAGTCGAGCTCTTCTGTGTCCACTTGAGGTTCAGGCCACGTTGGGGTTTAGCTAGGTTTGCCAGGTCCAGGCAGGGTCTCATCTTGCTGTACTTCTTCGACGTTCTTGAGCATGATCTGTCATGTCAAGAGTCTCTGATGTGTGGTCGCTTGAGACCTGGGCATCAGGTGGTCCGTCGCATACAGAAACCTTCCTTAGCATTCAGTGTGTAGTCCTCCGGGACGGTGGTGTATGCCTCGGTGCTGCACTCAGATCCTCCAAGTTCGGAGGCGCCAAATTCAGTGTCAGCGCTTAGATCAGTTCAATGAGGAGAGCAGTGAAGCCACATGGCCTTACCGCCTCTTATGGCACCCACAAAGTCGGCTTCATGCCTACCAAAACGCGATTGCAGCCAAAGCAGCTTCAAGCACTCATACCCAAGGACTCAGGCAGGGAGAGTTTTGACCGTAACGTTCTAACGGGTTTTCATGTAGTAGTTGCTGTTGGCTGTGCATTGCTTTTCTGTCTTCGCCATGCTTCCTCGCCCCCGTCCGTCCTGTGCACCTGGACTCCGGACGACAGCACCCTCTCGCTCACGGTCTCGGTCACGCCCCAGATCTTCGTCCTCATCATCTTCCTCTTCCTCTTCTTCGTCAACGCCGGCGGCACCTATGACTCGAACTGCGGCACCTCGACGTTCCACCTTGTCCGGCCGAGTTGCCGACCCTTTGCAGCCTCCACGGCCCGTCGACATGGCAGCTCCAAGCACCCTTCCTGATCTTTCTCCACTACCTGCAAGCACGTTTTGGCCTGGTCTGCTTCCCACTGTCTCAGTCCCGCATTCCTCCAGCAACGACCACTCGGTGCCTGCCGATGCCCCTGCTTCCACTCCTCCGGCGCCGGATCCTTCTACCACCCCTACAGCATCCTTGACGTCTCCGCCTACAGCTTCTTCGACTTCAGGAGCTCCTTTCAGCTCCGCGTGCACTTTGGCAACTTTGCGACAGTGTCTGGCCACGGCAGGGCAGCTTGACACTTATTTGCAATCTGATTATTCCACACGGCTGGGCTCCCTCAAGGCGGTGCACTGGGATCGAGTGTACACTGCACTGCTACAACACAGGTCCTACCTCAAAGCGCTACCTCATCGCCGACAGTGCCAACGGGAGTTACTTTTGGAGGGACGCCAGTTTGAAGTACCGTTTACGCTAGCGGATCCGATACTGACAGTGATGCATCTGTTAGTGCATGCCGGATACCATCCTCACAGCATCCAGTTCAAGTTCACGCACGTTGAGGCCCCTCAACATCGCCCAGACCAAGCAGGCAGACCGATGCTGATGGTTTCACTCCCCTTCCCGGCCGCGGCACAACGCATCAGTGGTGCACCAGCTGTCGCGTACTTCGGCCACAACACTGATCTTCAGGCGGCATTCGGCATCCTTAAAGAAGGCTGCATCCGACCGAGCAATTTCGACCCCCTTGACGATTCTTGGTTGCCGAGTCCAGCCTTCTACTCTCGCGCTTCGGTCAACAGCCTCAGCGGGGCCTTACGTGCTGCAGCCAAGTTTGGCGGCTGGGACTCCCCGTCCGATTTGTGTATACGGCCGAGTACCTCTTTGCTTTGCAATCTCGACATAGCCAATGCCGCGCCTGCCGATTCGCCTTCTTCAGTGCTCCCTAACACTCCCGCTGGCTACCACCTGAAGAGCGACAGCGGGGGCACCATCCCCGAGAACGCGGCAAACTACTTCGTCTCCATCCTGCACGGCAATGACAACCGTTGGGGAGTGCATTCCACGCTCGCACAACCAGAAGGCATCGCCGTGTTTATGTGAGAGGAGCCACAAAACGTGAGCGTGACTTGAGATGCATTATTGCTGGTCTCCTTGTTGTTGCAGCTATATTCCGCAGCCGTTTTGCTGGAACCATCACAGCACATCATGGCCTCCACCGCCTTCAGTTCCGAGTATTTGCAGCTGTTCTTGGTGTTTTTCGAGTCGCTCTCTGACAGCCAACTTCTACAAGTGCGTGATGTACTGCTACGAGCTCATCAGAACCGACCGAATATCAGACCCACCGACACTGCTCCTCCTCCTTCGGACCACGCGGCCCCGCTTCCGCCGCCCCCTACTTTGAGTCCGGTGACCACTACATCTTCTCCTCCGCCTCCGGATGGTCCTCCGCCTGCTACAGTACCGATTACATCCATTGACACAGGTAATATTCTGGTCAAGCTGCTTATGACTCTCCCGGACCTAACACTTCCTGGCGGCAGTGTGGCCCCTCCGGCCCCTATGGGCCCACCACCGGTTCCTCCTTATGCTGATCCCTCTCAGCGCCATACCCTACCTCGACTTCGGGGACGAGATCGTGACCGCCCTCGAGCTGAAGAACGCCCTCGAGCCGAAGATCGTGATCGTGATCGTCATCGCCGCCGACGTCGTTCTGTATCCCCACTTCCTTCTGATCCTTTGCCTGTGGGACCTTCTCCTTCGACTCCATTGCCTCCGGGACGTTCGGATTCCATCTCGACCGGCAACACAATTCCACCTCCGGCTGTCTCCAAGCACACCGGCCGACCTCTCGCGCCGAAGGTGGATACCGATGGCAGCCTGATTTATGTACAGGTCAAGGCGCGGCCGCAACTTCCTCCTCCACGTACCACAGTGGCGACGACCGGCAGATCCCGTAGTCGGCGTCGTCGCCGCGACCGCGCTGACCGAGATCGTGATGATCGCGATCGTTCCCGAGGAGCACGTGAAGCCTCACACCGCGAGCGTGACCGTGACCGACATCGACGTGATCTGAGGTCCACGGACGCCACCAGCGGAGAGCAGCAGCGCCCACCTCTGACCTTGTATTCAGTCGCCCGGAACTGAGCAAAACATGTGCCACCGCCGCCTCTGCTCCTCCCGGCCTTGGATGTTCCCCAGCCATTTTCTATATTGTACCACAGTCCCGCCCTTCCCTGGCGCCATACATGTTGCTCCCACGCTCCGCTTCTCCTTCGCCCTCCTCTTCTTCTTCCTGTTCGACCCTTTCGTCATCCACTTCGGCGACTGTCTTGGATTATTTGGATGTATTGACCGACCCCTTCGTTCTCTTCCGGGTGTTATTGCCACTCTTGGAGCTTCGTTTTACGCACCGCTCTGGTCCCTCCGGACTCGGTGATGGACTGTCTCAGCTGAGAGCGCAGGCAAAAGATGAGCAAGTGGCGAAGATTGCCCCAGGTGACACCGCCCGAGGAAAAGCAAGCCAAGCCCAAGGCTAAGGACAAAGCTGGGTGGGCAGTGCCCGATGACTACCAAGGGCCGGTCACTGCTATGGAGACCGAGTTGGGGGATCTAGCTCAGGGCCCGGACTTTGCATGGCACCAGAGCTTTTCGAACACAGCGGAGCCGTCCTCGGTCCAAGGTGTCGGGGAGGAGGCCACCCAACGTCGAGCTTTATATGAGACAATCGTCGCGTCAGGAGCCCTCCTCCCGTTGAAGGGCTGCAGCGACCACCTGCACTCTCATGTGGCCGCCCACTTCGTGAACTGTGCTATGGCCCAGAAGCAGTCTGACCTCTCGGCCATTTTGGCTCAAGCGGTTGACTACGGACATCCCTAGTTGGCTGAGGAGGCTCAGAGCTACTTAGAGTCTCTTGGGGGCAAGGCCGGTCTCCCACCCCCTCGTCAGGAGGCTCATTTTGAGACGTTGATTTGGGATAACGAGGTAGGGAAAACCCAGCTAGTCTTTGAGGACCCGCGATGGGAAGGCGTTCCGCCCTTGCCAGTGGTGGACGTACAGGACAAGCTTGCGCTCACTGACGGTTTACTTGCCTTAATGACCCCGCCTCTGGAACAGTCGAATCGAGGCAGTGCCTATGCTTGCACGTGGCTTTAGCTTACACACAAGACTTGCAGGCTTGTCAAGCTACCGCCGCGGAGCTGCGATTAGAGCTCTGGGAGTCCAGCAGCCAAGCTTTCCAGCACTTGGGCGATGCCGGGACGTACATCAGCTCTGCTGAGGCCTTTGTCAGACACAATGCCCACGACTGTATCTATTTGGATCACGAGAAAGACTTTCGGGTGCTTCAGCTTTTCGCCCCCTCCTTTATGAGGGGTAAGCGTCTTTTGGTCCTTCGGCTCTCCCATAAGGGAACAGTGGAGTTAGACCTGGTCAGCGGTGAGGGCCCGATTCTCAGCACCGGGGCGGTAGTGATCCACAGAGGGCATATGCGGACTATTTTAAGCAGTTCAGCAGTCCTCGAGCAGCTGGTGCGTACCGCCCAAGACGGGGCCCGTGTGACTCGCGAGCTGGAAGCCATGGGTTGGGGAGCCTTTCTTGAGGCGCAGGAGGCAGAAGGGGAGATCATCCCGTCAAAGCCTCACCCTTGCTACCGCTGCCGGCGGCCACAAACCCCCTGTAAAGCAGGAAACGAGGAAGACGATCTTGGCGATCCAGCTCGCCCTCCGCCGGAGGTGCTGGCTACACCGAACACAGAGCATGGGCCCCCGGCCTTGGTCACGGTGTCCGACGTCGTCACTGAGATCCCTGGTACGGGACATCACCTGTGTATTCCCACCTGCGAAGCGGACGCCTCAACTATGCAAGCGTGGATAGACTCTCACTCGGAGTCGCTGTCCCTTGGGTATCTGGTGTGGCTCGTTGAAGCTCAGCCCTCGTGCTGGTCTACTCTCCTCGGACAAGTTGGTGTGCTGCTTAAGCAATCCCCCCATTGTCATGGTGTGGTGCTTCCGCCCCAGCCTTTTGGCTCGTTGCGTCACTTGGTAGGTTGCCGTATGCGGCTTTTCGTGCAGCGCTTGGCAGCATTTTCGGTTTGGTGGGGCATCCCAGATGGTTCCTGGGAAGAGTTCCACCAGCTGGGCACCGCAGGTGTTCCACCGGCCGCTTCGGCACTGGACCTGGTCGCTCGCTGGTTGCACCGCCTCGCGGACAGTGTGGCTGGCCCCCTCCCTGTAGGGGCCAACCGCCTCCCACCCTCCCCGGGGGGGGCGGGGCGGTCCCAAAAATCGCTGAGGGAACCAGCGAAGGACGGGTTGAGAGGGTGGGAGGTGTTTCCTACACTAAAGCGGTTGAGTACCTGGAGCACTGTCAGTCACCTTTCTCGGTCGATAAGGCTATGGAAGCTGGCAGGCTGGGAGCGGAGTTGGTAACGGGAAGCTGTCGAAGCCCTGAACTCGGCCAGGACAGCAAAGTTGGGGGACCACTTGGAAGGTGCAAAGCGAGGCTCTTTCAAAGGCGTATCCGCCCTGCATCAGGAGTACCTCCGGCAGAGCGCAGAGAATGGGGTGCCGAGTCGTAGGGAAGCCCCTCTCCGCAGGGAAGAAGCTAAGAATCATGGATCGGTACACGGCTACGAAGAGGAGCTCCTCCAAAAGGCGTGGAAGGACGCCGCCTACGGCGCAGCTCTGCTTGTGGACCCCACCGAAGGTGAGGTCGAACAACTGTTTCGGGTCGCGGGCGTGGCCGAGAGCCCGTTAGGACGTGTGCCCAAACAGAACCCGGACCGGACCATCTCGTCGGAAGGTAGGCCCATCAACGACATGAGAAGGCAGAACGAGGCCGGCTCGAAGTACAACCACCCTCCCGCTCCTCAGCCTAGACACCATGCCGTTGCGAGGCAGTCATTGTGGTGGAGGGCGAGGCACCCTGGCATCCCGCAGCGGTGCGCCAAACGCGACGTGCCACGTGCTTTCAAGTGGCACTTCCTGCGCCCTCAGGATGTTCCTGAATTTGCCGTTCGCCTGGCGGGTCTAATCATACTCAGCCTTGCGATGCCCTTTGGATGGGTGGGTTCCCCTGGGGAATTCGTAGCTTGGAGCGCCGCTGCAAAAGCGCACCATGGGTCGTTCCGCCTTGAGGACCCTCGCTTTAACGACATCGTGCCGTACGAGTCGAAGTGGTTGATGGATGACGGAGTGGTGGTGGAACCCCTGGTCGGCACTCGGGTCTTTGACTCGTTGGCAGTGCTCGATGAAACCATGAAGTTGGTCTGGGGCCCTGAAGGAGTGAATGTTGAAAAGATGGCAGAGGAAGGAGAGCCTTCAGCGACCCAGCTCCTTTGGGGACTCCACATGGATTTTGAACAGCACCAGGTGCGGCTTCCCGAGCCCAAGAGAATGAAAGCCAAGTACCTGCTGGGGGAGCCGGCATTGCAACGAGGGTGCAGGGAGGTCCCACTCGGTTTGCTTCAGGAGGTTATTGGGTGCGCCCAATACTGGACAGTAGCTTGCCCAGCGCTCACCCCGCATCTCCCGTCTTTGTACTGCCTCCTCAAAGGCAATCTCCAAGGCCAAGGCAGAAAAGAGGTTAAAGGAAAGGCTCAGACTCTCCTCAGGGTCGAGGCTATAGTGACCCTCAGGAGGAATCCCTCAGATGGGAGAACTTTTGGGATGCGCTGGATTTCATTCGACTCCAACTGGAGGCCCCATTGCAGTCAAGCTTCGCCTCTGTGTTCGAAAAGCTGCTGCCCATCCGCGAGAGGCTCGCTTTACCAGGTGCTACCGCCCGAACGCGGATCACGGGTGGTGATGCCACACTTGACAGGATTGGTGCAGTTGATTGGGGGGCCAAGGTCTTCCATGCATCCACTGTGGACAGGTTTCAAGACGCGTTGCGGGCGGTGGCCTCTGCAGAAGACGAGGCCGACATTATTTCCATCATGGAATTGCTCGCCTTCGTGGTCCTTGCCTGTCACCGAAAGCAAAATTGGGATGGGGAAATTGTTCTGTATGTCACGGATAACTCCAATGTCAGGAGTTGGCTCTACAAGCGTCGCCCAGGTAATAGGGTTGCTAGCCTGCTTATTAGGCTTGTCCAGCGTTTGGAGTGCGAGCACAATTTCACCGTCCATCCCATTTACATCCGGACTTACCGTAACCAACTTGCCGACTGGCTGAGCCGGGAGGACCTGGGAGTGGTTCGGGAACAACTTAAGGCCGACGGGTGGGAAGAGACACCCGGGGAAATCCACTGGGAGGAGTTCCTCCAGGACGCGAAGCGTTCCGCTCTGGTTTTACCCCTCGGTTTCGACCCCATTGCGCAGAAGGCCCGCCAGCTCACTCACGTCCCGGACTCCCCTCAACCCTCGCTGAAGCATGTGTGCCTCCGCGAGGCCTGGGAGGTCTGGCATGTGGAACTTCCAGGAGCTCACCAGCTGCGCCATCGCTCTCCGTCTTTTTCGTGCTTGGGAAAAGGGGAGTCATAGCAATGCTTGGTTCACTTTCTCTCAAGACCCCCAGGGCAAGGAGAATTCGCTTCTGGGACCAGCTGAAATCAAGCCAGAATCGTCTCGGCAAGCTTGTGGTGGACTGCCCAAGGCAAATGGACACGTCTCAGCTGGAATCAGGGATACAGGAGATCCTCCCCCATGTCAGGTCAATCTCATATGTCAGCTCTCATCTGGGCGCCTTCAGTGCCCGGAGGAGAAAGCTACTTCTGGGTTGGGCTGATCAGGTGCTTCCGCCCCCTGAAGGGATTGAACAGCACCGGTTCACCCCCCCCCTGCGATGCAGCTCATTCCCCTGGACCCCGAGGCCCAAGCCGCTGCCGTGAACTTAGGAGGTGTTGTGACACAGGAGCCCAGTATCATTACGACGGGCGACCCCTGGCTTCCCCACCCTTACGGGCATGTGAAGGGCCCAGGCTTCCCGCCTAAGTGCTTAGTGCATCGTACTTCAGGTCCAGCCTGCGCCTTTTTAGGCCCAACGCGGGATCTGAAGGGTCCTGGAGCCACCCTGATTCCTAGCATACCTGGAGGAGTGCGTCCTCTGAGCCCTGGCGAAATCGCTCGCGCACAAGGAGTCACCTCCCAAGAATGGACTGCCCTTCTCAAGTCGGAAGGGTTTGACAAGGCCATACGCCGGATTGTTCGGGAACCGGGCTGGCAGGTGGCTGCTGCCGTGTTAGGATTATGGCAGACACCATCGCAGAAGGTGGGCAATTGCTTAGACCCTGACGAGGAAGACGCCAAGGCCCAGTTGGAGGTATGGCTAACGGCCTGGAGCCGCTGTCCGGACCCGCGATCTTTTGGACCTCGTTCCATTTGGGTCGTCACCGCCCAGCGTGGAGCCGACTATCTGGAACCAGTCAGAAGACACACGAGTGGGGGGGCCTGTCAAGAGGAAGGCCGATCCGGCCCAGCGCTCTTTGGTCACCCCCGTTCTGCTTGGGGATGAAAGGGAGAAGTTTTTTGGAATTCACGGGTTGCCGCTGGGAAACGGAGTCTCCTATTTGGACCAGGTGGGACAGGAAGCTGTGCTAAGTAAACTCGCTGATTCGACCCGACGTTCATATAACACGGGCTGGAAGCAGTGGGCCTCCTTTATGTCTGGCACAGGGGTCTCTCCCTTCCTGCAAGGCGAGTCGCGAGCCGAAAAGCAACAAGACGAGGATTGGCTGATCCGCTTTACGGTCTTCCTGCACCAGGTGATGGGACGTACCGCCCAGGGCATCAAGCAAAGGCTCTCTGGGATTCGTTATGCGCACATCGCGGCAGGTTATCAAGACCCTCTCGCAGGCCGAGTCCGACTTTGGGCCGCACTGGCAGGGATGAATCGCTGGGATGGAGCACCGGTCCGCAAAGTGCCCGTGAGCCCAGGCATGCTTACTTGGTTGAAACGGTACCTCGATGGGTCGGACCGCCCCTTAGCTGAACGAAAAGCCCTGTGGACGTCGCTTTGCTTAGGTTGGTTCTTCATGCTGCGAGCCTCGGAGTACCTCCCAGGGTCTGATCTCTGCACTGTGCCCACTCGGGTCTTGCGTGGGAGCGACCTCGATTTCTTTTGCAAAGGGCGGCGTTGTTCTGTGTTTGAAGCTGACTCTGTTGCCGTTCAGCTGCGGGACTCTAAAGGTGACCAGTTCGGAAGAGGGCAGGTTAGGCTTCAGCATGCTACCGGAGAGGAGATCTGTCCTGTGAGGGCTTTACAGGAGCATGCTAAACACAATCCTTTTTGGGTTAGCGATGTTAGTCTTCCTGTCTGCGCCTGGCAAGGGATAGGGATCTCGCGTGAAAGCCTTTCTGATCTGTTGAGGTTAGCAGCTGTGGCACTGGGATATCCAGCGCACCTCGTTGCTTCGCACAGCCTACGAAAAGGAGGCGCCACCGCCATGCTGGCAGTGACCAATGATGTTGAGGTAGTTAAGAGGTTTGGAGGTTGGAAGTCCGATGCTATCCATGCCTACCTGTATACTGACCTCGCTGCTGCCCCTAGTCGCTCCAAAGACATGTTGGCGTCCCGCCCTGTGCTCCAACCACAGCAATACTCGCACCCGAGTGGTCATGCCGCCCCAGGGACAAGAGCCGGAGGCGCCTCTAATAACGGTAGTGGCACCGATAGCGAGACTGGGGACTCATCCGAGGGTTTCGACGCTGACTGGGAAGCTAGTCAGGCGCGTCTTGAAAATCTTGAAAGGACCACTGGGCTCACTTTCATTCACAGGGTCAGACTTCGCAGGCAACTTGAAGCTGGTGGGATAGTCGATCCCCCTTCGTTTCTGTTTAGGTTTGGAGGTACCCCTGAATGGCTCCTCCCACCCGAAACCAGCCCTAACAGGACCCCTGCGAGTGCACAGTCTGCTGCTTCGTCTAGTGATCAGCCGCCGTTAGATCCTCAGAGACCTGGCTCACGTATGTCTCCGGAGCTGCTTTCTTTGCTCCAGCAAGCGTTCCGCTCACCCCGGCGCACCGCCTCTCCTTCCACTCGCACCATGGCTGAGGCAGCACCGCCGACCGGAATGGGGAACCGCCAGCTGCGCGAGTGGATACAGGAGTGGGGCAGTGCTTGGGACTTCCTCGGCCTCGCCCCCGGCAGCGCCATGAGTGAGGTCCTCCGCGCTTACAAGCGCACGGCGATCCGCCTCCACCCGGACAAAAGCCCCCCGGACGAGGTCGAAATGGCCACTGTGCGCATGCAGGCCCTGGGGAATGCCAAGGAGATCCTCCTCAACCCAAGCCTACGGATTCTTCATGATAACATCCTGGGCGTGGGCGTCACTGGTGGAACAGCTCCTCCTCCCTCAAGTGCAGCACCAGATGGAGGCTCTGGCGGTACCGCCCCTCACCATGGCTGGTGGAACCAGGCGCCTCCGCCAAAAGCCCCGCCAACAAGCTCGAGTTCCTCGGCTCCACCTCCTTCGAGCAAGAGCGCTGGAAAGGCACCACCGCCATATGGACGTGGCGTCTTGAGGTTCTGCCGTCAGTGCGGTCACCATCAGTACTGGGGAGATGCCTGGTGCCTGAGATGTGGCTGGGTGAGGCAGCACCGACGGTGGAGGCATGAGCGCCGACCCAGCGATCACAAGGGCCCACCCTACGGGTACCGCCGGCAGCAAAAGGGCTCCTCAAAAGGCCCGTATGGTGACCACCGCCCTGGCGACTCCTCTCAAGGTAAAGGTGATGGAGAACCTAAGAAGGCACCGCCTCCCCCGCCCCCGAGCTCGAGTGGCCCTGGTCCTGGTCCAGCCCAAAGCCGTCCCAGGCGCCCGGGTCAGAGGCCCCCCCGCCAAAGGCGCCTCCAAAGGGGAAGATCCCAACCAAGGCGCCACCGCCCTCCACCTTCAACAATACAATGCGGTGGATCTGCGGAGGATGTGGGGAACCGAATGGCCTTCACCGCTATGGATGCAACGGGTGTGGCCGCTCGCAGCATGCAGTGGGGAATGTCCAGGAGAGAGCCACACATTGGATATGCCCTGACTGTCAGGAGGAGGTGTCTGTCAAGACTAACCAATGTGTGGGATGCGGGTGCTGGCGACCGAGGCACGGAGAGCTCCTCAACAATGGCCCCTCTCCGGATGACTTGCTGGTGCACCCGAGGGCGTCTACAGCCCCTGTGGTGCTCAACCGTCGGGACACTGTCGATGGAGGCCCAGCCAGGCCTTGTTGTGGCCCAAGAGTCGCACGTGGGGAAAGCCTCTGCGAAAGCTTGGGAGGCGTACCGCACGGGGGCAAGGTCCTCCACCTGGCTTGGATAGAGACGAGCAGATGGAAGGTGAGCAGCAGGCGGCGCCACCCCCTGCCGCGGCAGCCACACCGCAGCCGCCACCGCCGATGCCGATACCGGAGGTCGGTGTATTTCGCCAAAAAGGGCCTCGGAAAGGCATGGGCGCTCCGCCCGAATGACCGTTACCCCACACTCCGGCTGCCCCGAAGAGCTACGCCCCCGGGGACTTCGCGAATGTGGGCGCTCCGCCCCCTACGACTGGTGGTCTACAGCCCGTTCGCGACCCTCCGCATGGACCTGCCCCGAAGAAAGCCAGGGGCCCTACCGAGGAGAATCGCCCCGTGGCAATTGTGGCACGAGGCTTTGTGGTTCACGGTGAGGGACCTTGACGAGACAACTCCCCGGCTGGTTCTGCCTTGGACCGTCTTTCAGCAGGGCCCTTTGCGGACTGCAGTCATGGGGTCGTGTGGGAGTTATCTTCATTCGGCGTGTTGCTCAAGACATTCTTCACTGGGCACGCAGAAGGGGTCACTTGACTCGGATCCAGATGGCCAACAGTGGCAACCCCTGTTTCGTGGACTTGCAGGAGGCGCATCCAGAACCTCAAGGTGATCTACCGCCCCTCAGCCCGGCCACAGGGGACCATCGGCCCTTTTTCACTTTCCAGGACTACCTGCGGAACCCCAGCCTTGGGCAGCACTACAGGAACAATGAAGGGCCACCGCGACCGGGTCGCACCGCCCTTCCCTGCATCTACACGGCCCCGACTCGTCAGCTTCCTCTTGCAGAGTCCTATGCGGAGGCTGACCGAGCCCAGAATGTGATGGGACGTTGGGCTATGCAGATCCTGGGTGACGAGCCGGCTGTTCCACCACATGAGGGCGCTCCGCCTGCCCAGGAAGGGAAGGGTAGTTCCGCCCCAAGCTCAGCTTCGAGCGGCAAGGGCATGGGGAACACCTTCAAGAGGGTCACCCACTGGTACTGCAAAAGGTGCTCTTATGGTGTGCCGATTACTCAGAGCCTCCTACGAGACTGCCCGGAACGACCCCAAGTACATGGAGGACTTGGACGCGGGGGTTTCCATGGCGGTAGCTTTCCAACGCCATCGCTCCCGCCTACGTGCAGTGCAGCATCACAGACCGTGAGGACGCTTCCGCCCATGATGAGCCTGGGCCGCTCTCATCGCCTGTACCTTCTCAACAGGCTGGAACGGTTGGAAAGGCAAGGTGCTACACGGACCCAAGACGAGGTGGGGAATTGCTACACCGTGGAGCAATTCCTCGACTACTTGGAGGCGAGAGTTGGTGCGGAGGCGGAAAGAGCCGAACCTACAACGGCATCCAAATCCGCAGGCGCTCCGCCCCCTTCTGGCGTACCGCCTCCCTCGGGCCCTATACATCGAGCACCTCGACGGGGACCTCCTCTGCACCATCGGGTACAACCGCGGACGGGCGGCCAGGACCTCCCCCGCCTCGACCCGATCCAGCAGAAGATCATGCAGCAGGGCGGCCAGTTCATCCAGATCATGGCCACGATCAGCCGGGAGCTCACCCCTCGACCCCTTCTGCAACGTCTGAGAGAGGTGAGGCTGCAGGTGATACCGCCCCAGCTGAGAGCGACTTGCCTGCTGATGACTCAGCACGGCGGTCCGCTGTGGATGGTTTCCACCTCTAGAGCTCCGGAGGAGCTTTTGGGAGTAAGCCCTGTGATCAGGCGTTCCGCCGGAATAGGAGCTGAAGGCTCCGATGTACAGTGGCGGCTTGGCGCTCCGCCCTATTTCTTTTGCAAGTTGTTTTGTGAGTGGAGGCAAAGCCTCAGACAGCGGACAATGCGGATGGGTCCGGAAATAGTCGGGTTTTCGTGCTGCCCCCCTTTTCCCCTGTCTTCTAAGGAACCGAACTCTAGCATACACTCGCTGCATAAATTTGATAAGGCGGCAGAGGCTTTTCCAATGCCCGAAGGGAGCGAACCGCCCCGACAAAGGCTGGTTCGACTTTAAACGACCAACACCTTCGGCTAACCGCTCTGTTGCCCGTTGCAGCGCAAAAGAGAGTGTATGCATAGGACGGTGCCTGCTCTTTTGGTACAGCAGAGTGTGAGCATGCAGAACTTGCTCGTTAGTGCTAACATAGAGTTCTGCAAGTGAATGAGCCGATGTGTCTCAAGACTTTTCGGCTCAGTTGAAGTTTGGCCCTCCCGCCCTCCCTGGTCTTCGGGCCTTGGTGGCGGCAGAGGCTTTTCCAATGCCCGAAGGGGGCGAACCGCCCCGACAAAGGCTGGTTCGACTTTAAACGACCAACACCTTCGGCTAACCGCTCTGTTGCCCGTTGCAGCGCAAAAGAGAGTGTATGCATAGGACGGTGCCTGCTCTTTTGGTACAGCAGAGTGTGAGCATGCAGAACTCCTCAGTCTTATTTATGTATCCTAGTTTTTATTCTCCCCCCCTCTCTCTCTCTCTCTCTCTCTCTCTCTCTCTCTCTCTCTCTCTCTCTCTCTCTCTCTCTCTCTCTCTCTCTCTCTCTCTCTCTCTCTCTCTCTCTCTATGTCTGTGTCTCAGTTTCGCTGCCCGTCGTATTCTTGAATTTTTTTTTATCTAGGAGGGGGGATCCTGTGTGATCTGGTGAAGACCTGCCCCACCACGAGGTGGCCTCTGATATCTGCAGGCCCCTTCAGGCTGTCGCCACAACAAGATAAAGCCCTAACAGACACACAGTAAACCATTGAGAAGACCCTCAGGCCGGGAGAAGGCCAGCGAATGTGCAGAAATACCCTTGATAAACCCTAAACCCCAAATCCTTAAACCCTATGAAGCCCTAAAGCCCGAAAACCTTAAACCCCTGAAGCCACGAAGCATCAGTTCTCGAGATCTCAAGCCAGGCCCCCAGGGGAAAACATCCAGCCCCGGTCGCGGGGCCAGGCCCAGTGCAGCAGAAAAAAAAAGTTCCTACAGGAACTTTTTCAAGGAACTTTTTACAGGAACTTTTTATAGGAACTTTTTGGTTTAGTATTAGTTTTAATTATAAAGCCACAAAAGTTCCTACAGGAACTTTTTCCGAAAAGTTCCTGCAGGAACTTTTCTAGGAACTTTTTGGTGGCCTCGGGCTTGGGGCTGGCTGCGGATTTCGGGCAGGATTTCACTTGAAGCATTTAGGCTCAAGCTCAGGGTTCCGCCAGGTCAGGACGATGGCCGGTGCATCAAAGATGAGGAAGCCTGCTGCAGCAGAGGCTCCTCGGGAGAAGGCCTTGCCTGAGCAAGGCAATCGACGTGCCGGCGGCTCGCCTGCAGAAGGCAGTTCGGCAGTAAAGACTGAGCCACAAAGCCCAACAAAGACCAAGCCGGTGAAGCTGGAAATCGTGAGCCCTAAGAAGCCGGAGTCTCTGCGAAGAAGGTCCTGAAAAAGGACACCCAACAGGAGGAGGAGAGAGAGGACACCCAGAAGGGGTGGTTCACGGACGACGAGGTCGCAAGCTTCAAGGGGATCTTCCCTCACTCGAGTGATTACTCTAGCCTGAAGAAGGCTTGTGTTCAGGACTTGCTCCAGAGAGACCATGAGGATGAGAACTTGGCGAGGTTGGGCATCAAGCAGTACTACTTCGAGAACTCCAAGACTTTCGCCACCAACTCCAAGAAAAGAGAGCTGGAGCTGGAGGAGGGTGTGGACGACGTGAGCAAGGAGGATTTTGAGGAAATCCGTAAGAAGCTCAAGGGTGCGACCACTCAGAAGATGATTAGTGGCGGAAGGGCCATGCCTGCAGAAGGCAAAGACGTCGAGGTGGTGATCGACCATGAGCAGCACTACAAGGACCAGCAGAAAAAGCTGCAGTCCTTGTTGAACCAGATCTCGACGGAGATCTCCACAGGGGAAGTGCTGCAGCTGGCACTGCAGAAAAAGACGCACAAGATGGCCACGGTTGTGCTGGACCAGGTTGTACAGTGTGGAGTTAAACTCCTGTCCTGCAAGAAGGACATCACCCAGCTACAGCAAACCTACCCGAAAACCCTTCCGGACAATCACGAAAGCATGGCGAAGGCTCTGAAGGAAGCCGGGAAAGATCATTGAAACGTTTAAGCCTTTGAAGAAGGATCTCGGAGGGCACAAGAAGTGGGAGGCAGAGAATGCCTGAAAGTCAAAGCAGCTCAGTGGCGCAACAATCGCTGGCCTGCAAAAGGCCCTTTTGGCGCTTTTCGCAAAGCCCCAAAACTGGGGCATCTAGCTTTGACTCTGGACGAGTCTTTTCTGGCGGTGTGGAAAACCCGATGGATTTGCAGGCTGCCGCCAGGGGTTGCCTTTACTGCTACTTGTGATTTTGGTTCGCAGCCGTTTCGGTTCACAGCAGCATGGCTCCGTTGTTCTTTTTTTGGTTGTTGGCATGCTGGCAAGCTTGCCTGCAAAAGGCAATCGCAGGGCCGACCAAGAAGAGATTGAGGGACGAGGCTTCGGATACCTCCGAAGAGTTTCCTGATTATGCCATGGGACTTTATGGCAGGAATATCTTGCCAGGAACTTTGGCAAAGCGAAATTTGGAAAAAGCCAAGTCAGCTGGAGCACAGGGCTGCATGCTGAAAGGCAAGAAAGGGAAGAAAAACGCTGCGAGAACTCTCAGGAGAGCTTTCAAGAGGACTCTTTGGCCTGAGCTCTACTGGTGCCAAATCCCAATGAAAAGCAAAAAGAATAATTCGAGAGCCCTCATGTGGCATGCATTTCAATTGCCGCATGAATGGATGGCAACTTTTTTTGCCGATCCTGCTGCTTTGGCAAGGCGCCAGCCTGCAGAAGGCTCCAAGACTTGGGTCGCTGCGAAGGAAATCAAAAGGAAGTTGGGATGGGGCGATGAAGCAGTGATTCCTTTTGCTTTCCATGGCGATGGTGTGCCTGTGCAAGGCACTATGAGAAAGGAAGGGCTTGATTTCCTGACGATCAATCTTCCTGCAGCTCAAGATGCCAAGCACAGATCTCCTGTTCCCTTCACGTTGCTGCAAAACGATTTTCATTGGGAGTATGAGACCAAAGAAAGCATACTCCAAGTGCTTCTCTGGAGCATGCAGTGTTTGAAGGAAGGGAAATTCCCCAGTTGCAGGCATGATGGAAGCCCGTGGCTCAAATCCGAGAAACAAAGGCGAACATATGTTGGGAGGGGTTTGCCTGCAAAAGGCATTCTCGTGGAGATCAGAGGCGATTGGGACTGGCTGAACAGTTGGTACAACATTCCGACCTACAACACCAAAAGCGGAATGTGCTGGTTGTGCAAAGCCAAGCTTGAATCGTTCAGAACTTGCACAGCGAATGAAAGAAGTTCGGGCCTGAGCAAGGCCGAGTTCTTGACCAGAGTTCGCGACATGGGCAAAACTGTGTGCCCACTGTGGCACTGGCCAGAGCTGGCCCCTCGAATTTTGATTTTGCCTGATTGGCTTCATGCCGTCGACATGGGTATTTCGGCTGATATTGCTGGGCAGCTCTTGCTGGAGCTGGCTGGGAAATACGAAGGCAGAAGTCTCAAAGCTAGGGTCTCGGGCCTATGGCTCGATTTGCAGCAGCTTTACAAAGAACACATGGTTACGGACCGGCTGCACAAGCTGACACCGGAAGTGCTGAACAAAGCGAAAAAAACACGGGTCCGCCGACCTTGAAATGCCCAGCAGCCACAGTGAGGCACCTGGTGCCTCTGCTTCCGATCTTAACAGGCAAGCACTTTGCCATGGGCAGTGATCACGAGGTGGCTTGCCACAGGCTGGCCAAGTTTTTGGCCAAAGTCTACAACAAAGTGGAAACGAATGAGCATGCTGGCCTGGACAAGGCCCCTGCCAAAGTGGCTGGCCAGTACTTGGCCCTGGAGAGTGAAGCACTCGAAGCAGAGGACTCCTTGAGCTGGCATGTCATGCCCAAGCTGCATCAATTCCAGCACATTTGTGGAAGCAAATTCAATGCCAAGGATTTCTGGTGCTATGCAGATGAAACCCTGGGAGGGCATTTGGCACAGCTCTTCCTTCGCAGAGGTGCGGGCGAAAACTGTGCTCGAGCCTTGGAGAAATGGCAGCAGATTGCGCCATTTCCTGCTGTCACCAGGCCCTAGAGCGAGCCTGCAGAAGCCTCACTGCTAAGGCTTGAAGAGGTTTGCTAGAGCTAGCCTGCAGAAGGCTCCCTTAAGAAGGCTTTACTTTGGCAGCACAAGTCTGCATGCACCAGCTTTCCTGCCACTCCGACAAAAGGCTTCGGCGACCGAGTTTTACTACTTGCAGGGCTTATGACCTTTGACACTGCATTTGCTTAATTGTGGGTTAGGGTGTTTTCCCGAAAGCATCGCGAAGGGTTCTTCCGTGCGAAGCCCCGCAGATAGTTACATAGGGTGAAGCATAGAGTGAGATTACATAGGGTGAGATTACATAGGGTGAAATTACATAAGGTGAAGTTACACTCTCGAAGTTACACTCTAGGACTCTCT
Organism: Symbiodinium sp. CCMP2592; assembly: GCA_905221615.1. NCBI lineage: Eukaryota > Dinophyceae > Suessiales > Symbiodiniaceae > Symbiodinium > Symbiodinium sp. CCMP2592. The sequence continues at coordinate 220,842 of CAJNDT010000215.1, read as the reverse complement.
ATGGACTCTCTACGGACTCTCTATGGGCTCTCTATGGACTCTCTATGGACTCTCTATGGACTCTCGACTCTCTATGGACTCTCTATTGACTCTCTATTGACTGTCTATTGACTCTCTATTTGATAAACTCTATCTCGGTATATTAATATCTTTTATAGCCGGGGTGGCACCATCCCCATCGATCGGGAATGCAACCCTTCACAGGGATTCGCGTGGTCGAGCGCACGAACGCGAGGTAAAGTGACAAACCGCCATACGCCATTTGCAACCCTTCACAGGGATTCGCAGGGTCGAACGCACGAACGCGAGGTAAAGTGCAAAAAACCCATACGCCTTTTTCAACCCTTCACAGGGATTCGCAGGGTCGAACGCACGAACGCGAGGTAGTAAATTAACGCTTGCTGCGTTTGTGGTGGGCCTCTCTCACCCCGGCTACCAAAGCTTCTGATCTGGCTGAAGGAGGGCCGACCCTTGCAAAATAACTATATCAGCGGCGGGGGTTGCAGATCTTTAACGAGTTTGCAGATGCGCAGATCTTCAGGTTGTGATTTCGGGGGCTCATCGGCCTCATGGGCTTATTTCGATGTTGCAGCTGCTTTTTGCTCTCGAAACTTCGCAGCCCAACGTTTTGAGCTGAGGCCTCATGACCTAATTTTGTTCAGTTGCTTGGATCTTCGTGCCCATGAACCTTTATGAGTGCAGGTTTGAGCCGGTTTGGGCCATACTGAATTCCCGCTGGGACTGGGCCCAGGAAGCTGTCCTTGAACCTCGAGGTTTGAGCCGGTTTGAGCCGTTTGAGCCACATTAATTATTGGTACGGAAACCGGAACCCTAAACCCTAAAATTATAGCACCCCGTAAATACATATTGTGTTTGTATAATATAAAAAACATATTGTATTTGTATGTAAATTGTGATTCCCGATTTCGTGCGGCTGGCAGTTACAATTCTGAAGGCGGTTAGGTATCACGAATCAAGCTTGAAGCTGTAGTTTGGGGATGTTTGGGGCTTGCGACATTTGCGGTGGCTTGAATTGTTCTCGGGATGCTGAGGGCGGGATTCTATCCCGACACGTGTCTGGCTTCGGGCGGGGCTTGAGGCTTACAACGATGCGTGGGCTTTGAAGGAAGCTCTGAAAACGGGGGCCTTTCGTGAACCTTTGGTACACTGCCAGATGCCATTAAGCGCTTTCAAACTTGATGGATGAACATTCGGGTCACGAGGTCTACTCAGAACAGGAGGCACAAAGCGATTATACCTACGCCTAAACACCAGGCTCGTCGACTGAGGTTTGGGGACTAACCGTTGAGACTGCAGTGGCACTGCCGTCGACTTGACTTCATGTTGCTACTTCGGCACTACATCACACAACAGAACAAAACTGGCGAACGGCGGCCTATCATTTCACTCCATCCAGACTTGCATAAGGTCTCGGCTGAGTCTCGGCTCTGTACGCTCAGTCCATATCGCAAAAATCGCTCTTCTGCGTCCGGAAAACACATGCCTTGCGCTTCTGGCCACGGTCATCAGACTCATCAAGCAGCTCATCACCCCCAATCGGCACGGAGGGGCCGCTGCCTGCACCGTGCTCCAAGTTCCAACTGCTGGCCCTCCGCATCAACTTGAAAGCTTTATCATTCAACGAGCGTGTGCTTGTCATGTGGCTGAAGGCATACAGCAACACTGCCATCGCTGTTGGGATGTGCATGCTGTTTCCCACGAACGTCCTTGCATGATTAGGCTGGCACTTGGCTGCATTGATCGTCTCAAGGATGTCCGAAGGGTACCCTGATGTGGGCAAAGTTCCCCAACCCTGCACAGCGAAGATCTCGTTCAATGTCATGAGCCTGCCCGAGCTGTGCTCCACCAAAGTGCCGTGTGTCAAAAGGCATGGCACAGCCTCACTTGGTGTACAGGATCCCCTGACGGGGTGCTGCTCCCAATCACTGAAAAAGGGCACGGCAGGCTGGGCTCGCTTTGCGAACTGCTCGTCATACAACATCCCATGCTGCTTTGAGGAAGGGCACACAGCACTTTGGATAACACGCAGGCGATCGCTTCGGCTTGCAGGCTCATCTGCAAGGCAAGACGAAGATATGTGAACTCCACGTTTAGACATCTTCGCCTCCATAGCGGTATGCCTGGACGTCCATGAGTCTTGCATGGAAAACATCACCATACACCTCGCAAGCACTGCCGAATATCTGCAAGAATCTTTGGCTCTCGTTCTCTGCTTGCTGCCAAGCAATGCGTCGCTTGTTGAATCCAAGCACGTAGAGACGAGGTCGGTGGCAAGGGAATCCGAGGTCCTGGCCGAGACATCTCTATGTGCGGAGTGTGATTGCTGCGCGATGTGCACTGCAGGAACTAGAAATGATCATAAGCAATGATTCGCAAACAACCGTTTTCTCACAAAGCTCGACAGGCTGAGCATCCGTTAGCGCGTAGAGAATCGCACCCAACTGCGACAAGCAGCTCCTGTTGGATTTCCTACTGCACTGCTCCAGGAAAACGTGTTTTGAAATTACCAGAGAACTCATCGGATCTCATCAGCCAGGCGATTAGCACAAGAGGCGTCACCTCGCCAGAGTCACAACCTACGTCTGTCAGCTCGAGGCCTCGAGGCTCCGGAGGTTTTATGCGAGGACCCACAGGCTGAAGAAAATGGCTTACATCTGGCAACATGTTCTATGATCTTTACAATCATTTTCATTTGCACCCCCGACATGAGCCTGCACCAAGCACAGACAGCCTACTGCAAAATTGATCAGGATGCAGCTGCATCAGGCTTTGCCGTCGGAGCCTCCTGACTCGCCTCAGCACTCCCCTTCAGGAGCTTGAGCAGCTCGTGGTATCGATCCACATTTCTGGAGCAATGCTGCAGCAACTGGATCAAAGACTCGTAATCCTTGATTGCTTCGCTGGAGGTCTTCTTGAGGAAAACCCCCTTCCGCACACTGACAAGGATTGTCCCGCTCATGGAAATCTCCACGCTGAACCATCCCATTGGCAAGCTGATCATCTCCCCAGCCTTCAAGCAGTGAGCATAAACCTCCACGCCCTGGTTGAAGAACTCCACCAAGGTTTTCAGCTCCATCTACTCCATGACCTCACAGAACGCCTCTGTGGAAGGCAAAGGCTTGCCGTCCTGGATGAATCCTAGCTTCTGGGCAGCTGGAACAGCCGTCGACAAAGGAAAGCAAATGTGAAGCACATCGCCCAAAGTTGCCACCTTCAAGGTCTGAGCTCCGTTTGCTTGCAGGCCGCAGAATTTCATGTCCGGTGAGTAGCCCGCGATCCAATTGGTTTTGGCAAACGTGGCGGCTGAAGGCATCGCATCGCAAGTCAGCATATCCGACTCAGCCACGAAGTTCCGCCACAAGTCATCGCACTGCTCGTGGCCGTGCTTGGGCTCGAGGGCGGCGGAGGCGCGGCTTTTCTGCTGGAAGTCCGGGAGCTGCTTGTACTTGACGGCCCAAGACACCACAGTCTTCTGCATGATTGCGTCCACGGACCATGCTTCCAAGCACTGGTGTTCCTTGGCAGTGGCGAACCACGGCTTGGAGCTCAAGTCCATGCCACTTGCATACTTCACGAAGGGTTTGACCTTGTCCTTGTACTCCTCCGGAAGAGTGCCCTCAGCGAACTTCTTGTACAAGAACTGACAGGTCTTGTACAGCGGTTTGACGGTTGCACCCGTCTTGCTTTCCAGCAAGGCCCTCGCACGCTGGCTGTTGCTCTCCCTGAAAGCATCCAGCTCAGCCTTGCCTTTCTTCTTCCCCTCAGCCTTCTGCTTGCGAGATTCCTCCTTCTCAAGCTGCTGCACATGGGATTTGCAATCTCTCGAAACTTGAGCAAGGCCTTTCTCGAAAGTCTTGAGGGCCGTCTTGTGCTGCTGAAACTTTTCCTTGATTTCATCGAGCTCAAGAACCGTGCCGGCATTCTTGAGGGCCTCAATGTTCGCCTTGGCCTGATCGAAAGACACGAGATCCTTCTGCATCGCCTCCGGCACTGGAAGTTTGTCTGTGTGGCCAGCGAGGAGTTCAGCAATCGATGTCTGACCCGGGAGGCTGCTGACCATCTGCTGCGTCGCCGAGTCCTCGAGGTCTGTCGGGTAATTGACAAGTGCGGCGAAGCAGCAGAGACGATGGTCTAGATGCTGCACAAGAGTCGCCAGTGCATCGTCCTCATGCAAAGCAGAACGAAGCTTGAAATGTGTTTCAGTTATTGGGGTATATGGTTACGGTTAGTTAACAGCATGGATGTGTATGTAGACCGACTGTCCTTCGTTTCCGGAAGCTTGCCCTGCTGCTCGATGGCCTGCTTTGCGCACTCACAGAGGGACGTTTTCAAGGTGTTCATCTCCTTCGTGAGCCTGGTCTCCTGCTTCGGCTTCTCCAAAGCCAGGTCCACGGACTTCTTCGGAGTCGTCTCTGCCTTCTCCTCAGCCGCAACCACGATCGTCGTTGCAGGCAATGGGCGCGACGGGCTGCTCGTCGCAGCCACGGAAGTCGCAAGGGGCCCGGGCTCTTTCGAGCCTTTGCTGTTCCCACGCACAAAGTCAACATCCAAAGACTTGCTGCCTGCGTAATCCAGCAGCTGATTGAAGGACTCATCGTCGAGGTTCTTCATCTGTTTGCTTCCCTGGGAGACGCCAATCTCCCCGAAGCGGCCCTTCTTCCGCTCGTGACGTTCCTGGGCGCAAGGAATCCAGATGCGCTCAGCACCCAGCTTGCCTTCGGAATCACGACCACCGAAATCTCGCCTGGCATTGCTGTCCTTCAACTCAGTCCACCAATGTCGAGCGCCTGTGGCCGTCAACCGCTTGATCTGTTGAGCCCAGTTGAGGAACTCTGCTTCGGTCATCGGTGCATCTCCCTCGTGATCTCCATCGTAGTCTCGTCGGCCATGCCTCTCGCAAAATTGAGACCATTCGATGAGTCGCTTCCGCGACCAGCGCTCATTGATCGGGTTCTTTTCACAATATTCTCGCATGCAGATCTTACAGCGCTCGTCATCAGCCATGATCTCCTTCGCGATTTCCAGCTTGCCATCCTTTCTCGCCTGTGCCATGATCGCTGCATAGGCACGTTTGTGCCCGGCACACCACTTCTGGTTTCTCAGCCTTTCCAGCTCACAATCAATCGCGAAGCATTCCAAGTCTCTCTGAGTCAGCAGTCTCCCCGACGGCTTCGGAGTTTCCTCGGCCTTGGCTTTCGGGAGGACCCCGCCGCGAAGCTCGTCGGTCGGTCTTGGAGACTTGGCTGGCGAGTCCATCGAGAGGCTGGAAAGCTGAGTGCCACAGGACAGGCTGGCAGAACAGCCGAGCTGCCCTGCTGAAACGAGAAAAAGCTATATGGATGCATCAAGAGCATTTAGTGCCTGACAACCATATTCTCAGTGACCAGGACAACACACACACACACAGACACGGCCACTGGCTGATCAGTTAAACCCTCTGCATTCTCATTCAGCTGGGAGCTGTCTCAATCTCTCACAGTGTACGTTGTACGTATACATGATTTCACAAGTGGCCTTGTCTCACTGTTGCACATACATGATTTCACAAGTGGCTTTATTCTCACTGTTGCACATACATGATTTCATAACTGGCTTTGCTTTCACTGGACAGACTCACAAGACTTAAGACTTCAGACGCCTACCGAAACACAAGCAACGGGTCGGTCCTGTGGGTCCAGTCGCAGAACGACCACATGGTGAGTGTCCAGCAATGCATCTTGGATCTTCTGACGGGCTGGAAATTCCACGACATTCTCAAAGAGGAACATATCCTCAGAATCCTCCAAAGCCCACTGCCGACGTTCAGCGAGCCACACCTGGAAGGCACGTTCTGAGACATGCCCACTTGCTTGACGCAGGCCTACCCTCGACCAGGCGACGCATGGAAGGCCACCTGCTGACATCACAATTGACTCTGTGCGTTCCTGGTCCGAAGCTCCTGTCTCGATCAAAGTGTTGGGCCTTGTGCCGTCCCGCACTGGCCGAACGAAACACTGCTGATCATGCACGAGGCAATGAGACCGTGCATCACGTGGGAAAGCCTCGGCCGGCCTCTCCTCTAGTTCCGTGGCCAATGCTTCAAAATCAGCCGCGCTCAGCCCGCCCGACTGCTTAGCTTTGGCCTTTGGGACTGGAGAAAGCAAGACTCCAGGCAGAAACTCCGCTGGCACACGAGCCTCTATCGAAGTGAATACACAGGGAGAGTGTCCAGTTTGCAGCCCCTGCAACTCTGCTAGCATGCAAAGAAAGCTCTGCTGCTCTTTGCCCGAATCGCAGAAGGAAGTCTTAGTAACCCAGGAATCCAAGCCTCCTGGGTCTGCTTTCTTGCACGATGCCTGAATCAATCGCAGGGCCTCACCAGCAGCATCAATGCCGCTGCAAACACTCATGATTTTCAACCCAGAAAACCGCACGGCTTCCAGGTGAGCCCGTCTCTCATAGTCCGCCATGCATTTCTTAATCAAGTGATCCGGATATCCCAAGACTTGCTCGGCGGAACTCTGAACCCTGTCCATGGCGGATCAAGCACGGGTGCTTGCAAGGACACTGTGTTCCCTGCTCGGCTTCTGTTGCATTCGTGCCGCCCTGTACAGACTGAATATTTGCAAACTATATCTAGCAATCTGCAGTTTTCGACAAACACCATGCCATGCGGTCTCTTCTGCTGTTCCTAACAACAAGCACACCAAAAGAGCAGCTTGCTTGCCTCCGAAAACATGCACATCTGAAGCTTCTGATTGAGAAAGAGAGACAGAGAGAGAGCCAGAGAGAGAGAGAGAGAGAGAGAGAGAGAGAGAGACAGAGAGACAGAGAAGGTGTGCCTCTGAGTCATCTGAGTCTCTGTGTCTGCGCGTTTGCATGTATGTGCATCTGTGCCGGTCTGCCTGCCTGCCTGCCTGCCCGCCCGCCCGCGTGATGCCTGCCTGCCTCCCTACATGTGTGAGGCAACCCCCCCTTCTCGGGCCGAGATGGGGGGGTTGCTTGTCGCTGTTTTCTGTAGGCTTGCAGAAATACTTGTTCTTGGCCCTGAGGCAACCCCCCCTTCTCGGGCCGAGATGGGGGGGTTGCTTTTCCCTGTTTTCTGTAGGCTTGCAGACATTCCCTCCTGTGGCCCCGTGGCCCCCCTAAGAAAAAGTTCTCACAGCAGCAAGCAAAAGCAACACGAGTGACATGTTCCAAGAATGTTGGTGCTGAGTCCAGTTCGCCGCTTAGGCGGCCACGCCGAGCGAACCGGGATGAATGCCGTGTCTCAACACCCCGCACAACGAGGCCATTCGACTCACGTTTTGGAGCTGCCTTCTTTGGGGATGGGTGTTTCTAGCTTGGTCCATATATGACTACGAACACAAAGAGGCAACCTCGATCGATAAAGCTACTACGCTACAAACACTCATTCCCGAAAGCGGCTCCAATAAGTGAGTGGTATAGTACTCCAACACCCTACTCTAGTTCTTCAGGCCCCGATATGTTATAGCACCCTTATTGCCGAAGTGTGAAACCCAGAACGATTTTAGGATGCGCGCGCATATCCTAAGAATCCGCCGGGTAGTGAGCACACAAACAAAGAGGCACCTCGATCGATAAAGCTACCACGCTACAAACACTCACACCAGAAACCCCTCAACCCTTCCATCCTGGCCTGGCCCGGCCTCGATTGCTCACCTCAACAAATTCCTTTCCTATGCTTGACAAACAGAAAGCCGGCGACAGACTTAGCCGACCAACTTTTCCAAAAGTGCGCTCCTGCTCGAAAGTGCTCCTGTTTAGGTCGAAGACACTGAAATGAAGCCAAACATATAGTTCAACAGCGCATTTGGCTGAGTGCAGGCACGTTGCGCTCTGAAACATCATCCTGTGGACTCAAACTGACCCAAAGGAGTGACAACCAGGTCTTCGGCATAAGCTAAACCCGGGGTGGGAGAGGAACCGGAGGAGAACCGGAGGAGAACCGGAGGAACCGGAGGAGAACCGGAGGAGAACCGGAGGAGAACCGGAGGAACCGGAGGAGAACCGGAGGAGAACCGGAGGAGAACCGGAGGAGAAACCCAGACACTGGACAGACCATGGAGGGGCACGACTGTGTCATTGGGAGGTGAAAACAGGCTGTAGCACAGCAAAAGCACTCTCTAGAACTTGGAAATGCGCCAGAACATGCAAAACAGCTCCAGAGCGCACTTTCGCGCAATATGGTTCGAGTTCTTAGCCCAACCCATGCACCGGCACAACCCCCAGAGCCCCTGCATTTGTCCAACCGACATGCCACTGACCTCCTGGCCTCACCGTCTCACTCGAGCTGTCATTTATCAGAAGCACACGCCTTTTTACAGTGCTAGCACGACACACAGACACAGAGAAGGAAAACTCGATCGGACATAGACAAAGAAGACGACGCAGACATTGCCAATGCCGCACTGCAACTCCTTGACGGCATGTTCTGCACGTACTGACATGTACATTGCAATGTTCACATCTTGACATGTCACTGTCTCACGACACAACTGATTAGCGATACTGCTGCTTCAATGACACAACTTTTGCTTTGCTTCGGGGCTTCGGGGCGGTGGTGTGTCACCGACATGTGAAACTGCGTGCGCGCATACACTGCAATGTGCAATCAATACCCGAATGCGGTTGCATCCAAATCGTCGTCTTCAGGCTCGTCGCCGTCCCATGTGTATGGGCAAACACGCACGTGTTCGTCTTTGCTTCCGTACAAAGATGCCTGGAGGAGCCACCACTTGAGCTTCTTCAAAGTCATATCGCGGCCTCCATGCCGATCAAACTTCAACGTACGTCTGCATTTTTCACCCTCGTGCTCAGGGTGCCTGCAGGAGGCCTCCAGACCGTGGGCCGGCTGGCCTACGCCGGAACGCTTTTCTGTGATTCTGCAACCTCGCCAATAGAATGTGCTGGGAAGCAGAACCCCAACACCGGCTCGAGGAGGTTGCTTCGCTCTTGCTTTGGGCTTTGCTTTGGCCAAGGCCGCCCCCGCTGCAGGCCGCACCTCCTGGTTAGAAGAAGGTGAAGATGATGACGATGAAGAAGAACTGCTGTTGCTTTCCTCTGTGCTCGAACTAGACGACGAGTCACTGCTTCCGCTGCTGGAACTGCTGCCAGGATTGTCAGGCTCACTAGCAGCATCAGCATCACTCAAGACATCGCCGCCATCACTGTCAATCTCAGCAAGAAGCGCTTGCACTTGCTCATCCACGCTCAAAGCATGAAACTCAGCATCATACGCATCACCATCATCATCACCGTCGTGCGGCATGACTTCGACTTGACCATCAACGTCACCGTCGACTGGATGCCCTGCTGCAACAGCTGCCTGATCGCCCAGCGCGGCTCTGCGGCGCCTGGGACGCTTGGGCCTGGGAGCCACCTCAGCATCTAACCAATCGTCTCCATCTCGCAATGGCCTGAAATTTCGAGTCTTTCGAGTGGCCGCTTCCTGCCGCAATGCAAGCGGCAGTGCCTCCAAGCCACTGAGAATCCTGCTATACTGAGCATTGGTCCTCCCATGCGGCACTGCCAGTCCGTGTTGGTCTGCAAGAGTCAAAGCCAAAAGGTAGTGTCGGCTACAGACAACATTTTGCTTTTTTTCTGATTGCTGTAGATAAAGGATCTTCTCGCCTTCTCCGTGCAGATAACTTGGGGCTTCGCGGCAGACACGGCCACTAGCCAAGCGCAAAACCCAACCCGAATCTAACAAGCCTTGCAAAAGTTGCCAACGGCTGCGGTCCTGCACTGGGCCATCGCCGACACTGAGGAGTGGTTTCGGCTGAGAGACTCGGGTAGCCACAACAAGAAGTTCCTGACCACGATCAGTAAAATGAATTGGCATGTCTGCTGTTAACAAACCGCCTTGTTGCAGAGATTCCAAGAGCTCCTTTTCGTTGGAAGAAAACCTGGAAACGTCGGGCAGCCCAGCTCTGCCACGGGCACATATCTGCTTCAAGACACCGTGCAGCAAGGAGGCATCTGCAGACTCGTTGACACGCAGCAGCTCTGGGCATGGACGGAACAAGTAACGAGACTCTGGATCTGACTGCAAGACGGACATTAACTTCAACTGCGTCAAAGTTGCAGAGCGCAAAGAGATGACACAAGGGACGTCAGCCACAGACATACCAGGCACGGTGGACCGCAAACTCAGGAGCTCTGAATCCAGGTACACTTCTCTTGCTTCCAAGTCTGCTTGCACCGGCCTCATGACTGCGATCGGCAGGTCTGTGGCATCAAAACGATGCTCACCTTCAGCCTGGAAACGCTTCATGCGATGCATGGACGGCAACAGTTTGAAGAAAATCATCTGCACATGCTGGCTCCCTGGCATCATCCGAGCTGACTGGAAGAAGACATCAACATCCGTGACAGAAGGTCTGCTATTACTTTCCACGAGACTGCCTGAAAACTCTTGCTCCTGCACTTTGGTCACAATGGGAAGATGGCTTTGGCTTGGCAGCACATGCTCGCGGAGCAAGGAAAAGGCGGCACGGTCATAAGGCAATGCAAAGACCAATGACCCGGTTCCCTCATTACCACTGTGCAGATTGTCCTGCAATCGGGCACTCAGGTGCTCGAGGCTGAGTTGGTGCAGCAGCTGCCCACCTCGAGTATCAGCCAACACCTCAGCGGGAAGAGCAGCTCGGGGCGGACGGGTGTTGTTGTCTCTAACAAAAACATCTGGCATTGGCTGATGAAGACTGGCGGTGTCTGCACGGTAGATTGCATCACGAATGACACGGTCGCGGGAATTCCCGGACCCGTTGACAATGGCTGGGTGCCTGTTCAGATTCACGGCCTGGGCAGCCTTCCTGTATGAGCGGCATTGAAACACGCAAGGGGCTAGCTTGGACACAAACTCCTTCGGATTGCGACACATCTGCTCGCTGATCTCCCTGCCCCGAAGCTGCAAGGACATGTATGCCGGGCTATGGTGCGGACTCTTCTTGGAGCCTTTCTGGGTCCGAGCATGTTGAGACTCGACCCTGCGCTCTGCAATCGGAATGAGAGCAAGGCAGGAAACCGCCTCGGCAAAGTCCGGACAGGCATCCAAGTCAGCACCACAGTACCAATGGTCGCCCTGTTGCAAAACCTCTGGTATCACCAACTGCGGCAACTGTCTGCGAAGCGAGGTTGCCTCAACTGAATCTGTGTCCAGCCTTGCACGAAAAGCACTCCACACCTCACGAGCCTGTTCCTCATCGTGATACGCCAACCCTGCTGCAGACCAGGGCAGGCTACGAAAGTGTGCTGTCTTCAACATCAACACCATGGTAAGATAAGCCCGGCCATGCTCAAACTCTCTAATGATGGTCGCTTGCTGGGACTCCTCAAGCTCAACAGGGAATTGTCGCAGAAAGTCCGAACCTGCATAAGAGGAGAAGGACGTCAGCTCCTTCAGGAAGTCTCCCTGGGCAAGTTCGGGGGCTCGCCTGGTGCGCATGGGGCATTGCTCCAAGAGATGCCTGTCTGCTTTGCTGAGCAACTGCGCTGAAGCACCCGTCAATAGATGCCAATGGCAGGGACAGCTCTCTACCCAGTGAATGAGATGCAAGACGATCGATGAAAACACTTTCAACATGACCAAAAAGCTCTCAAACCATGGGCATTGCACCAACTTGTCGACTGCCTCAATATTCACACCTCGCGATTGAACAGATGAACCTGCCAGGTATGCCTCCTTGCTCCATCCTAGACGAAGTGCCGGGAGAACATGGTGCAGCTCGATGGCGCACCGAGCCCCTGTGCCCCAGCGTTCTCGATAGCACTCGGCATTGAAAGCCTCAATCTTGCTTCGAACTTCAGACTGACCTGCAGGGCCGCTGGAAAAACATTTTGCGATGAGTCGCTCCTTGCAATCCCGACTGCGGAGAAAACTTGACAAAGCCCCCATGTCCGACACAATTTGATCATAGTGTTCCATGCAAGACTGCAAGACCCTAAATCGTTGGCAGCATTGTGGATTATGTGCAGCAGTCCTGCAACACCACGGCATGATTGCAGGCCTACTTCAAGGTCTGCAGGCTCCGACTCCCCTTGCTCTTCATCAAAGCAGTTTTCCGCCTGCTGCCGGAAAGGCTCCTGGTCCAGAGACTCGTCTGCTTGCACTCGAAAAGCTTGGTCCTGCAGCATCAACCCGCAGAAAAGATTTTATCGCTGCAAAGGAAAAACCAGTTATGCTTCGGGCGATCATCCGACAACTAGGTCCGCTTAGGCTTCGGAATTTCATGACTGACACAATCTGTTAAGAATCCCATAAAAGCTCGGCTCTGAATGAACAGCTCACGCTAGCCTCAGAATGAACCTGGCAGGTGAAAGCAACACAACAAAATCAAATGGAGCAAAACTGTCCTCAGCAACAGAAGCTGCTGTGGGAGCAGGGCCGAAATATGGCAACACAGCTGACAATGCTATCGGCTCCAACTTCGTAAGCAAGCTCTCCACGCCCAAGTCTGTCGTGATGCTAAGAAGAGATGACAGCACTTTCTGCAAGGTCTTGAAATCACCACTGATGAGTAGCAATGACTGCAAGAATGCGGACAAGCGATGAGCAGCATTTCCGGCTCGCCCGCCCAATGTTGTGGGGGGCGGAATCATTTGAACAATCTTCCGACGCAACATAGGCATGACCCATTTGTCACCTGGAAGAACGTGATCCCGCCTCGGCGGGCAAATTTTCAGAGCAGGTGTTGCAAACCTCTACAAACACGACCCTTTGACACAAAACCCCGTCTACCTCTCTGTAATCTCAGGTAACCTATGGATCTGAACATGATTGCCGAAGATGCTTCTGGCTTAACTGACAGGGAACCGTCGCCAAGCATCAACCTGTCGCATGATGTCTCGAGCATCAGCTGCCGCGACGATGTCGAGCACTGTGATCTCGTAGTCACGCCCGCCCTGCGGGGAAGAATCTGTCATGGCGAAGATGCAGCAGCCCTGTAGCAGCTTGTTTGTCAACCAGTCTTGTTGCAACCTGGCAAAGCCAATGTCCAGAGCTGCTCGTCTCTGCGACATTATCGAGGCCGAAGGCAGATATTTCTGAGGATCGGCCGATATCCTGTCAATCCACGCCATGGCAAGCTGCTGTGGAAGCAGCAGGCATGCAGCCATTTTCAACGCCTCGCCAACATTCGAATCATTGCTCAAGAACATCGCGAAAAGCATTGTTTCCACAAGGTGGCCGATGCGAAAAGCAAGGCTCGGCTCTCCAGCAACATATGCATGCCGCCTCGCACTCAACAGCAAGCTTTCACAATGCTGGAACCGAAGGCCAGCGACAAAGTCCTGCCACGTCGACGGATCCACGGAGTCCCCTCGACCGTTTCCCAAACTCACTAAACAGTCAGCCAAGTCCCAGACTTTCTTGCTGTCATGCACGACATCCAGGCCCTGCTTAGATAAAGAAGCGCCGTGACCACGACCCTCACCAGGTTCAGATGCATCGGGCACGTCCTTTGGTCTCGGCCCAAACTTGCGGAGGGCTGCCCAAGCACGCTCATACTTACGACCGGCCCCAACCAGGCCAGATACAAATTTCCTGCCGCCGTCCGTGCCGTAAGGGTCGTAGTTCCACTTGCAAACCAAATCGGGCACTGCAACAGTAAACCACTGTTTTCGCATGAGCATGATCGCATAGGGCAGTAGCAATCGCAAAACTCGATGGCACCCACTGCACCCACTAACAAAACCAGGATGGTGCTGCGCCGGCAGCTCTCTCCGAAATTTTGCTTCCTGCCCATCTTCCAGAGTTGTAAAAAACGAGCCCCCTTTACGGCCAGAGATGGTATTCCACACGACCGGAGTTCTCAACTCCAGTGCTTCCACAACATCGAAGATCAAAGCACTGTTGTCCAGTGGACGACCGGCAAGCACCGTCCAGTGACTCAGCTGGAGACGAACCGCATCGCCCAAGCTGCCTGAAGTTTTATGCTGGTACCGCTCCCTGGGTCTTAAAGCAAGTGCACCAACGATATAGAATTCGTTGGATGGCAACCTGTTGTATGCGGCTCCTCTGCAAGCTTCTTCAAAAGCAGGCTTCAGCTCGTCTGTCAAACAAAGATCATCACATGCATGGTTCAGTCTGCTGCTTGCCCTGCGTGTCTTCTGAAGCAGTGACCTTGACCAAAGAGTTCCAAGCCAGACACAGCGAACATCTGCTGAAAACGACTCGCCCCCATCCATGATATTTCGCCAAAGCGAAACATGTCGCAAGACTCAGACCCTCAATAAAATAACGACTACGATTGAAAACAAGCGCCCTTCACACTTCACACATACAGGCCTAAAGCCTTCGGGCGGGCTGCGGCCCTGGGATCTACCTATATTATGAATCATGAACTCAGCATCTTACAGTGGAGTTGTCAAGGTACGGACTTCTCTGCACCGAAATTACAACAGGACTCCCCGACTCAACTGAAAAAAGCTGCAGTGCTTGTATGAGATTCGCAAAAAAAACCTGTCATGGAGGCAATACAGCATGCAAGCCCGAAGCTCAAGGCAAACCAAAATCTGCCAAAACAAGCGAGACCGTGAGGAGCAAATCCTCGTCGTAGCTGTCGTCGTCGTTGGCATCGAGTGACTAGAAGACGAGAATCTGATGACCACAGCAGCAGCAGAAGCGAAGAAGCACCAGCACCAGCAAGAGCAGCAGTCATAGTTGTCGAAGCAGCAGCAACAATTGCAATAGGAATAGTACTCGGAGTAGTAAAAGCCGCAGCAGTACTACCACAACTACTACCACGACTAGTACTACTGAGGGAGCGCCACCAACAGCAGAAGAGTCGCCGGCTGGCTATATTCAACATCAGAACTATTCCTGAAGTCCTGCTGTGGTAGTGATTCGCTGACACATGTTTAGTAGCGACTGAGCGGGTGTAGGTCTAGGTGCTGCTGAACTTTGAAAACGACCTCGTAGCGTGGACTCATGATTCTCGCTTGCCGCGCACAAGCCTGAAAGTGCTGTTGTTGGGATTATGACCACTGCCAACTGTCTTTTTCTGTCTGTCTCTCTCTCTCTCTCTCTCTCTCTAGAGCTCTCTCTCTCTCTCTCGGTCGTGTCTTCTTCTTTTTTCCTGCTCGAGGCTCACGCCAATAAGTATACGTCAATAAGATGGTGATGCTCGCCTGATGCTGACGATGCTCAAGACTACCGACCCACCCCCCGCCCCCCAGCCCCAGCCACGAAACGAGCCGGGAAGCCAATGAGCCCTTAGGCCGTCCAGCGAGTCAGCCGCGACCCTGCGACCAGGGCGACAAATAACCGGAAAAGGCAGCCGGCCCACCAGACAGTCATCCCTCAAAGGCCCCCGATCCGTGGACAGTCACCGTCATCACATCAGAACTCCAAACCCCGTAGCGGGGGCTCCTGGAGCGCAGTAACCGCTTCCCAATTTCGCACACGCGATCTTGTGACTGAAGCCCCTTCTCACACGTCTCATCAAGTTATCCATGGAGAAGCCTTGCCAGGCCTAACCCCAAAATCACAACTGCAAGCGTTAATTTACTAACGCGAGGTAAAGTGCAACAAACCCATACGCCTTTTTCAACCCTTCACAGGGATTCGCAGGGTCGAACGCACGAACGCGAGGTAAAGTGCAAAAACCTGCGGCGCAATATGCAACCCTTCACAGGGATTCGCAGGGTCGAACGCACGAACGCGAGTAAAGTGCAAAAACCTGCGGCGCAATATGCAACCCTTCACAGGGATTCGCGTGGTCGTGTGCGCGCACTTTGCAACCCTTCACAGGGATTGGCGGGGTCGATTGCAAAATTTGTAACCCTTCCCAGGGATTGTAAACTTGTAACCCTTCACTGACCCTTCACAGGGATTGGCGTGGTCGGACGCACGAACGCTAGGGAAAGTTGCATTTTTTGATGTGCCTCGAAGCGAAATTTGCAACCCTTCACAGGGATTGGCGTGGTCGGACGCACGAACGCTAGGTAAAGTTGCATTTTTTGATGTGCATCGAGGCGGAATTTGCAACCCTTCACAGGGATTGGCGTGGTCGGACGCACGAACGCTAGGTAAAGTTGCATTTTTTGATGTGCTTGGAGATGGAATTTGCAACCCTTCACAGGGATTGGCGTGGTCGGATGCGCGAACGCGAGGTAAAGTTGCATTTTTTGATGTGCATGGAGGTGAAATTTGCAACCCTTCACAGGGATTGGCGTGGTCGGATGCGCGAACGCGAGGTAAAGTTGCAACTTTGGAGGCGCATCGAGGCTTAACTTGCAACCCTTCACAGGGATTCGTGTGGTCGGATGCACGAACGCAAGGTAAAGTTGCAATTTTTGATGCGCATCGAGGTGGAATTTGCAACCCTTCACAGGGATTCGTGTGGTCGGATGCACGAACGCGAGGTAAAGTTGCAATATCTGATGCGCATCGAGGCTTAATTTGCAACCCTTCACAGGGATTCGTGTGGTCGGATGCACGAACGCGAGGTAAAGTTGCAATTTCTGATGCGCATCGAGGCTTAATTTCTCTCTCAGTTTCTCTCTCTCAGTCTCTCTCTGTCAGTCTCTTTCTCTCTCTCTCTCAGTCTCTCTCTCAGTCTCTCTCAGTCTCTCTCTCAGTCTCTCTCTCTGTCTCTCTCTCTGAGTTTCTTTCTCTCTCTCGCTCAGTCTCTCCCTCTCTCTCAGTCTCTCTCTTTCTCTCTCTCTCAGTCTCTCTCTCTCGCTCAGTCCCTTTCAGTCTCTCAGTCTCTCTCAGTCTCTCTCAGTCTTTCTCAGTCTCTCCCAGTCTCTCTCAGTCTCTCTCAGTCTCTCTCAGTCTCAGTCTCTCTCTTTCTCTTTTTTCTCTCTCTTTCTCTCTCTTTCTCTCTCTTTCTCTCTCAGTCTCTCTCTTTCTCTCTCTTTCTCTCTCTTTCTCTCTCTTTCTCTCTCTCTCTCTTTTTCTCTCTCTGTCTCTCTCTCTCTATCGCTTCTCTCTCTTGTCTCTCTCTTCCTCTCTCTTCTGCTCTTCCTCTCTCTCCTCTCTTCTCTATCTTTATCTCTCTCTTCTCTCTCTCTCTCGCTCTCTCTCTCTCTCTCTCGCTCTCTCTCTCTCTCTCGCTCTCTCGCTCTCTCGCTCTCTCTCTCTCTCTCTCTCTCGCTCTCTCTCGCTCTCGCGCTCTCGCTCTCGCTGTCGCTCTCTCTCTCTCTCTCTCTCTCTCGCTCTCGCGCTCTCGCTCTCGCTCTCGCTGTCGCTCTCTCTCTCTCTCTCTCTCTCTCTCTCTCTCTCTGCACAAGCCCGTGCATTTGACCACCAGCTGCGGCCCTGTCGCCCAAATGCAAGACCATGCTGCAAGTGACCAAGCAGCCAGCGTGCCACTGCTGATTATTATTAGTTTACAGTAGCAAGAGTAGTACGAGGCATATGACTCTATTTCCTCGACACTATGACTCTATTGTCTCTATGACTCCGTGACTCTATGCTGTGACTCTATACTGTTTGCACTGGACTAGACACTTTACCTCGCGTTCGTACGGTCGACCACGCTAATCCCTGTGAAGAGTTGCATTCCCGAATGATGAGGATGGTGCCACCCCGACTTTAAATGATAGAATAATACTACTATATAGAGTCAAGTACTAGTGCATAGAGTGAAGTACATCCAACTACGTGCATTTATCACAGACTGAAGGACATGGAAACAAGTGCACAAAGAGAGTCTAAGCATCTATGCACTACACGATATGACTCTATGTACTTGACTCTATGCACTGCCCTCTAAGACTTTATATACTCGACTCCGTGACTTTACATAGCTCCAACAATCATGGCTAATGATGCTTTCGGGCCAATTGTCTTCTAGTTAGAGGCTTCTTAACGGCTGAACTTCAAGCGGAGAGAAGCTCCGATTTGGAGCTTCCGGAAGCTCCGAATCGGAGCTTCTCTCCGCCGTTGAACACCTCAAAGCTGGAAGCTCCAAATCGGAGCTGGCAGCTCCGAATCGGAGCTTCGATTTGGAGCTTCCCGAATCGGAGCTTCTCGGAGTTTCAGGGCGGCACGCCGTGGGCCGCGAGGTAAGTAGCCCCGGCGACTCTAGCGGCATGTCCGCCGTATATGTTGGCCCGGTGACCATCCACTTCGTGCTCTGTCTGAATCCCCGCCGCTGACAGGAGCGCCGACTCTGGGTGCCTCGGCCCCTCAAAGTGGAGGCGGGCAAGGTGGCGTCGGGCTGCGCAGCAAGGGCAAAGGAGGTGCACAGCCGCCGAGCATACTCACTTGAGCGTGCGTCGGGTCAGCTCGTGCTCGCCGCCTTGTGCCGTCTTGTGCAGCGGCAGATCAATGGACACCTGGCCGCCGAAGATCTTGGACGAGAGAGTCAGGTCCTTGATACGGGTGCCGGCGATCTCCCCCTCTCTCAGCATAAACCACGCCGCGAAGATCACAATGTCCACGGCGTGCTCCGGTCGCCGGCAATCCATTGGGCCGTTTGGGGGCGCCAAAGCGCACCACCACGACGATGAACACCACGTCGAAGGCCTGCTTGAGCTTTTGGTCCCCGGCATGCCCCGCACCGCCGCCTTGACTAGTCCTTTGGCCTCTTTGCGCATGGACGCCGAGATCTCGAGGTGCAGGACGTGCTCCTGGTGCCAAAAGACGGCGTCGACATAGAGGCTCGCCGTGAGGACCTGCATTTTGCGGATGGTCAGCGGCCACGGCTCGAGCTCGTTCTGCGCCGCAAGCAGGGTCCAAGAGCGAACCCGCGACTCCAAAGGCCTGCGCGTCGAATGCGCCAAGATGTTGTTCTCGAGCTCCTGGATGGCGCCTTCGATGTTCTCGGGTCGCGCCGCAAGGAGTGCCGCCGCCATTGAGGATTTGGCCTGCAGCCGTCGGTAAGGGAGGTCCGAGGCTTGCTGGCCTCGGCGCCCAGATCTGCTCGAGGAGGTCCACCGAAACGCTGGCCGCTGCCAGGGCAGGCGCCGCCACGACGGCTGCCTCTCGGTCGGCGACCCCGGCCGCCGCGAAGGTCTGGAGGTGTGCCGTCCCGCTGGCGGCGATGATCTGCCAGAAATGCAGCGAAGGAGTTTGCCGCCGACGTCGGGGCGAGCATCTTGAGCCGGGTCGGGGGGGAAAGGCGGGCGCCGGGCGGCGAGAGCAAAAAGGCTGCGGCGACGACAGGAGGCAGGAGCAAGCGCGGAGAGACAAGCAACCTTTTACCGGAAAAAGTCCGTGCTGCGCCGCCGTTGTGGCGGGATGCTGGCAGCCCGGCATCGATTGACGAGCGCCGAGTTGCTCCAAAAGAGGACGCCGAGCGTCGATTGGTGCTGGCAGGCTCCACCCGCCGGGATCTGATGCCGCCGTCGGTGCCGCCGAAGATGAGGCCCAAATGGGCGGATCGTCGTCTGCGTCGTCAGCGCCGGCGGTGCGGCACATCGATCGTCGAGCCCCTCGCAGCGGGGGCAGCGGTGGCCGTACTTCCCATGGGCGCCGGGTTCGCCGATGAGGACCGACCTAAAGCAGCGGCCCAGTTCTCGCACGCGGAGAGCGTGTGGGGCTCCGTGCACGGATGCACGCACCATCCGGCGACGACGCGCTTGGCCTTCGTACCCGGACGGGAATCCGCACCGCCCAGTGCCCCGCCGGTAGCTGTCTGATGAACCAATAGTCCGTCAGCGTCGTCGCTTCGCCGGGGCGAGGCCACCTCCCCGGGACTGATCTCGCTTGCCTACTGATCTCGCTTGCCTCCGCGCCAGCCAACTGCACCGCCGAGGTCGCACACTCCCGGGTCCCGGTCATAGCGCTCGAACGAAATGTTCGCCGCAGGCCTGGGCGGGGTCGGGGCCACCCAACTCGGGGCGTCGCTGACACTGCTGGCGTGGCCGCCCCAGACGCCGCAGCACTCATCGCCGGCGCCCGGCTGGCCACAGATGGTGCACCCTGCGGGTTCTCCGGTGGCGGCGCCATGGGCTCCAGCCGGGATGTGGTCGTCGTAAAGGTAGAAGCCGACGTACCCGGCGTCGAGGCTGTAGGGGAGGCCACCGCCGCGGGAGTCAAGGATGTAGTCTGACCGCACGCCGCCGTCGTCGTCGTCACAGGAATGTCACCAGCACTCGGCTCCGCCGTGGTCGCCGTCGCATCCAAGTTCACCTCCGCGGTCCCGGGGCTCGTCGAGTCGAGAAGGATCTGAAGATGGAACGCCGCCTCGCGAAGGTTGTCGAGGTCCGCCGCGTCCATCTGCCCCAGGACCGATGTCCAGCCCGCGCTGCGAGCCGCCCGAAGGCAGCGACGCAGCTGAGTCGCCGTCAGAACAGCGTCGAAGGAGGGAGCAGCGGAAGACATGGTCGTCGAGGCGCAAAGGATGCTAGCAACAAAAGCTTTAGCGACGGGCGTCGTGGAGCCGAGTGCTTGCGGCGGCTTCGCCGTTAGCAGTTGTTACTGAACACACACGTGTGTTTCACTACAACCCCATCGCCTACAGTTGTTGCTTCGTACTGACCGCTGGAAGATTAGGGAACCTCGCAGTGCTGGTCCTGAGCGACATCGGTTAGCTGCGTGCCATTGTGCCCGTCTTCATATTGAACGTTACGTTTGGCCTGCTTCAGCTCGTCTTCGATAACTTCAAACACTCCGTGCTAAGTTTGTAGCTGCCGGTTTCGAACAACTTTGAACAGCCAGACCTCCGAAGTTCTTTGTGTAAAAAGTAGCTTGCAGTACAAAGTAGTTTGCAGTTTTAGGAGTGCTGTACTTGCAAGAGAGGGATTGATTTCAGCCTTTGCCGTCTGCAGTCTCGGTTGGAGTTCATGTCTGTTGCCCAGCATGAAGCGAAAGGCAGCTGACGCATCGTTGCCGTGGGACTTGGGGAGTTATGTCATTCGACTCAACATTGAGGTCTACGACGAGTATTATACGTCTGGACAGCTTCAATCGTATCACCTGCAGCTCAGCACTCGCGATACCATGAATTCTGCAAAGTACGTCTTGTCTCAGAGGCTTTGGGAGAACACCGGCAAGTACTTGAAACCTTCGCACTACCACCTCGAACAACAGGGAGTGCATTTAGGTTTCACCCAATCAGTGTTAGCAGCTTCGACTCTGGCACCGATTCGTGTTGTTCGCACAGATGCATAAAAAGTTGATGCTACCGGCAAGTCCGGTTGCGTGTGTGTAACACTCCTGTTTCCAAGGACTACCGTAACAGATCAATAATGCAGGGGGCATGGTGCTTGTGCTCTTAGCCATGCCAACGAAGCTATAGAGCACAGGTGGAAGGGAATGCAGACGTGCATTCCTGTACCTGCAAAGAGTCGCTCATGGGCCAATGTGGCAGCTTGGGGACTCGAACTGTTCGCTTTAAGCAATGAGTCGTACAGAGCCGGGCCCTCTGAGGCGGCAGATGTAGTATCCTCGCTGTGCATCGTTTCATCATGTGCCAGGAATTGTGATGTCTAGCAAGGCCAGATATACGAGAGAAAAATTGGTAACTCTAACACAAACAGCATCCCACGGGATGACTGGTCTTCAAGTGTCTGTGTCTGTGTGTGTCTGTGTCTGTGTGTCTGTGTGTCTGTGTGTCTGTGTGTCTGTGTGTCTGTGTGTCTGTGTCTGTCTGTGTGTCTGTGCGTCTGTGTGTCTGTGTGTGTGTGTCTGTGTGTGTGTGTGTTTGTTTTTAGGGTGCGTTTAGGGTGTGGGGCTTGGGAGTTTGGGGTGTGGTGTTTAAGGCTTGAAGTTTGGGTTTTGGGGCTTAGACTAGAGTTTGGGGTTTCGTTGGGGATTGGGGTGTTGAGGTTTTGGGGTTTGGCTCTTGGGATTTGGGCTTAGGTTCTGGGTTTGGGTGTTTAGGGTTTGGTTTAGTTTAGGGCTTAGGATTTTGGGCTTGTTGTTTGTTTGGGGCTTTGGGTGTTCATGTTTTGGGGTTTCGGCTTTTGGGGGTTGGGACGGGGTTGAAACCCAGAACCCCAAACGCTAAATCTCAAATTTTGAACCCCGAGCCCTAAACACCCAAACCTCAACCCCTAAGCCCTCACAATTCAAAAGCCTGAACACCCACAACCCACACCGTAAACACGCAAACCGCCAAGCCCAAACTTAGACCCCAAACCACAAACCCCAAACTGCAAGCTTCAACCCCCAATTCCCAAAACCTCTTTGGGGCTTCGAGTGTTTAGGGTTTGGGGTAGGGTTGAGAGCGCTGCTTTAGGGTTTGGGGATTGGGGCTGCGGGGCTCAGGGTTCGGGTCTTGGATGTTGAGTGTTTGGGCTGGGGTTTTGGTTTTTCGGGTTTAGGATTTATGGTTCGTGGTTCTGGGTTTGGGGCTTCGGGGTTTGGGTGTTTAAAGGCTTGGGGATGTTTGGGGTTCCATACCATCCCAAACGTAGCAAGGCACCATCCCGACCGCGTGCCGCACCAAACGTACCAACATGCCATCCCAGTCGTACCGTACCAGAGAAGCCTACAGTAGTGCGAGCTGGAGCTTGGCGTCCGGGAAGGGGCCAAATCAGTGTCGTGAGCGGGGGCTGCCGGCTTGGTAGTCTCTAGGCCCGTTGCAGCGTTGCTGAAATACCCACCAAAACCTTTTTCTAGTTATTCAAGCCTTTGCATTATTTGGATCAGAAGCCCGTAATCCTTACAGGAGCCCGCAACCCTACTTTGAAATTACCTTTTTGACGACTGGCATCGAGCCCCGACTCCGAGCCTGGCCGCCAAAAGCTTTGGCGCCCCTGGCTAGCGCGGTGCTGGACGAGAGGGACCTCCCGGAGGCGAACCACATCCAAGGCTTGGAGGACGAGGTTCGCCGAGCACATCGGCTCATCTGGCGGAGGAATTCAACCCCAAGAATGAAATTATGCTACCCTTATGAAACCTATGCACTGTAATATAACATAAATTAACCGAAAACCCTGTTCAAGTTATTAAAACCCTATGTTAGTAGCTGGGCTTTTCAAACGTACCTTAAACCTTAAATCCAAATCCCAAAACTCAAAACCCTAGCCCGGGAGTCGTACCAAAGCGGAGGCGTGGCACGGAGGAGGATCTTGAGCATGCTTGGGGTGTTTAAAGGTTTAGGAGCTATAGCGGGCTTCAACTGAATCGGTTTCGCTCATTCGCAAGGGGCCGATATTTTTGTGGCATTCCGGCATGTTAATTCCAATCCACCCAGGTTAAACCAAAGAACGTGTTTAGGTGTTAGGATTTAGGGTGTTGTGGATTATGGTTTGCCTTTTTTTGAGGGGGGCTGGGGTGGGGTGGTTGTGCTGAGGACATGAAAATCTTTAGGCGCCCAAACCCAAAAAACCCAAGCTTTGGTCTTCGAGTTTGCTCAAGGTCTCAGGAACCTCGGACTTCCGGTTGTTAAGGATCTGCTTAAGTCACAGGGCTCGTAAAGAAATCGTACCGTCTCATTCGTGCCGATCAGGAACAGAAGTTATCATCTGAGTGATATGTGGATGGGTGCTCAAATCATGAGTTTAAAACGGTTCGGAGCTTGGGAAATGAATGCTACTTGTGAAGCGCGCTAGTTGGGCTTGCAGATAAACCACAATCACAACCGCGCAGCTGCTTTTTGCTTCGCGAGTCCGTCTCGCTTACCCAGTCCCCTACCTGCTAAGCACGCAGGCGACCGCGAGTTGCAACTCCGCGGGCCGCGAAGCTACACCTACTCGCAAATCTACCGTGCACACTTGGCTGTAGGAAAACAAGCCACTTGAGCCAAAAACATTTGTTTGGCATAAACATTCAATTATATACAAACATGCAAGCTACAAACACAAGCAGCTAGCAGAGACAAGTGCACTGCCACACGTATGTGCACTCACAATTCGCCCCTCAGCCGAGGCTCCTCCGTGCCGTCGCACGCAAGGTGGGGAGGGCGCGTTCGCGGCTAGTAAAGCCCGCGTCACAGCGAAAGGGCGAGGCCCAGAAGCACGCGAACGGACGAACGGCCGGCCCTCCTAAACCCACCTAAACCCTGGCACTCCGTGCCCGCTCGGGCTCTCCTTTTGGCGCGGAGAATTGAGGCTTCCGAGGAAGCTGTCTCTGCAGTCGAGCTGCTACACTACACTACAGGGCGGCTCACGCTATGTACAACCTAGACTGCTACTGCTAAGCAACGCGCGGCCGCGACCGAAAAGGTCCGCGAGCCGGCTCAGAGGCCCGCATGCGGTGTGGACCATAAGCGCCGGCTGGCGCGACACAGAGTGTCCAGCGACCACTCCTTCGAGGGTCGGCTATTAGCCGGGGCGGCCTGACCTAGCAGGCGGGCCGCGACCAATTAAGGTCCGCGTGCCGGCCGCACGGGGTGAAAGCATGGGTGTGCCGCACACAGGTGCCGGCTGGCACGACGGGGAGGATGGGCCCAGCCATCCACGGGCTCTAAGTCGGCGGGCGCCAAGCACTGACGCCGCGCAGAACGACTGCCGCAGCCCGCGGAAATGGCTTCAGCAAAAGCGCTGGGAGTCCTGCCCGCAAATTAATGCCGAGCCAATGGCCCTTGCTAGGCGGGCCTAGGCTCAAGGCCTTGAAAAACAACGGGCCGGCCGGGCTGAGGTCGCAGCCGCGGCTCGGCGCCAGCCAAAGTCTTACGCAGCAGCCGGCTCAGGCTGCTGCCGCTGCTGCTGCGTCCCGGTGGCGCTGTTGGTACCAGCCGCCTTACCGGGCGGCTTGGCATGCTTCAACGCTGGCACGACCTCCGCGTCAAGAGACAGGGTCAGATGGACACCTGCCTCGAGGTTCGATTTCGAACTTGTACTCCAATTGAGCGAGCCTATCAACAGCTCCGCTCCGGAGTTCCCTACGCGAAGGAGGGCCTTCGCGTGGTGCAGCCCCTTAAAGCCTTAAGGCCTGCACCCACGGCCGCTCCACGGCCGTCCGCCACGCAGGCGTCGTGCACCGAAGTGCCGCAACACAGCCGTACGTGGGCGCCCGCCTGCGCGGCGCGCTTCAGCGACTGCCACTGAAGCTTCGTCCTGCTGCACTGGGACGAATCCGCAACTAGGTTGCAGAGGGCGCCTTTGCCACAGGCCGCCTCAATGCCCTCGATGATGGCTGGGGCATGGAAGCTGTAGGCTCGAAGGAGCAGCTTGTACTCGTCGCCCGGCCAGGTAGCGGCACTCAACGACTCCAGTCCCCTGTGAGCCTTTACGGGCTGGGGTCTTGTTGCGCCGGTTCCCTGAAACTCCGAGAAGCTCCGATTCGGAGCGGCCGCTCCGAATCGGAGCTGGCAGCGCCGATTCAGCGCTTCTGAGAAGCTCCGATTTGAAGCTGCCAGCTCCGATTTGGAGCTGCCAGCTCCGAATTGGAGCTTCTGGGAAGCTCCGAATCGAAGCTTCCGACTTCAAATCGGAGCTGCCAGCTCCGATTTGGAGCTTCCGTGTTTTGATGCTTGAACAGCACGAGAAGCTCCGAATCGGAGCTTCTGAGAAGCTCCGAATCGGAGCTTCTAGAAGCTCCGATTCGGAGCTTCTCAGAAGCTCGGATTCGGAGCTTCCAAATCCAGCTCCATGGGTTCTTAAGTGCTTGCTATATGGTTGCAGTTAGTCCTCATACATGATGCACTTGCTCGTAGGACAACTTTCGGCTCGAGATCGCCCCTATACGGAGCGATGCTGTTAACCAGAACTGTGAAAGCAGGGCGAAGCCAGTCAGCTGTAGGTGGCTTGCCTGCAGAAGGCATGGCCGGCGGTGCTGCTGCAGGGCGAAGCAAGCCAGCTGTAGGTGGCTTGCCTGCAGAAGGCATGGCCGGTGGTGCTGCTGCTGGGATCGCCTGCAGCAGGCGGCAGCAAAAGCATGGATGTGGAGCAAATCAACAGTGTTGCAGCCATGCTCCGGGGCAGCTTCGGCAGCAAAGACATGAAAGAAAGCTCTTGGAACGGTGCCCCAGAGGAAGTCGGCGAAAGGCACTGCAAATTCCTTTGCCTTTGGTTTAGGCAGCCTGCGATGAGCATTGACATTACAAGGAAGATATGGCAGGAAGCTTTCCCTGGCCTGGACAAGGCCAGCCGAAATTCGGTTTTGAACAAAATCGGAGCAATCAAAACAATGTGTAACAGGAAGGATAGAAATTCGAAGACTGGCGAGCTGATGCCTGGTTGGCTCCGCGAACTGCTAACCGCGATGAAAGAAACTGGTGCTGCACGTCCTGTGCGAAGAGCTTCGAACACGGGCACAGACTCGCAGCCCGAGGTTGCTGCAGCTGCAGTGACACCGAAACGAACAAGGATCTTGAAGAAAGAGCCTTCGATCGAATCCGTTGCTGCAAGCTTAGCTGGTGTACCCTCGAGTGCAGAGTTGGTTGCTTCAAGTTCAGCCGCTAGCTCCCCTGTGAAAAGCTTG
Organism: Symbiodinium sp. CCMP2592; assembly: GCA_905221615.1. Classification (NCBI taxonomy): domain Eukaryota; class Dinophyceae; order Suessiales; family Symbiodiniaceae; genus Symbiodinium; species Symbiodinium sp. CCMP2592. The sequence continues at coordinate 194,555 of CAJNDT010000215.1, read as the reverse complement.
GGGCAGCCTGAGAAGAAGAACAAGGCCAAAGCCAAGGCCAAAACACAGGCCAAAGCGAAAGCCCAGAACTGCAAGAAGCCTGCTGGCCTGCACAAGGCCCGGGCTGCAAACCCTTGGAAGGAGTCGAAGAGCTTCGGCTTGGTCAAGCCAACCTTCGCCAAAGACAGGTCGTACATCGTGTTCAAGGAGAACAAAGCCTCGAAAGAGACGTCACTGGTAAACTGTGCGGGCTTGGGCGACCATGCTGCTATCGTGAGGCAGCTCATGGAGTGGGTGTGCCAGGAGGAAGCTGGCTTGACTAAGGGTGATGTGATCGCCAAGCGAGACACAATCAGGATTGCCCTGTTGGCAGCGGAGGGCTAGCCTGTGCAAGGCTGTGTGCTTAGCACCTATAGCACCCTCAATCAAAGAGTGGGGGGGCAGGACTGGTTTTTAGTGCACTGTGCTTGCCTGCAAAGGCAGTTCTCGCGACCTCAGATGGCTGTCGCTTCGGTTGGTGCAAAAAAATCGCAGATCGCCCCTAAACCCCAAACCCTAAACCCTAAAACCCCAAAGCATAAAGCCGTAAATTTGTAGAACGGTTTTTTAACGGTTTTTGTTTGGAAAAGCTTTTCATGTTTTGTATTTTGAAGCAGGTCATGTCGAAGTGCAGTGCATGTGTCGAGTTTGTCTGCTGCATGCTGCAGGTGCCATGGTTGAATAACATTTGTTCGTCCGCATTTTGAGAGCTCAAGCTTTGCAGGTAGCAACTGTAAGATCTCCCTTCAGCTTTCTGGGTTTTGCCATGCTGGCTAGCCTGCAGAAGGCTCTCATGGGCAATGGCCCTGGCCTGCAGAAGGCCATCATGATGTGGCTGTGTATGACGTTGCTTGCAGTCGTCGATTGGCCTTTGCATCGCATCTGGGGTCAGCCGGAGGAGGACTGGCACGGCAGGTGGTGGAGGCAGCACCTACCAACTGGTGCCTGGATGCAAATGGGGCCGCACGGGTGGTTGCCTGAGCCCGTCTTCAGCAATGGATGGGATCAGGCCATGTGGCAGCATGGCCAATATGTGGCCCTGGCCCTCGCCAGAAGATGGCGATGGGAGTTCTCCCTGGCCTGCAGAAGGCCAAAGCAGCAGCAGCTCCTGCAGACATCATGATGGCCAGGCCGAGCTGAAACAAGCAAAGCGGGAGGAGGCCGCCGAAGAGGATGATGAGGAGGAATCCTCTGGCCTGCAGAAGGCCTTGGAAATCTTGGGTCAACTGTTGCCCCGGTGCAACAGATTCGACACACGGGGTTTCCGGAGTCAGATCCGAAGAAACCTCCGCCGGTTTTTAGAAAGGGAGGGCATCCCGTTGCCTCCCTGGCTCTTTGCCGGGGAGCCCGGCCGGGTGGCGCAATTCGCCCGCTGGGCCAAACAAGTTCGGCATGAAGTCGAATATCGCCGGCGGCAGTACGAAGGCCGACCTGGCCAGTGTGGGGGGACCCCCTCGCCTGAAGAAGGCGGAGAACCAGCAAGCTCTTCAGCAGGCCCACTGCCCTCCGGAGCCGTCGTCGTGCTGCGGGAAATGCAAGGCTTAACGAACAGCTTGCAAACCAGATTGGCTCGGCATCAGCAACAGCAGCAGCAGCAGCTACAACAGCAGCAGCGAGCAGGAGGCCCCGAGGCCAAGTGGCAGCGGTGCAGGCCCCAGGCCAACTGCCTGGCCTGCAGAAGGCCAAAGCTCCACAGCTGCTGCTGCTAATGACTCGAACAGCACCGACCTCATGGACACGACCGATCCGAGAGAGACACAGAGCGACCCTGGCCCTGGCACGAAGGAGGAAGCCTCGACTGACGAGGAAAAGCCTGCCGTTGCAGGCGGTGCTACTGCCAGCTTGCCTGCACAAGGCACGGTTAATGCCAGCTTTCCTGCAGAAAACACGGGTGCTGCACCTGCAGAAGGCACGGGTGCTGGTGGCAGCTTGCCTGCTGCAGAAGGCACGGGTGCTGCTGGCAGCTTGCCTGCAGAAGGCATTTCAGGCCACGACTCTTTGAGTATCGCGACAGAAGAATCGTGGGAGGTGCAGTCGCACCTCTCGCAATCCGCCCAATCTGTGAACACTTCGGGCTGGAATGTTGTCAATGAGGCGGACTACTCAGGCTAGCTAAGCCTGTCGCTTCATGGCAGTGGTGCCTTGCCTGCAGCCGGGTAGCTGAAGGCACGTGCAGAGGCCGGTGAGCTGTGAAAAAAGCCTTCGTGCCGGGGTCAAGGGTTTGATGGTTTGGGTTCGGGTCGTCATCCTAAAAGCTGGGCCCTTCAAAGTCGAAAGCCCCTAAACCCTAAACCCTAAACCCCAAATCCTTAAACCCTATGAAGCCCTAAAGCCCGAAAACCTTAAACCCCTGAAGCCACGAAGCATCAGTTCTCGAGATCTCAAGCCAGGCCGTCAGGGGAAAACATCCAGCCCCGGTCGCGGGGCCAGGCCCAGTGCAGCAGAAAAAAAAAGTTCCTACAGGAACTTTTTCAAGGAACTTTTTACAGGAACTTTTTATAGGAACTTTTTGGTTTAGTTTTAGTTTTAATTATAAAGCCACAAAAGTTCCTACAGGAACTTTTTCCGAAAAGTTCCTGCATGAACTTTTCTAGGAACTTTTTGGTGGCCTCGGGCTTGGGGCTGGCTGCGGATTTCGGGCAGGATTTCACTTGAAGCATTTAGGCTCAAGCTCAGGGTTCCGCCAGGTCAGGACGATGGCCGGTGCATCAAAGATGAGGAAGCCTGCTGCAGCAGAGGCTCCTCGGGAGAAGGCCTTGCCTGAGCAAGGCAATCGACGTGCCGGCGGCTCGCCTGCAGAAGGCAGTTCGGCAGTAAAGGCTGAGCCACAAAGCCCAGCAAAGACCAAGCCGGTGAAGCTGGAAATCGTGAGCCCTAAGAAGCCGGAGGCCGCCAAAGCAGCTGACGGGAAGTTGCCGAAGATCGGGCAGAATGAAGCTAAAGCCATGAATCAAAAGCTCAAAGCTTTGAGCAAGGCTGGCAAAACCGCTTTGCCTGAGGCCTTTGCTAAGTGCAAGACGCAGCAAGAGAAGCGACAGTTCTACTACGATGTGTATTTGCTAGACCTTGAAGTCTCTGCGAAGAAGGTCCTGAAAAAGGACACCCAACAGGAGGAAGAGAGAGAGGACACCCAGAAGGGGTGGTTCACGGACGACGAGGTCGCAAGCTTTAAGGGGATCTTCCCTCACTCGAGTGATTACTCTAGCCTGAAGAAGGCTTGTGTTCAGGACTTGGTCCAGAGAGACCATGAGGATGAGAACTTGGCGAGGTTGGGCATCAAGCAGTACTACTTCGAGAACTCCAAGACTTTCGCCACCAACTCCAAGAAAGGAGAGCTGGAGCTGGAGGAGGGTGTGGACGACGTGAGCAAGGAGGATTTTGAGGAAATCCGCAAGAAGCTCAAGGGTGCGACCAGATTAGTGGCGGAAGGGCCATGCCTGCAGAAGGCAAAGACGTCGAGGTGGTGATCGACCATGAGCAGCACTACAAGGACCAGCAGAAAAAGCTGCAGTCCTTGTTGACCCAGATCTCGACGGAGATCTCCACAGGGGAAGTGCTGCAGCTGGCACTGCAGAAAAAGACGCACAAGATGGCCACGGTTGTGCTGGACCAGGTTGTACAGTGTGGAGTTAAACTCCTGTCCTGCAAGACATCATCCAGCTACAGCAAACCTACGAAGGCTCTGAAGGAAGCCCTGGGAAAGATCATTGAAACGTTTAAGCCTTTGAAGAAGGATCTCGGAGGGCACAAGAAGTGGGAGGCAGAGAATGCCTGAAAGTCAAAGCAGCTCAGTGGCGCAACAATCGCTGGCCTGCAAAAGGCCCTTTTGGCGCTTTTCGCAAAGCCCCAAAACTGGGGCATCTAGCTTTGACTCTGGACGAGTCTTGTCTGGCGGTGTGGAAAACCCGATGGATGACGGAAAGCGCCTTGCGCGCTTGGGAGTTGCTGGGGCGTTAGCCTGAATATAAAGGGGGGGGTGTGGGGGGGGGGTGCTGGGGCAGCCACCCGGATTTGCAGTATTTCGGGGCCCCCGTGGGCATGAGTGGGGTTGTGCGTGCTTCTTGGGCCCCTGTAAAGGTCCCTGGCGGAAAGTTGCGTGCAACATTGAAAGCATAGACGGTTTTTATCGCTATTTACAGTGTTTTTGGCTAATGTTGGACACCTCGCGGGGCGGCCCCCAGCCCCCGCAAGGCGAGCATCATCAGCATCAGCTGGGCAGTGTCGTCCACGTTCGTGCGCACGTCATGAACTTCAGCTGGCGCGCTTGGCGCCGGGGCCCAAAGCATCCTGAGCATCATTGGCGCTTCGTTTCTGCTGTGCTGGGGCGTTAGGCTTCGGGTGGGGGGGGGGGCTCTCAGGAATGAGGACTGGACAAGGGTACTGGGCATGGGTTCCCTATCGTAGTTCTGCCCAACCTTTGATGTATTCCTAGGACGCCAATGCTGGGGCCTTGGTCAAAATTCTGCGTAGCTTTCTCTCGAGAGAAACATGATGGCTGCGAAAGCATTGCTATACTTTTTAAGACGTCAGGAGAGGCTTGTGACAACCGATAGGGGCGCTGGACTAGCGGACAGAAGGCAAAAGAATGGCTTTAACCTTTATGTGGGCTTTTTGCTCTTACGTTTATTCAGTTGAGAATCCTTGATTTGAAGGTTTGGCTCCGCACAAGCGTTCCTTTTGGTAGGTTACTTCGCGGACGTCGTGTTCTTGAGACCAACTGCTTCGCATGACTGCTGCTGTTCGTGATGATCAGGACACAGAGATGCATACGCAAGTTTTGCATGGCAGTACCACGTCATCTTAGCCCAGGCAGAAACGGGGTAGCAAGCAGCCCAGTGCAACAGCATCAGCAGCAGCAGCATCTCAACTGCTGCAAGTGGGAAGTCTTCGGTGTCCAGCCCAGTCGAGTGTGACTGACCGCTACCTGCCGCAAGGCAGGACGGCGCCAAGAGCTTTGCAGGGTTTTTTTTCGAACTTGGGGCCTATCGTTTCGACGCGCGAAAGGTTCCTTATAGGGCTTGGGGCTTACCGGGGCATGCATCGGCTCCAACTATCAATCCCCAGCCGTTGCCTTCAACGGGCGACAGCTGCGTTAACCCAATGGGGCCCGTTTCGGTTCCAACATAATACTTTGCTTGCTTGCTGTCCATGATTGCAGAAGGGAAACACAGGATGATGGCTTGGGGTTCTGTTGCTCGCTGGAATGTGACGCAGGGCTTTTTGAGGTGCACTAAGCAGGCTTGCTTGGGGCATAGAGTGTTTAATGTGCATTTTCAGATCCTACCCCTGTCTGTGAAGTCGTGCTTCGCAGGTGTTGACTCTGCCCGCGCGCGGCGCTCACCAGCTCAGGCTTGTGTTTTTGTCCTTCGTCGGGCGACAGTTGCGTTAACCCAATGGGGCCCGTTTCGGTTCCAACATAATACTTTGCTTGCTTGCTATCCATGATAGCAGAATGGAAACACAGGATGATGGCTTGGGGTTCTGTTGCTCTGGGGACTGGTTCGCATTCTTTGGGCTCAAGTGAAAGCATCTTCGGCTCCTATTCCTGTCGGTGCTCGCTGTTCGCAGCAACCTTACTCCACAGGCATGCCTCTCTCTCTCTCTATCAGCCAAAGCAAGTGATCAACTTTATGGTCATCGCCAGCAAGTTGGAGGATTCCTGGCAGACAAAAACGCTCTGCCTCCGTCTGCTCCTCGCCGACGGCTCACAGTGCGAGGTGCAGTGCGTGAATGAGGCCTTTGTTCAGATGCGCGAGGTCCCCAAGTGGGTGGTTTTCTCTGCCGAGATCTCCAGATCAATGCTCAAGCCGTACACCGGTGCAGCCAAAACAGGCATTCCTTCCCAGACTTTCATTCGTTGCCAATACAAAATCACTTCGCTGAACAGGGCCATGGCGGGGTTTGCCGCAGACGTCGTCCTGGACCGGACCATGATCACTCCGGGCAACATCGAGCAACTGGCGGACGGAAGCATGTGCAACATTGCCGGTGTTGTCCACGAGCTGGGAGCGGTCCCCGGAACTGAGACAGTTGGCCTTCCGAAGCGGAACCTCACGCTGCAGCACGCCGACTATCACATTACGCTCAATCTCGTGGGAGATCTCTCCACCGTGGTTCTGGATCGTGGTGCTACCATTGCCATTTATTCGGTGCGGAAGGTGACGTGGGAGGGCCTCACAAGCCTCGAGAGTACCCGGCTCTCGTGGATCCTGCCGGCTCCGAAGTGGCTCAAAGTCGAGGCGGCCGAGGACCCCCAGTCTCCCCCGCGCAAAGCCCTCAAGATAGCCCCCCTGGAGTTGCACAGCATCGCAGCGTTGTCACAGACCGTCTCGGATGGAATCTATGCCGTGGAAGCAACGATGGTGCCCTTCACTACCGTGCTCTTCACGCAACCGCTCTTCACAGGCGATGACAAGCTACGACTGCCTGCTGTTTTGCAGGATCCGACAGGTACCCTGGATGTGTCCCTGTGGGGCGAGCGTGTGCGAGACTTCCTCTCCATTCCCTTGCTGGACTTGGAAACGCTTATTGCGCGGTGCGAGAACAACGTGGAGGCGCAGACGCAAGTGCTCGCAGCCTTGAATGAGCATGGGCAGCGCAACTTCCGCTGGACCCTGCGTCGCCGTGTGTGGACCTCGGACTCCAAAGCAACGGAACGGGTGCGCTGGAGCGTGCTGGACATCGCTGCTGAAACTGCATCTTAGCTTCAACACCTCGACAGAGGTAGCCGAGGACCAAGCTTGCGGACACTGGTAAGGGTGTCGTCGAGCTTGCGTCTGCAGGGCAACAGTTAAAGTCCCTGCCTTGTGTATCTGTACAACCAGCTATCCCAGCATTTCGAGCGTGTAAATCTTCTGCACTTGCACTGGGCGCGCCGCCGAGAATGCTATGCCAGTACATTTGACACATGTGCCAGCTCGAGTTGTTGCAACTTGCTGCGGTGTTGCCCGCTGACTTGCTTGCCAGGCACGCCTAAGACGGGCCAGGCACTCAGCTGGCGGCCCAACCAGTGCTTGGACATCGCTCTGGCTCAACAGACAGCTACAAATGCCGCGGCCAGGTGCACGGCCGTGCAACACGCTGCACGCCACGACGCCTGCCTGGCTTGAATACTTGTCGCGGTGTTGCCGCCCCCATCACTGCTGTCTTGCTCCTTGCCAGGACCACGCCTGAGCTGCGCCAGGCTCTTAGTGGGATTCCAACAGATGCTTGTGTATGACTCTGTCCGCAAATTCTCGCTGTACCCGCTGTCGCGTGCACAGCGCAACAGACAGCTACAAGCGCCGCTGCCAGGCGCGCAGCTGGGCTACATACTGCACGCCACTGAGCTAGACTCTCGAGGCTGGGGCAAGACACCTGCCTGGCTTGAGTACTTGCTGCAGATCTCGAAGATTCCTGTGTGCGCAGAGTCTCGCTGTTCCCAGAGTCTCGTGACTAGCGCAACAGATAGCTATACAAGCGCCTCTGCCCGTTGAACGACCGGGCTGCACACTGCGCATCGCTGCCGGCCTGGGAGAGGACACATGCCTGGACTGGGTCCCTGCGCGCGGCGCGGATGCAAGAAGCAGTCACGCGGCTCGCGCTGCAACAATCTGTGCTGGAAACATTTTCGGGAAGCCTTTCCGGAGGCTGGGCGTACCATGCAGCAGACAGTGCGCGCTAGCGCTACACATTGTCATGATTGTGGCCCTGGCATACTGGCGCAGAAGACCCATGCCCCAACCGGCCTGCGATACTGCAAACGATGCTACACCCTCCTGACAAATCCGACTTGCCTTTTGTGCAATGAGCCTGTCCATTCATCCACCCAGACGCTGGCGCCTGTTGTGTGTGCGGAGACAACCTGCTCACGCATTGTCCTTCTCTGCCAGTCTTGTGTAGCCTTGTCAACAGACCTGCCCTGTCATCTGTGTGCAGCACGACTCTATACAGGGAAATGCTGCCGCTGCAAACTCTCTCTGCCGCCTGTGGACGCAGCCTTGCGGGTCTGCCGCTCATGCACCAATGCTGCGCTTAGCAGTGTCCACTGCCAGTTCTGCGCGTCTTCTCTCGCGTCTTCCTTCCAGCCTTCGCCCTGTGAGTGCAGCACCTGCGCCGAGGCCGACAAAGCACTCGAGAGCTACACTTGCAATAGCTGCCACGCAGTCGTTGATGCTTACTTCTCCCCTGCTTGTGTGTGGCGTGAGAAACCCTCCTGGTACCGCAAGGGACGTTGCCTCCGCTGCCGGAACAAGGCCTCGTCCGTTTCTGCGTACTACTGCATCAACTGCTTCCGTACGGCCACACCCGATGGACGTACCCGGCAACTACGCATAGAAGCAGCCCTGATCCTTGAGAAGACTGCTGGTTGTGCCTCTCTTCCTACCAAGGCCCCGGCCATCCAACACCTACTGCGATGGCCGAGTTCCGCGACTCTAGAGATGCCAGACTACAAGCCGCGAGTCGAGCTCCTCTCCGGCAACCACTGTCGGCTCTGCTTTTCGTGCTTCCCTACCGAGGCATGCCCAACCGCATTGCACGAGCACTTGCAGAGTGCCCACGGTCTATCACCAAAACAATACCGGAAGCAGGTTCTGGACGAGGCAGCTCGGGGGCTGCGGCCTGTTCCTGCGCAACGGCTTCGCGCTCGCTTGGCAGCGTACCAGCAAGTGGTCAGCGGTGGCCGTGCTAACTGGACCGTCTGTGCTTCTTGTGCCCGAGCTAAGCCTCTTTGCAAGACCTCAAGGATTACGCTCGGATTACCAAAAACGTGCCCGGCATGGTTGAAGTGGTCGGACTCCGCTTGGGAACGGCATGGTGCAAATTGGTTCCAGGCGCTCGATTGTCTCTTCGACACTGCCACGTACTTCCACAAATATTTTGCCGGGCCGGACCGACTCACCACGGCTCAGGAAGAAGTCGATGCTGCCCTGGCCGCGTATGGCCTCGAATCGTTTGAGTACAAACATGCCTGCAAGTGGCTGCAGCGTGTCCAACTCTGGGCCAAAAACGTGCAGCGTGCGTTGGACGCGGATGCTGTGCCAGCTCCGCACAGATTCGGCGGCTACTGGATGCTGTATGCTCCACCCGGACGAGAGAATCCTCGAGTGCACATTCTGTGACAAGTGCAAAGACGCAATAGCGAAGTGTGACTCCAAGGGAAAACCTACACCTTCTTTGAGCGCCTATGCACGTGCGGAAGGCCTTTGGGCCGGCCCCGAGCCACAGGAACTCCAAGGGCTCAGTTGGGTCGGTAAGCGCATCTTACAACTCGGCCGTGCAGTTGTATGCATCAGGCATACTGCAAAGCGTTCCGCAGAAGCAAGCTACACCTCAGGTAACGTGCATGTGTTCCCACAGCGAGGTGGAGAAATTTCCCGGGCACTCGGACTGCTGCCGCAGGACTTGCCATGTGACATTGCTGTACAGTTCCCGCCAGGTTCTCCAAGCTCTGTCCAGGCTGACACAAACCTGAGAGTGGCTTTAGGTGACCTCCGCAACGCCCTCAACTGGTATTGCAGTCATAATTGGGAGTGGCTCGTCGCCACCCGTGCCGATGGCGAGGTCAGCTCTGAGCACTTAGGTTCGCGGTTGGAGAGTCTTCTGCAGGCTTACAAAACTGCAGGACTCTCTGAGAGTTCTTCGACACCTCCAGGACTACTCCAGACTGCTACCCAAGAATCTCCAGCGTCTGAGCAGGACGCTGCCAGCTCAGCGGTGATCGACGGACAAGTTGAAGATGCTACGCCCTTGGGACTGTGGACGGCTGCCATGAAGAAGTACAACGTCTTGCTCGCATGCGAAGAGGCCCTCGCAGCGGGCGCGAAAACTCCTCCCCTCCAGCAAGCTCGGAACAAAGCTCTCTGGGAGGCTGTCAAAGCACTGCAACGCCTTGCAAGTGACGAGGTCCGGATGCAACTCGACGACTTCGAGCGCTCACGGCAAAGCCAGACACTGACTTTGTGCCTGCCAACCGAAACTACCCTCCTTGACGACCGACAACCTGAATTTTGGTCGCATTGCTTTTGCGATCTCTTCTACCGTGCTGACTGCTGGGAACGACCTGCTGTTGCCAAGCAAAGACTACATGGCCGTAAATGGCTGCGTTGCCTCATGAAGCGCGTGGACTTCGTGGGATGGGCTACATCCCAGGAGCTGGCAGCGGTGGCCATGAATGTATTCATGCGTCGGGAACAAATGGCCGCAGTGCACAGCTGGCTGAGGCTTGAGAATGGTTTTCGTGCAAGACACTCTCAACACGCTCTCCACGGCCGATTTTGTCGCTGCTGCGCAGAGCGCCCAATGCAATGTGCGCAGCATGGCTGCGGCTCTCCAAAGTAAAGCCTTCTGCTCCAGTGGCCTGCATACACTTTTTCGGGAGATGACGATCGTTCTACAGGACGTGGATGGTACAGAAGCGCAGCGTGGAAGCTGGCTATACAAAATGCGCGCACTTCGGGTTTGGCACGGCTGCAGCTTCTTGTTTTTCACGCTCAACCCTAGCGACCACAAGAACCCGCTCTTCATGTCCTTCTTGGCTGTGCAGGACAAATCCCTGACCCGTGTTGACCTCGGCAGTTCCGATGACGCGCAACAAGACTTTGTATCCCGGCATGCCAGCCAAGATGCCTTCTTCTTCCGGACGCTGGCTGCAAAATATCCACGTGCTGCCATGCGATGCATTCGTTTTGTGATGGAGCGCACTATCGACACACTCATGTACTGCGCTGCGCCCGCCAACAAGAAACCTACGGTGCAGCATGTGGACCTCGTGGCAGCTAAAACCGAGCCAGGCGTGTGGCAGCACGTTTCAGCATACTTTGGGGTTGTCGAGACAACCAAAAGTATGCGGGAGCACCTGCACGTGCTGGTGCACTTGCTCGGGTTCTCTCATCCTTCCGAACTGCTACGAGGCAACTTTCGCAGCAACTTCCGCAGTGTCTGGCGCTACATCGCCAGCGTGTGCTTTCATTCTGAAGAAGCCTTCGCACGCTACTGCGGCACTGACGCCGGCCTCGAAGCTCTCCGTCGGCAGCCTCTTCTACCAGTCACCCACAAGCAAGCGGCACTGCTCGGACCACGCGCAGCCGAGGCCGTTCATGCACAGAAGACTGCACGCGGTGTTGCGTTGGAGTCAGTAAATGCCTCCGACATCCCGGATGGCCCTCACGAGACATGGCGCCCGTGGCCCGGGAGCTACTACGCGGACCTCCGGGTCTCACCGGAGCAGTGGGCGCGCCAAGCCGCGTGCCATGCCAATGCCGCTGCAATTCTCTTTGGAAACCATGTTTGCCTCCCTCATGTCTGCTACAAACGGAAGTCGAAGCGAAAAGCATTCTGCAGGATGCTTTACTGGCATTGGAAACTGAGCACAAACTCTGAAGGCCGTGTGACAGCTACGCGCGTGCATGGCCTGCCTTTGCAGCCTCCGCTGGATGTAGATGCCTGCCCCGTGCAAACCATGCAGCCGCACCAAGGACTGCCCGCACTCGAACGCTCACACCCTTTCCATTACAAAATGAGCCCTGGGCCGCTGCTAGGTCCGTCCTGCAATCATGACCTCAGCGTCCTCTTCCGCTTCGGCTCGACTGCCTTGCCTTCGGAAGATGACTGCGATGATTCTACTCAGAGCCAAGTCTTGTTGGATGACATGCTCCAGACAATCACCGACCACGAGTACTACACTGGAGGATATCTTGTCAAGGGCAACGACGCAGCGCAGGACCTCCTACACTGTCTGCATGATGCCAAGCAACAGCACGAGCGCCACAGCGCGGCCTCGGATGTTGCGAGTGTCGACAATGCCAAGACGCTCTTCCGCAGGCTAATCCTCGCCCTCAATAAACGCTACCGCGTGGGCTTCCAGACGGTGTATGCTTACCTCTTTGGTAAGCCTGCGTACTATACCTCCCACACATTTGTGCCCTTGTCTCTGACGGCCGTGCTGGCACGTTGTGAGGCCGCAATTGCAAAGGGATTCCGTGAGCCTTGGCCCAAAAATGCACAGGCTGACAACCCTTCCGAGTGCGCCGTGGAACCCCCCTGCAGCAGAGCACCTACATACACAGCCTATGACTACCAATGGCGCCCAAGTGCATTAGCAGACTTCCCATGGTATTTCTTTGCGGCTGGAACTGATGTATCCGCGGCAGCCGGACTTCACGCACTCCCCTGGCCGGTTCTGCACGATGCGCAGGGCCGCGCGCGGCACCATCCTGCATACGAGCGGCGACTACAGGACCACCGCTTTGTGGTGCGCAGTTCTACAGTTCGCACGCTTGGAGGTGAGCTGGAACCACTCTTGGATGACGCTGGACAGGTCCTTCGCTGGTACGATCACTACCGTACTCTACGTACTCACAAGGCTTGGAGGATTCCTGAAATACGTGGGTACGTTCCGCACGCTCCGGCTGCCCACGACAACGCGTGGCAAATATGCCTTGGCCGTTATGCTGCTCTTCCGACCCTGGCGACATGCTTTGCAGGCGGTGCAGGACTGGAGCGGTGTGTCCGCTTTTGCGGCGGCAACTTCCGAGGCGGGTGTTGCACTAACACGTTCCTGCAAATATACAAACATATATAGCGTGCTAGCGGGTTCCACTCTGCATGCTTTCTTGGTTCTACCCAACCCTCGAGCCCTACCTCCTGCCAGGACGTCTGGATGGCCTTGGACCACGAGTACCGTCGCTGGCGCCAGGAACTGCAACAAGCTTCGGAGGCATTGAGAGGCGGGGCAGCGCCCCTCTTCAACACTGCATCCTGGTGGACACTTATGGTGTGGGATAAGCTACGTAACTTCGAGCTTACCTGCCTGCGCAAGACCTACAAAGACACGAACCAGCCGCGAGATGACACTGGCCAGCGAATCCAAGAGGACGAGGACACGGACAACTCTGAACACGACTCCCAATGCGATCGGGCGAGCTCTGGATCGCGCCAAGGCGAGGATGGTCCCGAGGGCGCCCCAGACAATGTCCCCAACGCTCCGGTTTTCGCGCCCACTTCGGAAGAGGCCCGCAAGTGCGGTGACGTTGCAGCAACACGCCAATCGCACCTGGTATATGCCGAACCTGCTCTGGGAAAGCGCGGACTTGAGAAGCTCTATGCGCAGAACTTCCTCGACTGCGTTCTTGTTAAACATCTTGCCAGGAACAGTAACACCGCTAGTGCAGTGTATAGTTAATGTAAAGGAACAGCCGTCACGCACACGCGACGTGCAGGCTCGAGACTACCAGGACACACTCCGCAGTCCAGGAAAAGTGTCCGCCTTTGTGAGAGAGTAGGAAAGCTTAGTGAAGCCCGTTCTTTAACATGGTAGCGGAGCTGCCTCCAGGAACCTCCTTGGCAGCGATGATGCTACTCGTAGCAATAGGAACAATGATGCTCGCCGCCATGGCAGTTTGCCTCGTTGCTGGATGGAAGCAGATGCGCGCAAATGAGCAAGTGACCAAGAAGACAGAGACAGTGCTGACTATGCCCACGCTCAGGATCGCAGTCCGTTCAGGAACCAAGTACCACCGCAGAGGTTGTGGACACCTTCGGAACCACAACGTGACAGCAGGAAACGCTCGAGACTTCGACGCGTGCTCAGACTGCTACCCCGACAGAGTGCTGGTGGAAGAGAAGGAGTACAGGAACGTGAAGTGCTACGGTCTGGCAGCATGTGTTGTGCTGCTGGTTGGTTTCGCCCTGGGATGCCTCGCAACGTTGTGCGGGATGACCTTGAACCCAGGAACAAGAAGTGTGGTTGTGACACCGTGGCAGGCCCTTGGCTACAGCGAGAAGGTCAAGGAAGAACTTGCCCTTGGAGATGGCGTATCCTCCAGGGATGCGAGCCGTGGGAGAAAGGAATTTACGTACGTGGAGAGCGACGAGAGCGAGCTCATGGCCGTGTGGACGAGCAGAGCAAGGAAGCCCAATACGCACCAGACAAGCTACAGGAACTACGACGTGTACGGCGAGTACTACCAGGAAGGCTACAACGTGTGCAGCGTGAACCCCGACGGCACCAACGTGAACACGATCAGGAACACGAACGCGTACATGATTAAGGACTATGTGGAGATCGGAAAAGCAATGATACCGTACACCCTTTTGTGTGCGAGTCAAGTGATGCACGAGCTCTACAGCGTCGTTGGCGTGATCGGCGAGTACTACACGGAAGAGAACAGGAACGGCGACCAGAACACCGAGAATCAGGAGAGTGAGAGCCTTGAGTCAGGCTACGCCCCTAGGTACCTAGTAAAACAACAGCGAGAAGTACTGAGAAAGGTTGTACAGGAACATGTTCAGAGTTTCGTAGAAAAGCTAGCAAAAGTAGGAAAGAAGTTTCACGACGTCGTGCATGTGATAGTTCAGGAAGTCATTTCCAACAGAGTTGTATTTCAAGGAATTCGCATAGCAGTGTTCTTAGGAACCCCAGTGGGACTGATTACTTGGATCACCCTGTCGTACTATTCTACTTTGTTTTTCACAAGAGCAAGCAGAAGCTCAAAGAACCAAAGGAAAACAAGAGGAGAAAGGAGAGCACAAGCAGTGAACAGGAAGCAGTGCAAGTCACTACTTCTAGCAGCACTAGTGTACAGCAACCTTGAAGCAGCAAAAGGAATGGAGGATGCATTGAAGACACTTGCAGAGATCAATGCACAGACCTTACAAGGAATACAGACACTAGCAGAGGAGATCAGGTTTGAAGGTCCACTCGTGAATGGGCCGAGGGGCAGGGGTCGGGAACAGCATTTCGGGCTGTCTATGTCCACGCCCCCGGCTTGGGTCTCTTGTCGGCTTACATAACTGAGGCAATGGCTTCTGCAGCATTCTGATCTCGGGTGCTTAGCCCACTAGTGTTGACTACCATGCGACCTAACTCGGAAACAATCGGGCCGATCTTTTGGCAACACTCCGGAACATAAGTTCAGTCTTCTTGTCTCAGACATCACTGTGATGTCTCAGCATTCCGCACTCCTGGCATGGGATCACAATCAAAAACAGAGCGGGTTGAACGCAAAACGATGTACATTACATAATGCTTGCACTTCGACCTGCGGCATTGCACTCAAGCACTCAACCACGCTTGCACTGCTGCACCGCTGTGAATCTGACATAAAGCTGCAAATATTTTTGTCCATCGCAGTCGTTTCCTTTCCACTGTCCACTGAGAAACAAAGTCGAGAGAGATTTATATTGGCAGGTGAACCGGTCAAACTGCCCACTGTCCAGATTAGCAGTGACACAGACTAACACCAGCGAGGCAACAATGCGGGAACGATGTTGCCACGGCAGTCTGCGACAGTCTGCGGCATCCACCGCAACTGCCACTGCCACATCCGCTGCCGCTGCACTTTCAACAGAAGCCCTAGCCACAACAAGCCCATCTCTTTACTAGAGGGACACGCCTGATCTAAGCCTCAACTGTACTTTCTCTAACCACTGCAGCAAGACGCATCGGATGCCATGCGAAGTACAACAAAACTATGTGGTGTGATGGGAGTCGTTCTTGGCATGCACGAACCGCTCACTTCAACAAATGACTGCAATGTTTCGGATGATTGCCAGGATTCACCAAAAGCAGGTCGTCATTCTTTTCAACCTTGAGCGTGACGCCTTCATGGCCTTCTTGCTTTCTGAAGCACAATCCACCCAATGCCATTTGCGGTTGGACGGGCTGCTTCTTACCGGTCGTGGCCTTCTCATTTGGGAAGTACACGCGTGTGCAGATCAGCTCTCCTTGTGGCTGCACGGCCTCTTTCTCGATCAAGCTCAACAGCGCCTGCGAAACAAATGATGCAAAACACCGATGATGTTAACAATTGCTTTCACGCAACAACGAAAGCGCATCTCACTGATCGGCCATCGGACGAGCCTGTTCGCGAATCGCAATGAAAGGCATCCGCAGGTGAACAGTAATCTTGCCACCATGCCTCGGTTCATGTCTTCTCTGTCTTCTCATCCCTAACAACGACAATCAAACAAACATTGAGGCAATGGGAAAAACAGACAAGATACGCATCAGAACACTCCACGGTCTCCTCAACCTCCGAGCTCTCGAAAAGCGCTTTCTTTGCATCGGTGACAGGTTTGACAAACCATACCGGGCAAGGACACAGCGAAGTCAGCTTTTGGAAACCCTCTGCAGACATGAAGTAGTGCATTGTGATCCCGTCGCCGTCGCCAAAAGTTGCCGAAGCCACCTGCTCATGTATGCAAGCACAGATAACATCAATCATACGCTCCTGAGCCGCTAGTCACTAGTCACGGCCTTGACGGATTTGGGGCTTTGCTCTGTGCTGATGCTGCCAAATGCAT
This sequence comes from Symbiodinium sp. CCMP2592, assembly GCA_905221615.1. Taxonomy (NCBI): domain Eukaryota; class Dinophyceae; order Suessiales; family Symbiodiniaceae; genus Symbiodinium; species Symbiodinium sp. CCMP2592. The sequence continues at coordinate 178,253 of CAJNDT010000215.1, read as the reverse complement.
AGATCCGCTCTCCTGCCAACTCTTTCGTGAGAGACGTCGCCGCTATGATGGCGCAGCTGCGGGAATCCGAAAACATTGCTCCCAGCAGCTTCTCGGATGATTTGCACCTGGGATGAAGCTGGGATGATGCACTTCGGGTTTTGGTAGGGAGTTAGGGGCAGTTAGGCGTTTAGTTGTTAATTAGGGCCTAGGGCCTAAGGCCTAAGGTTGCCCACAACCGAACCCAGGGATCTTTAGTGAGCAAGTTGAGCCGAGCCACCCTGCTCGCATGAGCAAAATGTTCTGAATCTGGGCTTGCACTGCAAGAACATCCAATGTGTGGATTGTACCCTGCTGAGCAGTCGCCGTGTAGATCGACTGGAAGTAAGGCACCGCTGGTTGGACCGTGTGCTCCTGTTGACCTTGCGCGGGCTGCCCGGAGGGGTTGACACCGCCGTCATTCTCCACCTTGACTTCGCCGGACTCCGCCGACGCAGCAGCTGCTGCTGCTGCTTCCTTGAAGAAGCTCTTGTTGATTACCATCTTGGTCGCAGGCAGCGTCTTGCCCAGCTCAATCGTCTCGTCCTTGTTTTTGTTGGTTTTCACATGTTTGTTGCGGGCAGCAAGGGCTCTCTCAAAGACTTCTGTCCACATCGCGGACCAAGTCTTCATGTCCGCATCGCCCGGACTCTGCAGCATGTAGCGGCACTCCAGCTCCAAGATGAAACCGTGAGCATCCGTGAATTCGCCGCTTTTGCACATGTAAACCAACAGATCATAGAGCCATTCTGCCTGCTCAGCATCCAAATCCTCGAATTCTACCAGTTTGGGTCTCTGCCCCGCCGCAGCGGCCTCAAGCTGAGGCTTGACAATCAAACCCAGCATCGTGGACAGCAGGTATTTCGCTCGCACAGTCAGCAAGCTCTCGACAAGGCTTCCATTCAAAGCCCACTTCGTTTCTCCACTGTCCTCGCCCTGCTTCTCCAAGAGAAAGCGGCCTTCCTTCGCGATGGCGTTCAGCAGCACGTCCTGCGGCACCGATCACATCTAACCTTGTTCACAACCGACTTCATGCAGGACTCCACACACAACAGTTCACGCGGGAGTCCACACACAACTACTGATGCTACTCGCTGTCACAAACTGCCGCATTGAAGCACTATTGTTTATTTTGAAAGCACGGGGTTCAATCGTTTCATAAATACGGACCCACTGCCCCGCACCAGAAAAACCCACTGATGCACAAATAGCACCAGGGCGCATCAGGAAACACCAGAGTCAAAATCACAGCACCTACGCCTACGTCACTATGTCAACGTGGATTCCATCTTTTTTGGCTGCGGGTCCTGTGCCTTCGAAGTTCGCGTGTCACTGCTGCTGCTAGCATCGCCCGTCGGCTCGCCCGACGCCTGGGCGCTTTCAACCTTTTCCTTTTCAGCTTGCTCTTGCACTTTCATGACCAACTGCAAACCTGCCGCGCCGATGGCAGAAGCTGACAGCGGTATCACCGCTTCCTGTTCCATCAAGGTGCTCAAGGCCCACGTCATGTCCGACAGAGTGTGTACACCTTCATGAAAGAGGCACGATCCTGCTTCCCGGTCCCAATCGTCTGCTTGACCGCAAGTGCACAAGCCAGACTTCAACTTGCTCATGGTGGCGAAAAACGCCGGCTGCTTGCGGATGTCCTTCTCGCGGTTGGTCATCAAGAAGGACATACATTCCTGGAGAGCCTTGGAATCTCGTAGTACAGCGGTGGCGCTTTGACCGGCGTCGTGTTTTGGCGTAGTGGAGAGAGATCGCAGAGAGGGCCCCTCTGCCGCTATGTCTTGGGCGAGCTTGCCCAAAATCTCCTCGGAGCTTGATCCTCCAGGCAAGGCGGACCGACCTCGCGACAGTGCAGCCAGGAAGAGGTTCTGGAGTGCTGGTCGAACCTCGGTTTATAAGGTTCAGGGTTCAGGCTCTTTTCAAACAGTAAACAATAAATCCATGTGTGCTCGAACTGATCTGCTGAACCGGGGTGCCTGAGACCAAACCTTCAATGGCTTTGCCTTTTGCAGCCGCACGGAACCGGTAAAGGCGAACTCAACGGCAAATGACAGAAGCATCGAAACCAATTGCCCCACAGCTTTGCTCGATGCAGCAGCTGCGAAAGGACCTGTCTGACAACGCTGCAGCGCTGCTAGGACATCATCCAACCAAAGCCGCTGTCTTGACCCCGCACGCAATCCTTGCTGCCCATCGGTTGCTTCGTCGCCAAGCGCGAACTCCACATCCGCCTGCAACGATTCCTGTGTTTCCTTCTCCAACGCATTGGTTGCATCTTTTCCCGACGCAGCCTTGGCTTTCGCCTTGGCCTTACCTTTTGCTCTGGATGCTTTCTTGGGCACCGCATCACTCAAATCCGGAACCCTGGGTCTCTTCTTGGGCGCTGCGTCGGCACTCTGAGGCTGCCCCTTCGTCGCCAGTTTTTTGACGAACACGGCCCCAGCTACCGGACAGCACAGCCGTTGTTGCGCCTCTGACACAGCTATTGACTCGGGGCCTTTGCTGAACAAGAACGGCGGCTGACGTCCTCCATCATCTCCCGAAAGCAGTGGGACCTAACCATCACAAATGTTTCGCACATCTAAAGACTTACACTGGACTCTAGAGCTGCAGCACTCGCAAATGACAGATAGATGCCGCTCTTCTATACTCTCAGGGCATGACACAGAACTTGGAGATTTCGAAAAAGACTTGACCAACCAACGCGGGAGGTTGGCCACTGAAGCGGGACTCCAACATGGTAGCGAAACTGTTCATAGTGGCAAGGGTGGTTTCTGCCTTCGGAAGCTCTTGATGCAAAAAATCTGCATGCTCGCCGTAGAAGTCATCGAAAGTCTGGAAAAGCCCCCACGCATTCAGCTTGTTGCGCAAAGCGCGAGACACTTTGAAAGAAGCAGCATCATATTTCTCCTGCAGAGACATCTTTTTCATTGCAACCAGTAGAACATGCACACGATGCCCGGCAATTTGCCCCTGCCCTCGCTTTGAACTCCTAGCCGCCTAAAAAACAGGGAGAGAAAACCATGTCGGAGCAAGACAGCACTCTGCACACCCACCATGTCTCCTTAAACTCCGACTGTTGCAACCACGAGTTGCGCTGCTCGTGGTAGTTGGAGTTTCTCGATGTGATTCGAGCCCGGTCTGCGTAGGCGTGAAAAGCCTGCAGCAAGCCCACGAGTCGTGCAAAGAAGCACCTCGAAACAAACTCACCTTCATACAACACCGTAGCAGTGACCTGGTCGACATCTGTGACGCCGCTGACCAGTTCGATGAAGCTGATGGAGCCGCCGTGGTGGAACTGATTGTTCAAATCTTTCAAGTACCTTGTGCTTTCCGGCCACAACGACACAAACACTAAACTTGACAAATGACTTGCTGAAGAGACTCGACTCAGACAGTAAAGGTGATGACAAAGGTGCGTGAGTATGTCATTCGGTGTTCTGCTCGCAAACACACGTGCTCTGATTCCGCTCTTGCGCGTAGCCACAACCTGCGGATTCTCGCTATGCTTCTCATCTGCCTCATAGAACGCTTCCGACCTTACTCGCGACAGCCATGCCTAAGAACTGGCCTCACTGGCCTCCCACGCATGCTGTGTTCCAAATGCTACTACCTGCCGAGGGCTCGGCAGCGTGCCAAACGTAATGGCCTGGTATGGCTGGCCCGGTTGCGCTGGCCTCGTCACATGACACAGCGATCTTGCTAAACAGCCTGTGCCGCAAGGACGCTACAGTCTACAGCTTATGAAGGAAAGGAACTCCACCAACCAGCACTCACCTCTGCATCCTTCGGCCACTCCGTATTCGAGGATAGCCCGGACATAAGACCGTCGAATGGATTGTTGCTTCCTCTGATTGCAAGCATGCCTGACAATATTCCGCGATTTGTCAGCCATGTACCAGTCAACTCGCACTCCACCTGCGGCCTTGGTCACCTGCGCAAAACCAAAGCCACGGAGATCAAACGAGCAATCTACAGGATGAAAAGTCAATGACAACTTCACATGAGACATCACAAGGAAACAACTGGAGCACTGTATGTGTCGCCCACCTCATACATTTCAAAAATCTTGGTCTGGAGCTCTTTGCCCGTGGCATCACCGAAACGCTCGTTGAGACTCCGCTTGCCCCAAATCGCATCACTTGCGGCTTCCAGCGCTCCCGGCGCTCCCGTCTCAAGCTTGCCCTTCGTATCCTTCGATGATGTTGACGTTGTCATGCACGCGATGCACTTGCACTGAACTGTACAACTACAACTGTACAACGAGATGCGGAGTGAATGCCGCAGGCCAGCTAACACACAGGAAAGTCGGCCGTCGCTGTCCCCGAACATTTCGAGCCATCGCAACGTGCAACAGTGCCGTCGCACAAGATCTCACACAGCCAACTCCCGCTTCACACAACCACACCGCACTCAACATGTTTTGCAACAGCACGCTGGTCAGATGGGCAGTGGACTTGGGCATACACCCCTCACGGCGCAAGTGCATGCTTCCTGCTCAATACCAAATGATCCTAACTGTTCAACTCCGCAACCGACTACAAAGCACAGGCTGCACCGGCTGCACTCACGAGGTTCGAATTTCCCGGCAGTGAGCATACCAATCATTTATTTGGTTTACTTTGTCGGTTGCTCGACTCCAAGGAACTCCATACAATACAGTACACAGTTTACCACTGATAACCCGACTCACTGAACCTTTCAACGCCTACGCCGAGTGTTGCAAGCAGTGACCCGTATGGCCCTGGCCCTCCGACTAAACACGCTGATCGGCACATCATCCTGCTCGTAGCCGCGCCGCAAGATTAAACAGTGATGAAGAGAGACTCCGTGGCCTCTGAAGCTTGACTTCTGCAGCGGCGTACAGCACTGCAATGGCCGCAATCATACAATGCATGCTGTTTCCTGCTTGTGCGGTCCGGGCTGTGCGTCCGGACCCAGTACTTCCAGAGCAAGCAAAACTACACAAAGGGACCCCATCACTCAACTCAACCGAAACAGGAAAAGCCTGAGCTCGCAAGGTTTCAGAAGCTGTCATCCACCGCCCGTGGCGGTCGGACCTGGGACATCGGATTAGCTGCATTGAGTTAAAGCTTTCGGTTTCAGATCTGCCCTGTCCCTTCTGCCCTCGACTCTCTCCCACCTCCCCTAACCCACAAACCGCGAACCAAAAGCGATCATCATGAGTGTCAGCTAGGGGTGGGGCGGGGAATGGCTGTTCTCCACACTTTGGGCTTGTTTGCGTGACTACCCGGTCCCCTCTACCCCCGCCACAAGACAATCGCAAGATTACTGCTGGCAGGGCGCCAAAGAATGCCGGTGTTGCGGATGATGGTGCGCAGATGTGTCTGCTGGCTTGCCGTCAAGCTCACTTCGGGATTCTGGTTCAGTGCAAAGACTTGGCCAGGTCGACTCGCCTGGTAGTGATCCAAGAAGCTGCTTTCGGCTGCTGTCAAAGCTGCAAGGAAAGCGGAACGAACAGCTTCTGGGTCCTTGAGCATGGCCTCTCTCAGCTCGACTGCTGAAGCAAAAGGGCACCCTGAATCTTTCGACAAGCTTTCGGGACGGCTGCATGCCCAGCACAGCTCCTCGAACAACTCGTCTGCGTCAGCATCAAAATACACAACCCAAGCAGGAACGTCATGAAAAATGTTGCTTGCATACGCTCCGAACCACATGTCACTCTGAAACATCTTCGCAAAGGCTGACCACGGCGATGCCCAGCATGATGTTTTATACTTGTGCCTCAGAATCGTCCATTTCCTTGGCCTTAGGACCGGGAAGCCGTACTGGTCGGGCGACAAAGATTCTACTGAGATGTGATACAGATGCCCGAGGTAGCGCTCAAGCAGATCCGTTTCGAAGTTGTCTACATTCTCCTGTATCACAACTGGCTCTTGCAAGACAATTCTCATGCCGCAGAAGGCTAAGAAGGGAACGAACGTTGTTCCCTCGGTTCCGAGCTGCAGCCCTCTGATCGAATAATCCGTGCACGGCGTGCCCCCGCAGTGGCATCGAGCCGTGTCGACCTGCACAAGCATACCGTGGCAGAGGCACGGCGCTGCTGCCAGCCAACGCACAAGTGGAATCACCCTACAGCGCAAGACCTACGAACAATGAGATATGACCGCTATATGCCAACCTACACTTACACAGCACCCGCCCCTGCCTGACACATCTTCTGGTGCTTCACGCAAAAAGCCTCCTTCCGCATGGCATTGCCAGACTTGATCAATGGCCACAAGACTGAGTGGATCTTCCCTTCGGCCACAATGCTGTCAAGCTTGGTCCGGAGGGTTGGCCGGAAGAAATCGTTGATGTCCCCGAACACATGCTCTGCGGCATGAGGGTGACGCAAAAGTTCTTGCTGGCAAGAAGCTTGCCACTCGACTGCAAAGGTGCTCCGCGGGCGCGGCAAATGGTCCGCGCTCAAATCCAAGCTCTGGCACAAACCCAAGCCCAGCGACAGGAAGGCTGTTGTTGGGGCATCTATACCGCTGAAGCTTGTGCTCATTGTGAACTCGGACAAAACGCCAAGCATACCTTGCAAGATCGCGGTGCGCTCTTCCTGGTTCTGCTCTGCTCGAGAGCTTGCCGGCGTTGTCTCGCAAACACCATCCGAGTTCCACTCGGTTCTCTGGCGCTTGCTTGCTCTCACGACAGCACCGGCAGCCTCAAAGTGAGCCTGGTCCCGTCCTTCAGCATCTTTCACGCTGCGACGAAACTGCACAAAGGCGTCCCACATACGTCTGGGCCAGGAGAACAGCAGCTTGACCGCATTCGCCTGGTGAGCCGGGCTCCAGTTTGTAACAGAAGCTTCTGCTGAGCTAGCAGGCGCAGCCGGTTTGGCTGCACTCTTCACAGCTGTGGCCTTTTCTTTCTTGTAGCTCTTGGGAGGCGTTTTCACGCGCAGCCTCCTAGTTGGGGGGCTGTCGCGGCCCCTCGGCACCTCATGCTCATGGACCTCGTCTTTGACCTCGTCCATGCTGATCCATACTGCATCTATTCTACGTGACACAGCTTGAAACAAGCCTGCGAACCAACCAATCCAAAATACTTTTGATGGCAGCATGACTGTCTGGAGACTCAACAAAAGCGGTGTGTGCATGCATCGATCCTGCTGCAAAGTGGAATGGAATTAGGCGCAATAAGCACATGCCGGTGTTGCTGAGGTTGCTGGGCACACATCGCCGACCTCAAGTCTGTTCAATCGGGATAAACAATGCAGCAGCAGCAGCAGCAGCATCAGCCGCAGCAGCAGCAGCAGCAGCAGCAGTAGTAGTAGCAGCAGCAGCAGCAGCAGTAGCAGTAGCAGTAGCAGTAGCAGTAGCAGTAGCGGTAGCAGTAGGAGTAGTAGTAGCAGTAGTAGTAGTAGTAGTAGTAGTAGTAGTAGTAGTAGTAGTAGTAGTAGTAGTAGTAGTAGTAGTAGTAGTATAGTAGTAGTAATAATAGTAGTAGTAATAATAATAGTAGCAGTAGTAGTAGTAGTAGTGGTAGTGGTAGTGGTAGTGGTAGTGGTAGTGGTAGTGGTAGTAGTAGTGGTAGTAGTAGTAGTAGTAGTAGTAGTAGACTAGAATGGCACCAGCAACATTCACAGCAAAACCAAAGAACACCGGGGGCAACAACAACAACATCTAACAACATCATCACCAGCAGTGGCGCAACGGCCGCCCACTCCCACTGGTGGCTCGAGATCAAAATCCCTGCATCCAGTAACCCAGAGACTCCAATATACCTTGATTAAGGAATCTTCTTTAAATTATGGTAGGATCCCTTATATGATTTAAGGTGTATATTCCTTAATTAAGGCATATTGGAGTCTCTGGGAACTCCTTAACAAGCCCTGCACAAGCCAACACTTCATGTCAAAGTGCGCGGTGAGCCCCGGGGTCCCAAACCCCAAACCTCGGAACCTGAAAGCAATGGCAAACAATCAAAAGGCTAGAGTCAAGCGCTTCGACTGATATCAATGATGCTTAGCTTACAATCTAAGATGCATTAGAAGTTGCCCCCACCCTGTAATAGTGACTATAAGGATTATATAGGGCCCTATTATATATTCTATTATACCACTATTATGGGGCGGGGGCCCCTTCTAAAAGATGCACATGATCTTACTTGAAAGGTATCAGGCTCGAAGGCTTGATGCGAAACTTCTGAGACAGCAGCGACCAGCCTGTGAACTTGAAAGGTATCAATTTCGAAGGCTTGATGATAACCTTCTGAGACAGCAGCGACCAGCCTGTGAACTCATCCATAGATCCTGCAAATTGTTAACTAAAACCTTGTTCCTCCAATGTGTTGTTGTTGTTGTTGCTGCTGTTGTGGTCTCTCTTCTCGTGGCTACGTTTTGGGAACGCCTGTTGTTGTTGTTGTTGTTGCTGCTGTTGTGGTCTCTCTTCTCGTGGCTCCGTTTTGGGAACGCCTGTTGTTGTTGTTGTTGTGGTCTCTCTTCTCGTGGCTCCGTTTTGGGTACGCCTGTTGTTGTTGTTGTTGTTGTTGTTGGCGGTGGTGCTGTTGTCGGTGCTGCCGCTATGCATCAATTCTATTTTTGTGTGTGTTTCTTGTGGTGGACGAAGCCGTCCGACGTGGACGGGGTTTGTTCGCGAGTGCTGGCGTGGACGGAATCGGTCGGGTTCATGAGGTCGGTTTTCAGACCTGCGAAAGGTGCAAAAATTTATGATGCGCGCGCGCGCGCGCGCGCGCGCGCATCATAAATTTTTGCACCTTTTGCACCTGTCCCGTGGGGCGTGGATCCTAGTCCTAGTCCACGCTCTGTCGGGGGACGGGGTTCGTCCGCGGGTGCGGGTTCTGGGTGGACCGTGGACGGGGTTTGTCCGCGGCCCAGGGGCGTGGACGGACTCCGTCCACACCCTGTCGGGGTGTGGTCCACGGGTCCAGGGGTTCTGGGTGGACCGTGGACGGGGTTCGTCCGCGGGCCCAGGGCGTGGACGGACCCTCCGTCCACGCTCTGTCGGGGCGTGGACGGGGTTCGCCCGCGGGCCCAGGGGCGTGGACGGACTCCGTCCGCGCTCTGTCGGGGGGTGGACGGGGTTCGTCCGCGGGCCCAGGGGCGTGGACGGACTCCGTCCGCGCTCTGTCGGGGCGTGGACGGGGTTCGTCCGCGGGCCCAGGGGCGTGGACGGACTCCGTCCCCGCTCTGGGGCGCGTGGACGGACTCCGTCCCCGCTCTGTCGGGGCGTGGACGGGGTTCGTCCGCGGGCCCGTGGCGTGGACGGACTCCGTCCGCGCTCTGTCGGGGCGTGGACGGGGTTCGTCCGCGGGCCCAGGGGTCGCGGACGGACTCCGTCGGCGCTGTGTCGGGGTGTGGACGGGGTTCGTCCGCGGGTCCGGGGCGTGGACGAACTTCGTCCGCGCTCTGTCGAGGCGTGGACGGGGTTCTCCCGCACAGGAAGGCGTGGGCGCGGAATGAAATATAATTGCTGTTTACACATAGAGCGTCGTCGTCGTCACCGTCGTCGTTGCTGTTGTGTTGTTGTTGTTGTTGTTGTTGTTGTTGTTGTTGTTGTTGTTGTTGTTGTTGTTGTTGTTGTTGTTGTTGTTGTTGTTGTTGTTGTTGTTGTTGTGGTCTCTCTTCTCGTGGCTCCGTTTTGGGAACGCCTGTTGTGGTTGTTGTTGCTGCTGCTGTTGTTGTTGTTGTTGCTGTGGTGGTTGTCGTTGTTGTCGTTGTCGTCGTTGTTGTCGTTGTTGTCGTTGTTGTCGTTGTTGTCGTTGTTGTTGTTGTTGTTGTTGTTGTTGTTGTTGTTGTTGTTGTTGTTGTTGTTGTTGTTGTTGTTGTTGTTGTTGTTGTTGTTGTTGTTGTTGTTGTTGTTGTTGTTGGTTGTTGTTGTCGTTGTTGTTGTCGTTGTCGTTGTTGGTGCTGTCGGTGCTGGTCGTGGTGGTGGTGGTGGTGGTGGTGGTGGTGGTGGTGGCGGCGGTGGCGGTGGTGGTGGTGGTGGCGGTGGTGGTGGTGGTGGTCGTCCGGTGGCGGTGGTGGTGGTGGTGGTGGTGGCGGTGGTGGTGGTGGTGGCGGTGGCGGCGGTGGCGGTGGTGTTGTTGCTGCTGCTGCTGTTGTTGTCGCTGCTGTTGTAGCTAGTTGTTGTTAGTAGCGGTAGTGGCGGCGGTAGTGGCGGTGATGATGGCAGCGGCTGCAGTGACGTGGTGGTGCGGGTGGGGTGGCGGAATGCTGCTGCTGCTGCTGTTGCTGCTTCTACTGATTGCCGCTGTCCACACGACGGCTGTTGCTGCCGGTTCTTTTTATTGTTGTCGTTGTTGATGCTGTTGGTGTTGTTGCTGCTGTTGCTGTTGTTGCTCTCGTGATTGCGGTTGCGGTTGCGGTGGTGAGTGAGGCTGCGACTGCGGCTGCGGCCGTGTTAGTGGTGGTGGCGCTAGTGGGCGTTAGTGGGGCGTGGTGGTGACTTTGCTTTCTACACTGCGGTTTCGCACTCTCAAGCATTGTTAATTAGCACTCCCGACCTCAACATCCACAATGTATACATGCACCTGGAGCTTGCTGCCAACTTCGAATGCGCAACTCGAGCACCGACGCTCCACCGCAAGCTTGACCAATCCCCAACCGCGACACCCAGACTACGCAAGGTTTCTGAAAGCATGTCTTTTGGTGAAGCCACAAAGAAAAGTCCTCGAACCCATTCATCCTGCCGGCATCGCCGCTGCCACGACGATTTTCAGGAAAGCCTGGGCGACGGGCAAAGGAAGCATTGGTACTAAGCCTGATTGGTCAGCTTTTGTTGAGCCAAGCTTGTTCACGCCTTTTTGAGTGGGCAGCTAGCGCTTCAAAAGGTCGGGTTTTGCCAGATCCTGTTCAAGTTCGCGGGAGGTGCCCGAGAGCATGGAAATTCTTCCGCAGCATCCAGCGTCAGCGCTGTGTCTTCAACTCCAAAGACGAAAACCCTTCCGAGCCCGAAGCACCAGAGGCACTTGGGGCCTTGGTCAGTTTCGATGGCAGTGGCGACGACGAAGAAACTGCCGGCTTCGATGGCAGTGGTGACGACGAAGAAACTGCCGAAGCCGCCGACAGCGCGGCAGATGTCGTGTCTCCGCGCTGTTTTCCTGCGCAGAAGCTGCAAAGTTCTTTTATGTAGCGTGAGTCCGCAAAACACACAGCTGACACGACTCACGGCGCCGTGCAAACACTAGCAATATTGCAAGCCTCCCGTCGAAACTTCCCTCTGGCGCGTCTCGCCGGGAACATCGGGCTCGTCGGTGTCGAAAACCTTGTCGAAATCAAATTCCGAGTCGGAGCTGAAGTTATCACGGCACCTCCTTGCCCGCTTTGCACCTGGGAGGGAACGCACCAGGCTAGAGCTTTGATTATAGGGAGTCTAAAGCTCAGGGCGTCGGGCTAAGTCCTCACTGATTAAGGTGCGGACTTTTGGGGGGATCAGAAGCCGCAACAGGAAAGACCTTGTCAAGCTCAAACTCGGAGTCGGAGCTGAAGTGGTCACGGCACCTCTTCGCACCTGGCAGGTGGACACATGGGGGTGGAGGAGGGTCTACGAGTTTATGGGGTACAGGGCCAAGGTATCAAGCTACCGCCGCCACAGTCCGTAGATTAACGCTTTGAAAATTGTGAACATCCTACCGAATCCGCTTAGAAACCTGTGAGCCCTTGAACTGCAATAAAGGACGGCGATTGCAAAGGAGTATGGGAGGCTTGCTTTGGGGTGACACAGCTCCTATATACGCTTGGAACATTCAAAAAGAACCGACAAACCATCCAGACCCAGGCCCAAGCCCAAACCCCAAACTAGTCTCCGGGCCTTCAACTCTGAACGCTCACCAAGCAGAAGTCCTTACTTATGACAAGACATGAAAACCTGCGACGATTGGCAGCGCACCTAAACCGTAAAGTCTTACGCAAAACCCCAAACTACGAGTTTTAGAATTGGGAACCTAAGTCACTCAGGCACCTGGACGGTTCCCGGCCATCTGCGCACAAAGGCAGGCAGCAAACTACCGTAACTACCGCTATTAGCAAAAACTAAGACTACACAGCCTGCAAGCAGCCAAAACACCATCGTTCAGTTCTCACTCAAGCTTGATTCATCGCCGACAAATTGCAATGCTGCTGTCTCCACACAAGGCCTCTGACCCGTCTGACCCCTTGCAACACTAGCAGCCTACAGACCTGACCTGCAGGCGTGCACTTCGTAACTGGGGCACCAGCCGCCTGAGCTCCAACAGGAGCCCTTGACACAGCTCACACGGCAGATGTGTCCTCACAGTGTGTCTAGCGACAGCCGTTACACAGCGCAGCATTGCACTACCAAAGCTGTGTGCGACAATCGAAGAGATGCCAAACGACCGTCAGTGTATAAAGCAGTATAATTAAAGTCTCAAGTCTACCGCTCTGTTCACACAGTTCGCAAATTGCAGGAATCTGTCCTGTTGCAGTTGGCGGGGGCATCTGCAGAAGATGATGAAGCAAGGTTCGAATGCGTGTCCAGGAACACATGCATCCATGGCGGTAATTCACGGAATGCTCTGGCATGCTCTGCAGACAGTACATCAAGCGCTGCTCTGCTAACATGAGGAAACATTGACGAAGCGCACCCTGGATGCCAGATTTGAAAGCAGACTGGGCAAGCATGACTTCCGCAGGGCTGCCGGCACTTCACACATTTGGCGAACTCATTGGATGCCCGCGGCGGCACTGACTCATCGAGATCCTGAGACCCGTGGAGGAAGGCTTGAAACAAGCGACTCTCATCGGCAACTTCATAAGGGTTCGAAACTAGACGTGGGTCAAGTGAGGCCGGCTTGGCTGGTGGGAGTAGTTCAATAGTTCAACAACACAGCTATAATTAATAGTATTGAAAATGAAACTGTTCTGGATGTTACCGAGGTGCTTGATTTGCGTAGCTGCAGATCAAGCGACAGAAAGCCACAAATCTGATCACATGCTCTGGAAAAGAATCTCGGCACTGTCCCCTGTAACGGCGAGACTGCGCGCCGCTTGCGTGCAACAAATCAGTGTACTCGTCCATTGAGAAAGATTGCGTCGGCACTGGTTTGCCGAAGAGCTGAGCGGGAGCCCAGACCACACGCATCTTCGCATCTATGCGAGCAGTTCGGCCCTCTCTTTTGAGAGGATCCGTCCATTTCACGCACACAATCTCAATTGCCGAATCTTGGCCGTGTGTGCTTGCAGCGTCAGCACTAAATGACTGCGCCAGCATGTCGCACGGACGTGTGGCTAGCAAGGATACCTCCTCGTTGTGTCCCAAGCCGCACTGCATTCTTCGGCTCCTGTCCAGAATGCTTGCGAGTGTGGCTGAGAAGGATTTTGCCCACAGTGTAGCTGCTCGCTGCGTTGTTTTGAGTTGGCGCCTCTCCAGCGCAGCCTCGATTTTCACAGGATTGGAAGAAACCTCCGATGTTGCCGCGAGCACAGCGACAGGCTGTGCCATGCTGGCATCGGCTTCTTCAGTGTCCGATCCATCTGCACCTGCATCCTCTGCGTCCGGGTCCCCTGAGCCAAGGATACGCTGAAGAAACGATTGATCGTCTTCAAAGCAAGCGTACTGCTGCTTGCGCTCAGGTGGGGTGACTAACAGCTGCTGCAGCTCGTCGGCCTGACCTGACGCAGGGGGCTTGGCGGGCTTGTCCTGTGCAGCGCGCACCAGCATCAATACTGCTTCTTCTTCCAGTTCATCGCGAGACAAACCGTGGTGGGAGTGCATATTCTCCACGAGCTGCACCGCTTCATCAAGCAGGGAGATATCTGTGCACTGCACGCCAATGGAAGGTGCTGTCCCTGACGACTGTGCGTCGGGTTTTTTCTTGCCAGAAACTGCTTTTCGAATGCGAGCAGCTTTTTCCGCCTCGATGAGCTCTGTTCCCAGCTCCTCGTCCATCTTGGCTGCTTCTGCGTTGGAATTTTCAACGTCCTCAGCAAAGCCGTAGCCGGAGTTCAACAAATCACTGTCACTATCAGTCGGGCCTGCAGCATCTGCAATGGCCTCTGACACGGCTGCCTTGGGCGCTGCAGTGGCTTTCTCAACTTTTTCCATCTTGATGTAGGTGATGGCTTCCTGCCCGAGCGGAGATGCCGTGGTTGAGCTCAGGCCGATCAGGCCAGCAGCAGACCCAACATTCACGCTCTGCTCATCCAAGCACATCAAGCGTGCACCATCCACATGCATTGCGCTCATGCAGAAAACTTCGAAAGTTTGGGGCGCCACGGGGTCAAAGCAGCCAGAGTGAAGGCCAGTCAGCAGTTCCACGGTAGTGAAGATCTCCTTTCTGAGCAAGGTGCGGTTGCATCTTCGTGGATTCGTGGGGCATGGGGCTTCCGTTCTACGAGTGTTTCTTTAGTCCTTTTTGGCAAAAGACTTAAACACTACCCTAGCCACTGCCTAACCACCGACACGGAACTGATGGATCAATTGTTCCTACGCCAAGTCGCCGTCCCACTGCGCTGCGGCAAACGCAAAGAACCATCTGCTTCACACTTGAGGCGAACAACCAACAGCAGCGAGCGGTACGTCAACAGCTGCAAGTAAAAGTCTTGATTTTGGCGGTCTGAAGCACGTCTTATACAGAAGACTGTCAAGCACGCCGGCCGCAAAGGCGCAAAAGCCTTCAATCTAGCTGACTCGCGGCGCGCTGCTTCGATGGATGCTTTGAGCTTTGTAGCTTGCGATGACACCCACTGCTTCTGGGGAGTGCGCCGCATGTCCGGCAAAGCCCTTGACAAGTCCGTGTTCTGGAGCGTAGATTCGAGAGCAGGCATGTTTGTTCGCATCGGCTGGCTGAATCGCTTAACGTTGTCCAACGTCTGTTTGTACGCAGTCCCTGCTAGACTAAGCTCCATGAGCAAAGGCTTCGCGTGCGATGACACCACAGACCATCGCTTGTTGGCATAGCCTTTGCCTTTGCCAGACGCAGGCAACTCAGGTGTCAACGCTTTCTTCACAGTAATACGTGCAGAAAGGGTTTCCAAATCAATGGAAGGACATCTTGTGCTGATGAGGCGGATAATCGAGTTTATGGATTCGACAAGTTGGGTGTCGCCTTTCAACAGTTCGGACATAGTCGAAATGACTGCATAAAGCCTGGAACCTTGTTCGCTGGCGCTTTGATCAAACCGGCCTTCCTCTGCGACGAATCGGAGCTCGGACAAATAAAGAAACTTGAGCTTGCGACAGTTTGACTCCAATAGCTCAGAGGCGGAATCCAAAATCTCTTTCGCGATCCGCTGCCTGTCCGAGCAGCGGGAGAAAGGAGCCCGCTTCAGCATCCAAAACAACTTGTAAGGGTACCTGGCGACAGCAAACTCATAAGATTGGAAGATGGTTTCAGGCGGCTTCAGCTGATATAAACACATTAGGATGAAAGCCGAGTGGGGCAATTGCCGACTAGCCTGGCTGATGTCACATGATCTGTCACACGTCTACAAACATTCAGCATCATGCGCCTCTGCATTTGTGTCGTCACCCGCATGGAAAAGCTTGCCGAAGCATGAACCACAAGTTTGAAGGCCAAAGTCCGTGCCAAGTTCATCAATTCGGCTGGCAATCCTTCCGCACCTGCGTCCTTCACAGCAGCGGCAAACCAAGCGGAAAACGTCTGTATCAGTTTGTCGAACTCCTCCTGGAACTCTTGCGCTCGGCCAGTGACTAGCTGCTGAATGAGACGCTTGTCGGAATTCTTCTGAGCCCACGCAAAAAATTTCGACAACGGAGATCGGGCCTGACTGCCAACATGCAAGAAAAGCCAAAACAGCGGGCTCTTGATGGTCTTCAGCGCCCCATCCGCCCACTTGCTCAGTTTCAAGCGGTAAGCTTCTCGCTCTTCTGCCTGATCCAGAAGATCGGGACCGCGCTTCTGTTGCTGGTCGGGCGCGTCGGCCGAAGATCCAGCTGCGGCAGCAGCCCCATCTTCCTTCGATTCCTTCGCCGTCTTCTTCGGCTTCTTTTTTGCACCGGCGGCCTTCATATATTTGGAGAGAACTGAAAGGAACACTGGCTCGAGAAGTTGCCTGGACCGTTCTACAAAGAAGGATTCGCAGCTCTCGATACTTCCCCATCTGCCTGAAATGACTTGCAGCGGAAAGCGCCTGTAGGCAACAGGCTCTGGCTTGGTTCTGTTGCTGGCTTTGCTCGGCCCATGAATGGCCTCCCATGAATCAATAAAATCCGACACGTGCGTTCGCCAGAAATTCGCACACTTCGCCAGATTGGAGGTGTAGGCTTCGAAACCCTGACTGAAGCAGGCAGGCAGCGAGCCCAGAAAATTATCCAGGATCTGCAGGTTATCCTTGACCATCAAATGAAATTGATGGAGGGCACAGTTCACATCAATGTAGAAGAAGCCGTTGAGATCAGCCACAGCCGACATCATGTGCCGACGGCGTGCCGCCTGGTCCGCACCGGCGTCTGTGGTGTCTGCCATGACAAACACGGACGCAAGAGGATCAATTCGTCCTTCCCTGAGTTGCCAACAACTTAACGGGGCTAACAGGGTTGGTTGTTGGCCCAACAACCAACCCTGTTAGCCCTTTTAAGTTTGGGTTTGGGTTTCTGGCTTCTGATTATGTTGGAGCTCACAAGCAAGAGTGCAACGAACCTGCACGCAGCTCTTCACGCAGAACGACAACGTCGACGGCAGCGACGACGACAAGGGACAAAGACAGGAACTCGGACAAAGTAAGCGGACAGACAGGGACAAGGACGAAGACAACACCAAGAACACCAAGAACAGCAACAACAACAACAACAACAACCACAACGACGACGACGACCCCGACAACGACCATGACTCCGACAACGACGCCGACGGCCGACAACGACGGCAAACAAAAACAATAACAAGAACTCAAGAACAGTAGACATCAGAAGAGCAACGTCATGTCAACGTCAACAGCAACAACAACATCAAAAGCAAGCAGCCGCAACACGGGCACGGGGTGCACATTCTACGTGATCGAATACGGTCCTCTGCAACCTTGCGATGTCATGAGGGCCCGGAACGCCCAACGCTGCAAGCTGCTTCAGCACCAAGGCCAGTATGTCCATTGCCGTCGCATTGCTCTCCACGGTCTGAAGGTCCGACCTTGGATGCCATGTTGAACATCACATGACAATGGTCGTCGTCCTGACCAGCTCACCATCATCACCGAATCATGACCACCAATGGTCGGTTTGTCAGCAACAGCAGCAGTTTCGGCATCACTAGTGGGACGTCAATTGCTTTCTGGACTTGTTGATTACTGCTGGCGGTTGCAGGCTGTGTTATTGCATGGTGTCGCTCGCGGCTTCCCGTCGCCGAGTTGCCGTTGCTTGTTTCTGTTGCTGTTGCTGGCTGCTGCTGCTGCAGCTGCCGCCGCTGCTGCTGCTGTCGTTGTCATCCTTGTTGTTATTGTTGCTGCTAGCAGTTAGCTTCACACTGAATTAATTATCTTGTGAAGCTGTGAAGTCGTTAATCAACAAATGAGTTATCAGCTGTAACTTTAAGACGCCAAATGCCATCACGTCGCACACAAGTCCGAGATGATATTGCTGCTTCAAAATCGCCCAGCCGCAGCTGCTCGGCGTCGGAAACATACATCACCCGGCCCTCCAGAACATGTAACTTCTTGCGGCGCCAAACACTGGCATTCGTTGCATCGCTCCGAAACCCAACACCAAACAGGGACCAGTCGCCACCACTGCCACCGTTGCCGGCCTCTGACGCGGCCAGCGCTAATCCGAGACCCTCCTTCGCGAAGGATTGCATCAATGTCACCACAGCGGCGCCGGTGATGCGCTCTGCCCTTAGCACCGTCTGCTTCGAGATGTCGACCATACTAATCAAACCGAAATCACAGGCGGCGACTGTCGATAGACTGCAGCGGAAGCCCATGGACAGCCTGGACTGCAACGACCACCGGCCAGCCCTGCCCTCTCTCTTCTTGCCAAGCTTCTCCATCTCGAATACGTTGATGTCTTCCTTTGCTTTCAGCGCCAATGCTTTGCTTGCCTGTTCTTTTCTCTTTGCATTGGCGAGCTTCTTGTTCAGGTTCCTCACTTGGGCTTGCAATTGCTGAATACGTGCGGTTTTCTTCTCGGAGGATGTAGTGGCTTGCATCAGCTTCGTGACTAATACAGGCACATCCAACTGCGCCAGCTGAGCACGTTCTGCAGCTGCAGCCTCCCTAAGGTCATGCTGACGTCGGGCTGCTTCAGTTTCAGTCTGCACACCGGTATCACCAGCAGCTGAAGTTCGTCTTCGTTTGCTGCCCTGCCAGAGCACCACTGCCCTGCCCAATGGAGAGTTGCCAGGTGCTCCACTGGCTCCACCATGCCCCGCGTGCACTCCCGACGTTTCGTCACTCTCCAAGTCAATTGCTTCCACAGCGGCCGCTTTTGACACAGGCACCAGAGACAAAGCACCAGCCACACTTTCGTTTGCGCTTACCACACTGCTTTCATCCACATCATCAACAGCCATGATTCCTTGCATGCCGGGCAGCCGATCCATTGCACATGGAATTCCAACCAGCTGGCACACTCGACCAGCATAAAAAATTCCCATGAACGGCTCATGCACAGGATTGCTGTTTGGAATATCTGCCGCCAGAGCTTCAGTCATAGCAGCATTCACTTTGACAGAAACTTGCTGACGAGACAACTTCCCTCCCGCCGACAACAGTTCTCTGAGAGTTGAGGCCACTTGCTCTTTTGCAACAACCTGTCTGCCGGCCAGCTGTATGGTGTTGGCTTGCAGCATGTTAAGAAAAGCATTGCTGGCCAGCAAGGACATTGAGAGCACCAGTGCCCAACAAAAACGGGCCATTGGCGCCACAAGGGAATGCGGCCAACTACACCAAACGACAAGCTAGTTGCGGTATATGACATCTGGACAAGCACGAGATTACAGTTGATATCCAAAAAGCTGCTCAACTATCAAGCATTCTGTCCCATTCGGAGACTTGCGCTACACTGAAATTCGTGTATGAACTTCATCATGGCGCCTCGGGGTGAGGACAGTCTTGCTCGTGTCACGGTCGTTGCCTATGTATGTCATAGCATTCTGAGGTGCGACAAGGGACATGTTTCAAGCGCATTTCCGAACAATCATAGCTAAGTTTCAAGCCTGCGCCTTTGCTATAGAACCCCGGCGGACGGTCGACTCAGAAGTGAGGCATGCCCCGTCTCTCGAGAATGTATTGGTACCCGATGCCACCGCGGACAGGATACAAGCCAACCCCGCCCACGCCGTCAAGCACTCCCCAACCTAGCCAGTGGAACCCTAAAGAGATCAGGAGCTCAGCAGCTTCAGGAAGCCAAAGGGAAGCAGGACTTACACAAGCGTTTCAGGAAACACTTACAGCAGTGCAGGAACAGCAGAAAGCAGCACAGACAGCGTTGGCAGACGCTCACACGAACGCAGCAACGACACTTGAGGAGATAGGAGCATCTCTGGAGAAGGCAGTAAAGGAACAAAGAAAGCCTGGAGAAGTGGAGTTGCACAAGCTAATCAAAAGCCCTGAAGCGTTTTCCCCAGGAACGTGGCAAGAAGAGAAGAGTGGCTGGACAGAGTTCAGGAACAGGATGCGGATCTGGCTTGGAGCAGTAGATTCCAACATGGTGAAGATCATGGACATCGTCGAAAGGAACCTTAAAGACGATAAGATGATAAAGATGAGTGAGATGTCTGGAGAAGCAAAGGAAGCTAGCCGCCGCCTGTACAGTGTTCTTTGTTCATATACCAAAGGAAGGCCTTACCGTGTTGTAAAGCATGTAGGAGAGGAAAACGGTATGGAAGCCTACCGTATGTTGATGAAGGAATACCAACCAACGAATCGTGCAAGATCGTTGGAACTGTTTCACAACATCCTCAACTACAGGTTTGCTCACAACAAAGGAATTGCTGAGAATATCCTCGAATATGAGGAGCACATTGAGAAGTACGAGAAGGCGACAGGAGAAAAGGTACAAGAGAACTTGAAAGTCTCTACTCTTATTCAAGGAATGAAGCCTGATGTTAAAAGGCACCTGTTGCTCAATCTTGACGAGAAGACACAGTACACCGCTCTTCGTCAGTACCTTGTGAACTACGAGTCAACCGAACGTTGGACTAACTCCTTGTCAGCCCAGCAAGGAACACCTCACCGAACCACGACAGACTTGATCGACAAAGGTGATGACCATGGTGGTCTTGCAGCAATGGACATCAATCAAGCATGGTACAAAGGTAGGAAAGGCTATGGCAAAGGTTATGTTCATAACAAAGGCAAAGGTAAAGGTAAAGGCAAGAAAGGTGGAAAGGATTTCGGAAAAGGTTTCGGATTCGACGGTAAAGGCAAAGGTAAAGGAAAAGGTTTTGGAGGTTTTGGCAAAGGCAGAGGTCGAGGCAACTGGAAAGGTCGAGGTAGAGGATTCAGAGGCTACAAAGGCAAAGGCAAAGGTCGAGGAAAAGGCTTCTACAGGCATAAAGGAAAAGGTAAAGGAAAAGCCCAAGCAGCTACAGGAGTTTGTCACTACTGTCACAAGTACGGACACTTCGAAGCGCAGTGTAGACAGAAGCAGCGTGACATGGGTTACCAAGCAAGGAACGTAGACCTAGAGAACCAGAGTGAACAGGCAAGCACCACAGGTACCTCTACTCAGGCCCCTTCTTCAAGCAATAAGACCTCAACGAGCCAAAGCCAAACAAGCCAAGGAACACAAAGACCAGTGATTAGGATGGTCTCCATGTATCACATGGGAGACGAGCCCACAAGCTTTCCGGAGGAATTCGAGATGAGCGAAGATTCAGAGGAAATTGAGATTGAGTACTTCGGAAGAGTCTTGCGGGTTGTTGGTGAAGAAGTTCAGGAAGAGAGAAGTGAGGCAGAAGAGTACTGGATTGGTGATGAAGATGATGAGTTTCAGGACTGTGGTGAGGTGAGTGATGATGCATGGTGGCAGTGGCATGTAGAAGGAAACCCAGTAGGAACTCAAGATCGTGGATACTACTACGAATGCCCCAACGGATGTCATGAAACACCTTGGCACCCAAACATGCAGGAATGCGAGTATGGATGTCACCATCCTCCCAGAAGGAACAGAGTTGAAAGAACAGCACCTTCAGGAACAAACACCAGGTTTGTACGTGCAGCAAGGAACTCAAGGACTCGAGAGATCGAGGTAGTGCTGGATTCTGGAGCCGACATCTCGTTGGCACCAATGTGGATGAAGAAGTACGGAAGGAAAGCGCCCAACACTACTAAGGTGGTTTTGCGAGACGCACAAGGATCTCGTATCAAGGTTTCAGACCAAAGGATCATTGAGGTTGAGTTTCGAGACGTTCAAGGAAATATCGTGAAGGTTGAAGAAGTGTTCTTGATTTCATCGGTTGTGCACCCTCTTTTGGCAGTAGGTAAACTGTTGAAGAAAGGTTGGGAGTTCAGAGATGGAACAACGACAGGCACTTTCCTCACAGAAGGAACAACCAAGATCGCGGTGAACTACAACAACAACTCACTTACGACAAAAGCCTTTGTGAGAGCAGTCAACTGGGAAGCAGAAGCCAAGCCTATTCCCATATACTTGTGCGAGAACCTGAAGGAACTCATTGAAGAGCAACGTGTTGGTTGGACCAACTGGAGAGACCCTTACCAAGTCCACTACAGCTTAGGAACTTCAGAACACGTTGATACCTACTTGATGTTTCCACCAGGAAAGTTTGCGTACAGAGCAGTACTTATTGAGGACGACGATCAGTGGTTTCTGTTGCACCACAGCATCATGTTCGAGGAACTTGAAGAACCATTCGGAACAATCTTTGACGGCAGCAAAGAGTATCGAACACTGACGCTGAATCGCTCAAGGAATTTCCATTGACCCTCATAGGTACACCTAAGGAAGATGAAGATCGCAAGATGTTCGAAGAGTACACTGAGGATGCATGGTCAATCAGCATGGATGGTACGACACTCACTAGGTACCACAACTCGTTGAGAAAGACATTGTTCAATCCTCGAGATACCAACGACATTCCAGTGGATATTGGAAATCTCAAACCAGACAGGTACACCTACGGAGAAGAACCGATCAACAAGGATTTCTTTGAGGATGATAAGTTCTGGACTTTGGATGAGCCTCACAGAGACCCAGAACCACTAGGAGGTTTATCTTGGACAGGACGCAGTGTATTTGAACTCATTGAACCAGTGAACCCCAAGGCCAGGAAACCAAAACAGAAGGTTCACCAACTGGACACGATTCCAGAACAAGAAGAAGAAGAACAGGAAGAGACCTCAGAGGCCCAAGCACCAGCGCACAGACACGAGCTTGCAGGAGAACTGTCATTTACATTCAACGGTCATGAGTACAACCAGCAGAACAGCCTCAAGGCCCTGAAGGAACTTTGCAAGGAACTTGGAGTTTCAAAATTTGGTTCTAAGCAGGACATTCTTAGAAGACTCAGCAGGTCAATCATGGAAGCAGAAAGGCACATGGAGCTTACCTCAGCCCAGAAGAAGTACAAGGAGTACATCGAAGCAGAACCCCTCAAGGTACCAAAACAGCCAAAGCCAGAAGAAGTTGCAGTGCATAATCTCACACACTTACCTTACGCATCGTGGTGTCCTACATGTGTAGCGTGCAAAGGAAAAGAGTCTCCACATCTTCGTGAGAACCCAGAGAAGGAAAGATCTTCGAGACCAACTTTCTGCATGGATTTCTGTTTTACAGGAACAAGTCATGATGAGGCACCAGCAGCAGTTAGTCTTGTGTGTGTTGATCCTTGGAGTAGGAACATGGTCTGTATCCCTACAGCATCTAAAGGAAAGGATCTTGTAGAGCACCTTTGCGAAGGAGTCACCTACTTGAGCACCCAGCTAGGATATGGAGCCATCAACCTGAAGGCCGACAACGAAGGAACGATGATGAAGCTGAAGCAGGTAATCCAGAAGCAACGAGCAGCCTTAGGTCTAGGAACAATCTTGCAGGAAACAGTCAGTGGCCAGAAGGAAACCAACGGCATGGCAGAGAGAGCAATTCAGACCATTAGGCGACAAGGAACTACCTTGATTAGGCACCTGGAACACAAAACAGGAACATATATTGCTCACACCCATCCAATTTTCAGTTGGGCTTTCAGGCATGCAGCGTGGACCTTGAACAGGTACCATCGTCACACAGGTACAGGAATGACACCATATGAATGGATGGCCGGGCGGCCTTACGAGGGCCAACTTGCCGAGTTTGGCGAATCACTTTTGGTTTTGACCAATCGTTCAGGAACACGTGGCAATACGAAAGGCGACCCTATTTGGTTGAGAGGAGTGTTCTTAGGAAAAACAGACAACAACCTCTTCATTACGTGGCACATGGACGGCATCAAGACGAGCCGTAGCGCAAAACGCTGTGTGGAACATTTCGACATCAAAGGAATAAGCAGCGTAGGAATTCATACTTGGGAAGTTAAGCACACTACCCTTACGACAAGGAACATCCCAAGGAAGAACATCCCAGGACCACTTGCAGAGGCACCACCGATCATGGATGGACCCGGAACTAAGGAACAGATTGCTCAGGAATCGGCACCTTCGGCACCATCAGGAGCGGTTGTCATCCAAGGCGGGGACCCTGCAGGAAAACCAGGACCTACTAGGTCAACGTACTTAGAGAACAAAGCCAAGCAAGCACAGAGCAAAAGGAAAGCAGAAGAAGAACTTGAGCAGGAATATCCCGACGAAAACCAAGATGAAGCAGCATCAGACCCAACGTCTTCAGGCAGTAGCAGCAACAAGGAAATGGACGCAGCCTCAGAACCAGAACTCATCCCAGACAGTGCAATGGCCAGCGAACTACTTTCAGCTAGAGGACCTGCGCCTCTCAGGAAGCAAGAGTTTGAAGATGTAGGAACAGGTTCCAAGATTCCAAAGATAGATTCTCCCAAGAAAAGGTACCCTCCGTTCAACGTAGGAAGAGTGTACGAGCACAACGACGAGGAACTACCTGAAGCAGAACCAGGTACAGAAGACATTTTCTGGGAAGATTCGTACTCAGACATTGGCGATTCAGATGATGAGGAAGACATTTGAGCGAGGACTCAGGACCTCCAGAAGTCCCAGAGGCACAGTTGCAGGAACTGGACCGTGAGGCGATGCTCACGGAGATCAACAGACTCACAGAGATGAAGGCATTGGCAAGGAAACCCTTGCAAGAACTTGAGAGAGAAGAACCAAGAGAGAGAGAAGAAGAAGAAAGAGACCAAGGAACGAAGTGGCTCACAACGAAGTTTGTTTTCGATTGGAGATTCAGGAATGGCAGATGGATGCGTAGAGCCAGGTTAGTGGCTAGAGAGTTTCGAGGTGTAGAGGTCAGGAATGACACTTTCAGCCCAGCTACAAGCGCATCATTGGTGAGACTTATCCCTATCTTGGGACTACAACAGGAACATTCCCTGTATTCGATTGACGTCAAGGACGCATTTTTACAGGTACCGCAGAGAACTCGTTGCGCATGTCAATTCCCGAAGGAATATGTGGATCTGTTTGGCGACCAAGACCCTAACTGTAGGAACGAAGGTTTGTTACTGCTTAGAGTACTTCCAGGACAGCGAGATGCAGCACTTCTTTGGAGTGACCATTTTGCAGGAACACTTAAAGAGCAGAACTTCGATAGGTGCATAGCTTGCCCTACCTTGTTTCGTGATGACAGGAACAGCATACTTGTTGTGCATGTGGACGACATTCAAGCAGCAGGGAAAACCAGACACCTAGAGCCCAAGCTAGGAAAGCTAGGAGAGACCTACGAACTGAAGGTTGAAGGCCCCTTCTTGACAGAGCAGGAACTTGAAGTAGGAGAGTCACATCAAACCATCAGATTCCTCAAAAGGAAATTCAGCTATCACAATCATGAGCTTCACATCACGAGTGACCCGAAGTATCTTGTGAAACTCAAGGAAGAACTGAAGTTGACGAGTAAAGCCTCAAAGCCAACTCCATGTACTCAAGAGTCTCAGGAAACTAACAACACCCAAAGCTTGAACCAGGAACAAGCAGCATCGTTCAGGAAATGCGTTGGCATACTCTTGTATGTCAGTCAGGATCGCCCTGACGTGCAGTTTGCCGTAAGAGGTTTAGCCTCCAAGATGTCGGAACCTACGCATGGTTCTTGGAAACACCTAGTCCATCTTGTGCAGTATATGGCAAGAACTGAAGGATATCATCTTGTGTACAGGAAAACACCAAGAGGACTCAGCAACCTTCATGAATCCATTAGGAACGGCAGTTACGACTTTACAGGAACACAGCCCAGGGAGTATCACCTTTTGGAAGTCTACAGCGACTCAGATTGGGCAGGAAAGAAGGACACTAGGCGCTCAACATCTTCAGGAATTGTTTGCTTAGATGGCCAGTGTATCTATTCTTTTTCAAGGAACCAAAAGTCAGTCAGCTTGAGCAGTGGTGAAGCAGAGTACTACGCAGGAGCTAGCGCGGCATCAGATTCTATATTGTTGAAGGAAGCAGTAGAATTCTTGACAAGGAAAATCTGCAAGGTACACTTGTACATGGACTCTTCAGCAGCTAGAGGCATCATTACAAGGCAAGGTGTAGGAAGAGTGAAGCACCTCCAAATCAGGACCCTTTTTCTACAGGACCTCCACAAGCAAGGAACAATCAGCGTGCACCCTGTAGGAACCAAGGAGAACACAGCCGACATAGGAACCAAGCCCCTTTCAGCGAAGCGCATTAGATTGCTGTTGCATTGGTTAGGTTTTCAAACCGGAGAGAACGAACCAGTAGGCCGAGAAGAACTCAAGGAACACAAGGCCCAAACACAAGCCAAAGCAGTTGTAAGGATGATTAAGAGCCCAGGAACTTTGTCGTTTGCAGCTTTGTTGTTTGCAGGTATTTCAGGTATTTCAGGAATTTCAGACAGTCTTCAGATTCAGAGTTGCAAGGAACAGAGTTTTGAGAGTTGTTTTCTTCAGGAAGAGTTTCAGCCAGAGTTTCAGGAACATGTTTTCTGTCTTGCAAGTGCATGTGCACAGGACGGCATATGCAGTGACACGAGTGCATGTGAGCTAGGAAAGTCTGCAGGAACAGCGCATGAAACCTCATGTTTTGAGATGCTTTCACAGCTCAAGGAATTCTGCGGAACACTCGCGGAACGCTCAGGCGTACAAGGAATAGTCAAGCCAGTAGCAGAAGGTCAAGGAACCTCAGTCATGGAAGCCAGCGCCAGTTCTGCACGAAGCAACAGTGAAGTTCTCAAGGAACTTGAAGCACTGAAGGAAGCCGCCACAGAACTCAGGAAAGCCAGCGCAGAAAGGAACGAGATCGCAGAGTCGATCAGGAAGAACACAGAAGAGTCGGCGCGATTGCGTCGATCCCAGGAACACGTGGCTGGTTGCGTGAAGTCCTTGACAGGACAAATCCAGGACGTCAAGTTTCAGGTCCAGGAAATGGCCGAGCAGAACGAAAGAGACCGCACAGAGGCCAAGGAACGCATGGCCTACGTCTTTGAGACGTGCGATGGCTTGAAAGACCAGGTACAGACGCTTGTGAACGACTTCTACGAGCAGGAAGAAGAGGACGAAGAAGAACAAAAGGAAAGAGAAGCCAAGGACAGAGAAGCAGAAGGAGAACTACGTCGTGAAGGACATGGACCAGGTACAGCACCGTCGAGAGCTACGTCACCTACCTCCCAGGAACACAAAGGAGAAGACGACATAAGGAACTGGTCAGACAGAGGTTACTTTGAAAGACTCCAGGAACGCGACGAGGACCACGACTACTTCGGCGAGAACGAGAACGAGGCATACGTGGACAGCTACGTTGGAGGAGATCCCGGGGAGTACCCCGAAGGAGCAAAGGAAGCAGAAGCACCAGAAGCAGCAGCAGCAGAAGAGGAAGACGAAGAAGCAAAGGAAGAAGCAAGGAAACAAAAGATCAAGGAGATCAACGCCAAGAGCAAGGAAAGGCTTGAGGAGAAAGAGAAGGAAAAGAAGCTCTTTCCGTACCCCTACGACTACAGCAACGAGTGGAAGGAATACTCCGAGAACGGCGAGATCTACCGAGAGCACAGAGTTACAGGAGAAAAGCAGTGGGTCGACAAGGACTACACTTATGTAGCCGGTTGGCAGGCAACCGTTGGAAAGTAGCAAATGATTATTTAGTGATTTAGAAAGTGATCTGTCAGTGATTCATGTAGATCTTAAAAAGTGATCTGGGATAAGTAATAGTGATCTGTCGCCCGCAGAATAGTGATCTGCAGCGGGCGTAATAGTGATCTGTCGCCCGTAGAATAGTGATCTGTAGCGGGTGAAATAGTGATCTGTCGCCCGTAGAATAGTGATCTGCAGCGGGTGAAATAGTGATCTGTCGCCCGTAGAATAGTGATCTGTAGCGGCCGAAATAGTGATGCGTAGCCGGCAGAATAGTGATCTGCAGCGGGCGAAATAGAATAGTAATCTGTAGCGGGCGAAATAGTGATGCGTGGCCGGCAGAATAGTGATCTGCAGCGGGCGAAATAGTGATCTGCGGCGCGCAGAGGCCCTGGGCCCCAGTACTAACTTGGTCGAACCAAGCCAGGAACCGAGCCACCCCCCCACTCCACCCACCCCTGCCTCCTGCTGTGGATGCCTCTGGGTCGGTGGCCCGGCCCCCTTCCCCCCCCCTCCCCCCGCACCGTTGGAACGAGTTACAAAACTGGCCACTTGGTAAAGGGGATTCTTCTTCATCCAAAAACCAGGCTAAACAGAGCTTGATATGTGCGACCACATGGCAAAAACAAATGCGCCCCTTTTTTGCTGGCTGTTCCTAAAGCATCAACACGGTTGGAGACAAAATTGGAGCCCCTCTTTTTTTCTGGTGTTTGTAAAATAGTAAAACACATCTGGCCTGGCTAAGTGAAGCATTGGAGCCCCCTTTGTCTTTGTTTTCGGAACGCTTCAGGACAACAGGGAAAAAAAGTCCACAACATGCTCCGCGCGCATCATGTTTTTTTTTTCTGATTTCCAGGCCTGAAAGCTGACCCAAGCCCAAAGCCCTAAACCCTACGACTCCAAACGCTCAATCCCGAACTCCAAACCTAAAACCCAGACCCCGAACACCATAAACCCGAGGTGTTTCGGTGTCGGGAATCTGCGGGAAACCCAGAGCATTATGAGCATCAGCCAGTTCTTTTGGGCGGGTCAAACCGTTTTTCCTTTTTCCTTTCAAAAAAAATCAAAAACCAAATGGCCGCGGGAGGAGCCCCCCCTGCCCCCCTCCCTCCTTGTTTGGCTTTCCAGCAATGGGCGCGTTCATTAAATGAGATATCAACAGGTCTAAATTCTAAATTGAAAACGCCTCCCACTCACTTCCAAATCGCCCTGTTGCAGCATTCGGTCGCGGAACAAAAGAAACATTCTGGTTTATCACTATTCCCACAGCTCGGATCACTCCTAGATCACTGAATAATCCACGATCGCTTGTAAATCACTATTCCCAAAGCACGGTCGCGGAACAAAAGAAACATTCTGGTTTATCACTATATTCCCACAGCACGGATCACTCCTAGATCACTGAATAATCCACGTTTTGCCTCGCTCCTGATCGCTTGGAAATCACTATTCCCAAAGCATGGATCACTCCCAGATCACAGAAAAATCACTTTTTTTGCACCTATGTCGAATTTGCGGATCACTCCGAAATCACATCAAAATCACTATTGTCAATCCTCCAGGACCGGCAATAGTGATCTGTGGCTGGAAATAGTGATTGGCAATGAAATAGTGATTTGAAAGTGATCTTTCACTTTCAAATCACTATTTCCGGCCCTAAATCACTCCAAAATCACTATTTCCGGGCCTAGATCACTCTGAAATCACTTTTGCCGGTCTTCCACCACCGCAAATAGTGATTTTGGAGTGATTTAGGGCCGGAAATAGTGATTTGAAAGTGATCTTTCACTTTCAAATCACTATTTCCGGCCCTAAATCACTCCAAAATCACTATTTCCGGGCCTAGATCACTCTGAAATCACTTTTGCCGGTCTTCCACCACCGCAAATAGTGATTTTGGAGTGATTTAGGGCCGGAAATAGTGATTTGAAAGTGATCTAGGACCGATAATAGTGCTTGGAATCTGTAGCTAGGACTGCTAGGACTACTGCTAGGGCTGCTTAGCAACCCTTGGAGTTCTTCTCGTAGTTCGATGTGATAGCTCTCCGAACGTAGGTCACCCTCACATCACAATTACCTGCCTTAGATCACTGTCAGATCACTGTTTCCTGTTCTAGATCACTTTCAAATCACTATTTCCGGCCCTAAATCACTCCAAAATCACTATTTGCGGTGGTGGAAGACCGGCAAAAGTGATTTCAGAGTGATCTAGGCCCGGAAATAGTGATTTTGGAGTGATTTAGGGCCGGAAATAGTGATTTGAAAGTGAAAGATCACTTTCAAATCACTATTTCCGGCCCTAAATCACTCCAAAATCACTATTTGCGGTGGTGGAAGACCGGCAAAAGTGATTTCAGAGTGATCTAGGCCCGGAAATAGTGATTTTGGAGTGATTTAGGGCCGGAAATAGTGATTTGAAAGTGATCTTTCACTTTCAAATCACTATTTCCGGCTCTAAATCACTCCAAAATCACTATTTGCGGTGGTGGAAGACCGGCAAAAGTGATTTCAGAGTGATCTAGGCCCGGAAATAGTGATTTTGGAGTGATTTAGGGCCGGAAATAATGATTTGAAAGTGATCTAGGACAGGAAACAGTGATCTGACAGTGATCTAAGGCAGGCAATTGTGATGTGAGGGTGACCTACGTTCGGAGAGCTATCACATCGAACTACGAGAAGAACTCCAAGGGTTGCTAAGCAGCCCTAGCAGTAGTCCTAGCAGTCCTAGCTACAGATTCCAAGCACTATTATCGGTCCTAGATCACTTTCAAATCACTATTTCCGGCCCTAAATCACTCCAAAATCACTATTTGCGGTGGTGGAAGACCGGCAAAAGTGATTTCAGAGTGATCTAGGCCCGGAAATAGTGATTTTGGAGTGATTTAGGGCCGGAAATAGTGATTTGAAAGTGAAAGATCACTTTCAAATCACTATTTCCGGCCCTAAATCACTCCAAAATCACTATTTGCGGTGGTGGAAGACCGGCAAAAGTGATTTCAGAGTGATCTAGGCCCGGAAATAGTGATTTTGGAGTGATTTAGGGCCGGAAATAGTGATTTGAAAGTGATCTAGGACAGGAAACAGTGATCTGACAGTGATCTAAGGCAGGTAATTGTGATGTGAGGGTGACCTACGTTCGGAGAGCTATCACATCGAACTACGAGAAGAACTCCAAGGGTTGCTAAGCAGCCCTAGCAGTAGTCCTAGCAGTCCTAGCTACAGATTCCAAGCACTATTATCGGTCCTAGATCACTTTCAAATCACTATTTCCGGCCCTAAATCACTCCAAAATCACTATTTGCGGTGGTGGAAGACCGGCAAAAGTGATTTCAGAGTGATCTAGGCCCGGAAATAGTGATTTTGGAGTGATTTAGGGCCGGAAATAGTGATTTGAACGTGAAAGATCACTTTCAAATCATTATTTCCGGCCCTAAATCACTCCAAAATCACTATTTGCGGTGGTGGAAGACCGGCAAAAGTGATTTCAGAGTGATCTAGGCCCGGAAATAGTGATTTTGGAGTGATTTAGGGCCGGAAATAGTGATTTGAAAGTGATCTAGGACAGGAAACAGTGATCTGACAGTGATCTAAGGCAGATAATTGTGATGTGCGGGTGACCTACGTTCGGAGAGCTATCACATCGAATTACGAGAAGAACTCCAAGGGTTGCAAAACAGCCCTAGCAGCAGTCCCAGCAGTCCTAGCTACAGTTTCCAAGCACTATTACCGGTCCTAGATCACTTTCAAATCACTATTTCCGGCCCCAGATCACTCCAAAATCACTATTTGCGGTGGTGGAGGACCGGCAAAAGTGATTTCAGAGTGATCTAGGCCCGGAAATAGTGATTTTGGAGTGATTTAGGGCCGGAAATAGTGATTTGAAAGTGAAAGATCACTTTCAAATCACTATTTCATTGCCAATCACTATTTCCAGCCACAGATCACTATTGCCGGTCCTGGAGGATTGACAATAGTGATTTTGATGTGATTTCGGAGTGATCCGCAAATTAGACATAGGTGCAAACAAAAATGATTTTTCTGTGATCTGGGAGTGATCCGTGCTTTGGGAATAGTGATTTCCAAGCGATCAGGAGCGAGGCAAAACGTGGATTATTCAGTGATCTAGGAGTGATCCGTGCTGTGGGAATATAGTGATAAACCAGAATGTTTCTTTTGTTCCGCGACCGTGCTTTGGGAATAGTGATTTACAAGCGATCGTGGATTATTCAGTGATCTAGGAGTGATCCGAGCTGTGGGAATAGTGATAAACCAGAATGTTTCTTTTGTTCCGCGACCGAATGCTGCAACAGGGCGATTTGGAAGTGAGTGGGAGGCTTTTTCAATTTAGAATTTAGACCTGTTGATATCTCATTTAATGAACGCGCCCATTGCTGGAAAGCCAAACAAGGAGGGAGGGGGGCAGGGGGGGCTCCTCCCGCGGCCATTTGGTTTTTGATTTTTTTTGAAAGGAAAAAGGAAAAACGGTTTGACCCGCCCAAAAGAACTGGCTGATGCTCATAATCCTCTGGGTTTCCCGCAGATTCCCGACACCGAAACACCTCGGGTTTATGGTGTTCGGGGTCTGGGTTTTAGGTTTGGAGTTCGGGATTGAGCGCTGGAGTTGTAGGGTTTAGGGCTTTGGGCTTGGGTCAGCTTTCAGGCCTGGAAATCAGAAAAAAAACATGATGCGCGCGGAGCATGTTGTGGACTTTGTTTTCCCTGTTGTCCTGAAGCGTTCCGAAAACAAAGACAAAGGGGGCTCCACTGCTCCACTTAGCCAGGCCAGATGTGTTTTACTATTTTACAAACACCAGAAAAAGAGAGGGGCTCCAATTTTGTCTCAAACCGTGTTGATGCTTTAGGAACAGCCGACAAAAAAGGGCGCATTTTTTTTGCCATGTGGTCGCACATATCAAGCTCTGTTTAGCCTGGTTTTTGGATGAAAAAGAATCCCCTTTACCAAGTGGCCAGGTTTGTAACTCATTCCAACGGTGCAGGGGGGGGGGGGAGGGGGGGGAAGGGGGCCGGGCCACCGACCCAGAGGCATCCACAGCAGGAGGCAGGGGTGGGTGGAGTGGGGGGGTGGCTCGGTTCCTGGCTTGGTTCGACCAAGTTTGGTACTGGGGCCCAGGGCTCAGTTGACCTATACCCTCACCAACTTGACCTCCCTATGTCCACGTGCAGAGATGACTGTTTCCGGGATGCCTGGCCACTATTTCCGGTATATCGGATCATTGATGATTTTTTCTGGGTTTTCTGCTCACTATCCACGGGACACCCGATCACTATTTACAGGACTTCCGATCACTATTTACGGGACACCCGATCACTATTTCCAAGACACGCGATCACTATTTGCGGGACTTCCGATCACTATTTCCAGGACACGCGATCACTATTTCCAAGACACGCGATCACTATTTGCGGGACACCCGATCACTATTTCCAGGACACGCGATCACTATTTCCGAGACACCCGATCACTATTGACGCACCACGGATTGCTATTTGCCACTGCCGAATCACTTTTGCTGAGAACAATGATTCACTCTATAATCACTCATTTACTCACTAAAATAATTCTCAGCATGCACCCCAGTGGTTGCCCGGCGACGGCGACTTAAGACTACACGTACAAGCACGAGAAAGGAACAAAAGGAAAGGAGAAAGGCGCAAAAGCAGGCAAAGGAAGAGGAAAGCCAAAGCAGCGAGCAGAAAGCACAGGATTTCGACCTCGAGATGAAGAAGATCGCAAGTACTGGGCAGAACAGGACAGGATTTCAATGGAACAGCAAGAGGCAAAAGCGGCAGCAGAAGAGAAGAAGAAGGCAACAGAGGAGCAGATCGCCAAGGCAAGGCTGATCATGGAAGCGGCAGCAGAAGAGCAGGAGAGAAGAGACAAGGAAGCAGCAAGGCAGGAAGCAGCCGCAGCCGCCGAGAGAAGGCGAGAAGTGGAAGCAGCAGCCAAGGCCAAAGCAGAAAGAGAGGAAAGAGAAAAGGAGGAGACAGCAGCAGCAGCAGCCAAAGCAGAGAAGGAGAAAGAAGAGGAAGCAGCCGCAGCAGCCAGAGAGGAGAAGGAAAGAAAGGAACAAGAGAAGAAGAGAAAGGAGAAGGAAGCAAGGAAGAAAAGAGAGGAAGACAAGAAGGAAGCATCGGCATACATTGCCCGAAAGGAAGCAGAAAAGAAGGCAGTAGCAGAAGGAACAACGTCAGGATCAGGAGAAATGGAACCGAGACGTGAAGAAGACAGGATGAAGAAGCTGGAACAGATGATGGAGGAGATGATGAAGGAACGCAAGGAAGACAAGGAAAGGATTGCAAGCCTCACACAGGAGCTTGAGAGCAGAGGATCAGCAGCCGGGTCGCAGGCACCCACAGAGCCAGACACAACACCAACCAAGGAGCAGGAAAAGCCAGAAGGAAGAGGAGAAGGAAAAGGAAAAGGAAAGAAAGAAGGACAGGAGCCACCAAGCGTGACAAAGCACAAGCCAGGAAAACAGGAACAGGAAGACGAGGAACTTTCCGCCAAAGGACCAGTGAACGAGGCGTCTTACTTGAAAGGAAAAGGAAAAGGAGAGTTTGAAGGAAACTGGTTTGCAGTCTACAGTTTCCAAGGAAGAAGCTACCAGTGGAAGTGGAACGAAGCCAGAGGACAATGGTACTGGTATTCAGGATCAAAGGAAACAGGTTGGAAAGCAGGATCAAAGGACAAGCAAGGAAAAGAGAAGTGCAAGGCACAGGCAAGGCAGCGTGAGGAGTGGCTCAAGGAACAGCTAGAGGAGCAGAAGGAAGTCACCCAGGACAGCGAAGAAGAAGCAGGAAGCAAAGAAGTGAACTTCCAGTGAAGCAAAGGAACAGCAAGCAGTACTGAGGCCAGAGAGCCGAGGAAGAGCAGTGAAGCAGGACACAGGAACCGTGGCACAGCCCTTTTTGTTTCTGTGGTGATCTAAGTAAGTTCAGGAACAGTCTTGTACAGTCAAGCAACCTTGGAGAGGATTGCGAGTGAACGGAAACGTTTGCGAAGAGGAACAGCGTTTATTTTGTAGTGAAAAGGAACTGCAGCGTGTTTACTGTTTGTCCAGGAAAGTCGGAGTCACCTCAGTCGAGGAACTTTCGCTAACTCCGAAGGCGGGGTGTTAAACATCTTGCCAGGAACAGTAACACCGCTAGTGCAGTGTAGTTAATGTAAAGGAACAGCCGTCACGCACACGCGACGTGCAGGCTCGAGACTACCAGGACACACTCCGCAGTCCAGGAAAAGTGTCCGCCTTTGTGAGAGAGTAGGAAAGCTTAGTGAAGCCCGTTCTTTAACAGTTCTGCACAACCACCTCGACGTTGCTGCCAACTGCCTCTGTCCCGACGATGTCGCTCCGCCCTCCACTACACGCATTGCTCGCGCAACGTGGAAGAAGATCCTGGGCAGACAACGCCGCTTCTTTGCCGAGCTTGATGCTGCACACGGGCTTCATGCTGAAGACGATGCTGCTGACGAGACCCTCCTGGCCAACCTGTCATCAAGCAACACAACACAGATGCCACCTTCCGGAGCCCCGCAAGCGACAGAAGCCGATGCTGCTGACGAGACCTTCCTGTCCAGCCTGTCCTCAAGCAACACAACACAAATGCCACCTTCCGGTGCCCCGCAGGCGACAAACACCGATGAACTGCCCTCAAAAAACGCCACAGCTGGCTCGGCGCTTACGATGAACGAGGAACTTTCGACCGAGTTGCGAGCCTGCGCGGCTGCAAATTTGGAGACATCCACCTGTGTCCTTGATGCGGCGGTTTGGCTCCTGCAGCATGGTGCTCTTGACATTCCAGGAACTCGGGAAATCAACGCAAAAAAGGCCCCTTGGTTCGCAAGCTGGCATCGTTTGGGAGACCTTGCCCCGTTGTGGTTTCGACAACGTGCTACTAGACTCAGACTCACGCTCCGCCTAGGCCCGCGGACTGCTCTTCGCAGCTACTTGGCTGCAATCACACGTTACCGACAGACTGGTGGAAACGGGGCGGCTACCGCCAAATGCTTGCGACCACTCTTGGCGGCTCCAAACGACCATGTCCTCGTTCTGTTGGGAGGCGCAGGCATTGGAAAAACTCACCTCATTCTCACTATTGAAACACTCTTTCAGCATTTTTGCGGTCCCGGGTGCATGAAGAAGGGAGCTCCTACTATTACAGCGGCTCGCATCCTTGGAGGCAATACCATCCACGCACTGCACAGACTGCCGCGCGGACACCTCACGGACCGTCGCTCGCGGCTGTCCAGCCTCGCAATTGCAAAGCTGCGACATGAATGGCAAAACGTTGTTGGGCATGTCGCCGACGAAGTCGGGATGATACCGCCCAAGCTTTTGCACCAGATCGATATGCGCACCCGCACCGCCAAGCGCTCCAGCGAAACCTTTGGGCACCTCTGGACTGCTCTCAGTGGTGATTTCATGCAACTCCCGCCCGTTGGCCACCCCTCGCTGGCAGCGGACGCTTGCGCAGACGACCCCGCTGCGCCTAAGGTGCAAAACGTTGGCGCCTGCCAGGAGGCTGCGGCTGCTGCTGCTGCAGACGGAGAATACTCCAAGCAACCGTCACACGCCGCACGCTCCACAGACCCGGAGCAAAGTTACTTGGCTGCAACCCGTCTTGCTTTAAAACATTGCCACCTTGGTGCTGCTTCCTTGCTTGTCACTGACGCTGTCACTCCGCGCACTGCTGAGGTCTGGGTAGCGATCTTTGGAGACAGCTGACCAATGTCGTCATACTGGACGTGAACTTGCGCACGTCCGGCACCCTGAAAGTACTCCTGCATGGTATGCGCAGCGGAGCCATTCCGGATGATGTTTGGCCCGAGCTCGAAGGTCGGCAATTGCAACCGCAAGCTAATGGAGAGCCTGACCCACGGCTGCACGCACACCCC
Organism: Symbiodinium sp. CCMP2592; assembly: GCA_905221615.1. Taxonomy (NCBI): domain Eukaryota; class Dinophyceae; order Suessiales; family Symbiodiniaceae; genus Symbiodinium; species Symbiodinium sp. CCMP2592. The sequence continues at coordinate 142,204 of CAJNDT010000215.1, read as the reverse complement.
TTTGACTTGGCGACAATGCGCTGCATCGTCCACCGGCATTCCCTAGGCAGAGCCTTAGCCTACAGCCTAGCGCTGCGCTCTGCCACAAAAAGGAAGCACACGTTTTACGTGCTTCACGCAGCCGACCAACCGTGTGCAAAGGATGCCGAGCGCTTCAGCGACGATACTCGCCGCAAGGTCTTGCAGATTGCCAACACCCGCCACACGGCGGAGTTGCCTGGACTGTTACCGCTCAGCATCGGGCAACGCTATCGTCTTCACAACAACAAAAGTTGCGTGAGGCTCGGTCTGATGAATGGCGCAGAGGTGGAGCTCGTCGCTATACAGTTTTCCGTGGCTGAAGACTTGACGGCAGTCAGCACACGACCCGGGGAAATTGAATGTTTTGCGGTATATGCCTGACTTTCTGGTGCTGCGTGCCCTGGGTACCAACTGGTCCTTGCCAAAGGCGTGCCAGCATCCAGCACTTTCGCGGGACGCTGCAAGAGGCACCTTCATCGTGGAACCAGTGACTAGCAAGTTCACATTTGCAGACACCGGGAGCCGCGAGCTAACACTCACACGAACTATGTTCCCCTTGCTCCCCGCCAACTGCTCTGTTGTATACGGTGCCCAAGGCGAGACGGCCACGGCAGTACTGGCGGACTTAGCATGCCCCCCGCGTATGGCACCGGAATTGCACTGGCTGGCATGCTACGTGATGTTGAGTCGAGCTACAAGCCTGCAAGGGCTTCTGCTGCTGCGCAATGCCTCTAGAGAAGAGCTGGAACGTGGGGCCCCTTCTTTCATTGTTGACGAAATCGATCGATTGCTTGCACTGGAACGTAGCAGCGCCCAACGACTCCGGCAACAGCTCGAGAAATCCAAGGCCATCCCCCCCGAGATTCTGGAGCTGTTTACAGACAGCCTCGCGGCACGGCAACGGGCCACGAACCAGCAACGTGGGCAAGATCCGGACTGTGTTGTCACAAGACCTCACAAACGGCTACGTGGAAAGCAGCCGCTGCCTTGCAGCTTGCCTGCGGCGCCAAGCCCACGCACCTGTGCACCTGCGGAACCACCTATGCCCTCTTCTCAGGCTGAATATTACGCCTGTTCGTGTTCAGGCGCCTGAATAGGGTCGCGGGCGTTTTTTATGCCTGCGGGCGTTTTATCGGTTTCGGGGTGCTGTGGGGTTCTGCTAATTTAGAAACCTCATATCTCGCGATCCGGATACCCTAAGTATTGTCGATATACTAGTCCAAACCTCACAACCCTTCTTGTCAACATCCTGCAAGATTCCTGCTGTGGGGACAGGGAAGGAACCGACGGCAGTGGGCTCAAAGCTCGATGCCGATGCCCTCATGTAGGGGTGATGTTGCACCGGCAGCACAGGTGCGCCCTATCCCTGTGCGCGAGTTTTGCTTTAATTTGCTGAAAGTAATTGGTGGACGGTTTCTGTGCATCTGCTGCTTGAACGATGGCCATCAGATGTGATCTTCACGAACATGTCTGGTGCAGCTGTTTGACTAGAAAGCCAAAGTTAGACTTGTAGGAGGCCTTGTGAAGATATGGCCATGTTTGCGCTCATGAACGTCGTCCTGGTACAAGAATACTCGCGTGAAGGCATACGGATAGTGTGCTGCCCAGAAGTCAAGTCGTGTTTCCTGCACGTGAACCATGCCATATGGATCGAGGAAGAACACCGCTACAGTTGCTCAGTTGTGTAGTTTAAGCGCACAACCTGGGTTCTGTAGCGAGTTTCAGCCGATTTGCATGGTCTTTGTTGTTTTAGCTATGTTACTTGTGATTTTAGCAAAAAATTCAGGCGTAATTAGGCGTACTTCAGGCGTAATCTCGCGTACTTCAGGCGTTTTACCCCGTACGCCTATTTTTTTGTACACCTGTCTTTGTGCTGCATGACTTAAAAGTGATCATTGCTGCGGCTGTCAGGGACGCGTTTAGGCTAGCTTGGGGAATTTAGTAGGAAGCATGTCGCTTCGGAGCAACATGTGGTCGTCGGCTACTCTAGAGCGTGGGGCCTGCCTTGCAGCAACCCTATCGCTGGAAGCCGATCCAGAACTCATGGCCATGAAAGAAGAGCTTATCGTTCTTTGGTTTGCAATGATGCACCCTGCCTGGCCTTTGCTACGGTGGGACAACAATTTTAATGACAGAGAAACAGAGAACGAGACATAGAGCCAAGTAGGGGTGGCGGGAGGGCTGTGAGGGACAACAAACCAAGGAATTTCGGATTGTTTCTTTTAGTTGTTCTGAAACATCTCGAGTTGAAGCTATTAACTTACCAGCAACACATCCTATAGAGACCCTTCCCGATATCCTGTCGCCCAAACGTCCTTGGTATATGGTTGCGAATCCTGGCATGTTACCGCAAATGCCGTCTTGAAGTCATGTTTTAATCAAGATCCCAACGTTCTAGATGATTCTTACATCCGATAACTTTCGATTCATTCAACACAATGGGTCTTGTCAAGTTCTATGCCCTTAGAGCAAACAGGCTCAGGCGTAATTTTGAGGCCCAGGCGTAATTTATCAACTCAGGCTGAAAATCAGCCTGAACCCATTCAGGCTGAATATTGCGCCCAACGAGGCTATAGGCATCTACAGCACAAGCCCACTTGGCTGCCTTGGCCACACCTTCACTGCCGCGTAGTGCGCAGCCTGCTTCAAGAACCACTGCCGCGTGCACTAGCTCTGCACAGGACCGCAAGCATCCCTGTCCATTGCAGGAACAGCCTTCGCACGCCAAGGCTCCTCGCCTTTCTCCACCAGCCAACATGTTCTTCCAGACACAAGAGCCTGGATTCGCAACGTGCGGGCTACATGCCCTGAATAATGCTTTGGGAGCCTGCATATTCACGCGAACTGTCATGAGGAAAGCCCTGCATGTGCTCATGGCAGAAGATGGACAAGAAAGAGGCGACGTTCCAAGTCAGCACATGCGCGACGACGGATGGTACAGCAGCGAGCTTATGGCTACCGCCCTGCGTGTTGCTGCCATGGACCTTAACAACCGTGTTACGTGGCAACTGCGCCTGCTGCGGCTTGAGGATGTTGCAGGCGTGCAGGCCGCCGTCCAAAATCGAGACAATCTCCACTGGGTCGCCCTGCGCGTCGACGACGCAGGAACAGTTGCACTCCTGGACAGTCTTGCGCAAATGCCACAGATTCTTACGCGGGCACAGGCGGTGGCTACACTGCGCCAGCATCCAACGTATGCCATTGACATTGTCTGACCGGCCTCTGCTTTCGCATACAAAGGAGAAGCCTCGGGTTTGAACGTGCGAAGACTTCGCCACTGTCAGCATTGAACAAGCCCGCTTTGGCGCCTTCTGCTCTCTGTCACTCGGCCACGAACACTTACTGGGCTTGACTTACCGGAGAGGACCGGTTCTTGATGCCTTCAAGCTCCGAGTTGTTCTAGAAAACATTTGACACCCGCACTCAGTGCTGCTTGGCTAAACATGAGGTCAGTACGGTGTGGACTATTAAGCAAACTGCCAGGTGCTGCTGCAGACTCCATGACACAAGACATTGTGCGATACATCCAGAGCGCACGCAACTCCAGCCCTTGGCCTGCGTGAGACGTTCACAGATGCTTCGGTTGGGTGAAATTCGGGTAGGGTCTTTACGACTCCGGAGTTGTACCGAGGTCAACTGCGGAGGAGAGCGCTGCGAGAACGCTGGGGCTGGCGGGTCCTCACGACTCACAAAGCAGCAATAGAAAGCCGCAAAAGAGAGCTGCAGGAGCTCTGGAAGCCGAAACCGCAACCTTCATTGCCAGCCCCAAGCCCTGGAAACTACCGCCACCAGCCCTTAGCCAGCTCCTCTGAGCCTGGCACAAACATGACGAAACCGACACCATGTACCCGACGCCCTCAATACCAGGACCTGGAGCACAGCCGACACAAACCCCTCGCAAAGAAGAACACGGCGGTGTTCTACAACCTCGCCGCCGCGCGTATGGCGCTGCAACGTTTCTGGCTCGCTACCTGACCGCAAACCAAGCCTCCCGGACTGTCTTGCCTCTAGCCGAGTCCAGCCAAAGTGACCCGAAACCATACATGTTTGACATCGACCGCAGCAGTTCCTTATTTGGATTCTTCAATGTGTGCAAGCACCGCGACATGAGGAGGCAAAAACACCGCCGACGACCGCGAAGCTCGCTACTGCTTTCGACCTGCCTCACTGGGTCCTGCACATCCTTCGCACGCAAAAGGTTAACAATGCCCTTTGGCCGTACACTTTAGTTTCGAACTTCGGCCTGCATTCCGGGATGCGGGCTTAGGGTTTGGATGGAAGTTCAGGGTTTGAGTCTCGAGTCTACGCTCCAGCGCCTCGGGAGGGAAAGGGTTTAGGACTGCGCGTACAACGTGTAGGGACAAGGGGAGAGGTTTGAAGCCTGCGGCTTAATGTTTAAGGTCTAGGGATTCGGGAAGACGTGCTCTGCTCTGGGAAAACACCCTGGCCGATTTGCCCGAATTGCTGCGGCATAAGTTTGCAGGCTGCACAGGACGCAATAAACTCATGACACTAGGGCTCCTCCCCTCGAGGTCCTTCGATTCACGGATGCGGGCAGTCGCACTGTGCATGCGTGGCGCAGACTGCCCCGAGCCACGCTCTACCTCAACCTCGTCCTGCTGCGCTTTGTGGCTGTCAACAAGGCGCGCGGGAAGGCTGGTACATTTGCATTCGCGTTTGCCGGCGCAGCATGAGTGCATGGCTACTGACAGGAGTCCCTTGGCCAGCTCTATGACCTCTATGGACCACACGCGCGGAAGCAGCACTACATCGACTGGCGCTCGCTCGAAGAGAAGCGCCTCCTGGAGGCACTTCGCGCCTTCTATGCAACCAACACGCAGCACCTGAATGCGTACAAGCGCCTTAGCTGCGCGTGGGAGACTTGGGATTCGCAGCGCAATGACACGGACACAGCTTTGGAATGCGCTCTGCAGGCCTTTTGGACACAAGAGAAACCGCCAGCAGCGCACTCTGAAGGGCCTGCAAGTCGTCAAGACTGCTTGCGAGGCCGCGGGGGATTAGGAGTGGGGCTCAGAACTGCGCCTAAGCTAGGGTTGACAGATACGTGTTCGTGGGATCTCTAGAACGCGCAGGTCCTGCGCGGCGGCGCAGCAAACCTGCACCCCTGGCTCGACGATCACACGTGCCGCTTTGCTGCCTACTTGGACGCCTGACCGCATCCCCAGTTCCCTAAAACGTCCTGCAAGCGCAAGCTGCCTTAACTGCTGCGACCGCAGCCCCGCTGTCTCTGCCAGGTGAACGTCGACTTGAGCAACCTCGGCCTCAGACCCCTCAATGAGTTCCCACTGCGTGTCGGCACCGGATGCCACTGGCGAAGACGCTACACGACAACAGATGTTCGGACAGCTCTTTCAGCTTGCGAATACTTCTCTGGCTTTAGAGAGCAGTTTCGACCTGGGTCCCGACCTAGTGAGCCCCGAATATATCATGTTAGGGTCCCGTGACAGAACTCTGCGACAAGGCATGTGCTACTACCCCAGGGAGCCCGTTCCGGTACCAGCCTAGTAGAACCTCCAAAGACTCTTGCGGTCCCGTGACACACGTAGGGGCTCATTTCGGTCCCAACATGTACCTCACTTTCGCTGCTTGCGGAACGGTCGCGAAACCGTGAGACAAGCCGTCAGATTCCAAACAAAGGAACGCATTTCCGACCAGAATCCCTAAACCCTTAACCCTAAACCCTGGAGACTCCAAACAACCTTGCGGCCCCGTCACAAAACATGTGCGATAACTTCACTGTCCATAGGGGCTCGTTTCGGTCCCAACATAAAAGGTCTTCGGTATACATACTTGCGGGCGCGTCGCAGGACTGTGCGACAACTTCACAGCACATGTCAGTGACGTTTACTGCCTCGGCCCGCGATGTATGCATGCGTACCTTTCTCCAGACAAGCTCACGTCTAGAGCGGCCTTTGTCCTGAACGCTCTACGGACTAACGTGGGGGATTAGGGGTTAGGGACTGCGGGCGCTATGCATTTGCCTCTGTACGGGAGGACACTGCGCAGCGCGCTGCTGGCCACGTGCGCTTCCGACGTGAGCTTCGACGCTTGGGGGTGCCGCTCGAGGCATGGACAGTGCACGACGTCCAGAGCTGGCTCTGCGAGACGCGAAAGGTGTACACGCGTGACAGCACCTTTGCGGCAAACCAGATTTCAGGCTAGTAGCTCTCTAGACTTTGGGGCCGCCGCGTGTGGCCAGGGCTTGGGAGATAGGAGGCGGGTTTCGAGTGGTGCGGTGCTTCTGAGCTCCAGACATTTGGTGCTGGTGCCCTGCGTGCACGCGTCCTTTTAGACCCACGACTTTCTGCAGATGGGGCTCGTTCGGGTGCCAACATCCTCTGACGCTGGACCACCTTCAGGCCCCAACACGAACTCCCCGTCAAGAACAGAATCCGCGCTGAAGCAGTGCCCTCATCTGCCCTCCAAGGCCTGCCGGACTATGCGCCGCGTCAGCAAGCCTCCTGCAGCCGTAAGGAGGTCCGCCGAATTCTGCGGTTCCTAGCCACTCGCTGCCACAAGAGCGGCGCAGACTGAGCACGCGACCGGCCCGGCAGAAACCGGCTGCCACGGTTGGGGGGCAAGTTCGGAACTGTGGACTCAGGATTAGGCCGGACTGTAAGGTGGAGGGACAGGTTCGGGATGTCTGCTCGCGGGCTGGGACTTCGACGGTTGTCGACAGACGAGAGCGCGCTTTCCGTTGTTTGCCAAGCTGGTTTGCAGGCTGCCGCCAGGGGTTGCCTTTACTGCTACTTGTGATTTTGGTTCGCAGCCGTTTCGGTTCACAGCAGCATGGCTCCGTTGTTCTTTTTTTGGTTGTTGGCATGCTGGCAAGCTTGCCTGCAAAAGGCAATCGCAGGGCCGACCAAGAAGAGATTGAGGGACGAGGCTTCGGATACCTCCGAAGAGTTTCCTGATTATGCCATGGGACTTTATGGCAGGAATATCTTGCCAGGAACTTTGGCAAAGCGAAATTTGGAAAAAGCCAAGTCAGCTGGAGCACAGGGCTGCATGCTGAAAGGCAAGAAAGGGAAGAAAAACGCTGCGAGAACTCTCAGGAGAGCTTTCAAGAGGACTCTTTGGCCTGAGCTCTACTGGTGCCAAATCCCAATGAAAAGCAAAAAGAATAATTCGAGAGCCCTCATGTGGCATGCATTTCAATTGCCGCATGAATGGATGGCAACTTTTTTTGCCGATCCTGCTGCTTTGGCAAGGCGCCAGCCTGCAGAAGGCTCCAAGACTTGGGTCGCTGCGAAGGAAATCAAAAGGAAGTTGGGATGGGGCGATGAAGCAGTGATTCCTTTTGCTTTCCATGGCGATGGTGTGCCTGTGCAAGGCACTATGAGAAAGGAAGGGCTTGATTTCCTGACGATCAATCTTCCTGCAGCTCAAGATGCCAAGCACAGATCTCCTGTTCCCTTCACGTTGCTGCAAAACGATTTTCATTGGGAGTATGAGACCAAAGAAAGCATACTCCAAGTGCTTCTCTGGAGCATGCAGTGTTTGAAGGAAGGGAAATTCCCCAGTTGCAGGCATGATGGAAGCCCGTGGCTCAAATCCGACAAACAAAGGCGAACATATGTTGGGAGGGACTTGCCTGCAAAAGGCATTCTCGTGGAGATCAGAGGCGATTGGGACTGGCTGAACAGTTGGTACAACATTCCGACCTACAACACCAAAAGCGGAATGTGCTGGTTGCGCAAAGCCAAGTTTGAATCGTTCAGAACTTGCACAGCGAATGAAAGAAGTTCGGGCCTGAGCAAGGCCGAGTTCTTGACCAGAGTTCGCGACATGGGCAAAACTGTGTGCCCACTGTGGCACTGGCCAGAGCTGGCCCCTCGAATTTTGATTTTGCCTGATTGGCTTCATGCCGTCGACATGGGTATTTCGGCTGATATTGCTGGGCAGCTCTTGCTGGAGCTGGCTGGGAAACACGAAGGCAGAAGTCTCAAAGCTAGGGTCTCGGGCCTATGGCTCGATTTGCAGCAGCTTTACAAAGAACACATGGTTACGTGCACAAGCTGACACCGGAAGTGCTGAACAAAGCGAAAAAAAGCACGGGTCCGCCGACCTTGAAATGCCCAGCAGCCACAGTGAAGCACCTGGTGCCTCTGCTTCCGATCTTAACAGGCAAGCACTTTGCCATGGGCAGTGATCACGAGGTGGCTTGCCACAGGCTGGCCAAGTTTTTGGCCAAAGTCTACAACAAAGTGGAAACGAATGAGCACGCCGGGCCCCGGGGTCCCGATCCCTTTCGACCCGAACTCCTACTACCGCTGGGGGACGTGGCGGTGCTTTTTCTGTGAGGGTATATTTCCCCTCCAGAAGCCTCGGAATGCTTTTACCAGCCGCCGGGCGGCCCGTGGCCGGGCGCCCGGTGCGAGGGCACCAAAGCAAAGGGGGATTGGATTCCCGACGACAACGTGATGCCGTGGGATCTCCCCGAGTAATGGCAGCAGTCCATGCCGATCCTTGAGTTCAATGAGCTCGTGGACTCGGTCCGTGATGAGGACCTCCACGAGGACGTGAACATCAAGGCCGCGTGGCTGGCAAGGGAGTCCTTTCGGCACGAGCGCAAGATGGCCAAGATGGAGTCCAAACGCACCGCGCGTGTTGCGATGGCGGCGGCCATCAGAGTGGCAGGTTGGCTTTGCCCCCGATGCGAAAAGTGGAATCTTTCGTATCGGAGGCTGTGCTATAAGTGCAGCCTTCCCTCGTGGAACGCGGGCGTTATTAGCCGCGGGATCCCAGATCCGCGGCGCGCTCAGCGCACGGACGGGGAAGTGCCCGAGGGCGACTCGGATGGCTCCGCCGAGGTCGCGATCGAAGAAGAGAATATGAGGGCGGACGAAGCCGAGTTCGCGCCCCTCCACGATAGTCGCCGGGGCCAGCGCAGCTTTCGCTACCGCAAGCGCAAGGACCGCGACAACCAGGACTACCGGAGCGGTAAGGCGCCCAAGGGCAAGGGCAAAGGGAAAGGGTCCGGAAAGGGCAAGGGCAAGAGCGGCGCGGCCTTGGCGCCCTTGTGTCCCAATTGCCCGGGGGCCGCGGCACGGCCCCAGTTACCCCGTTGCCCCCCACACTCCCGGGTCGCACTGTTGGTCGGGAGTGGGGCTGTGTGCTGCCTTCCAGCCACCGCACCCCAGTGCCAAGGGTCGCGGCCGGAAGGCACACCCAGCGGAGCTCAGAGGAGTCCGCCGGCCCGTCCGCCGCCTACACCTGGGCGGTTGCACGCCGGGCCGGTTGGTCCACACGATCACCAGGAATATCTCAGCATGGGCCGAAGCCCGTCTTTGGACGGTTCACCGCGGCTCGGTGACCGTCGTCGCTGTGGCACAGAGCCCCACAGAGCTCGTTCAGGAGCTGGGCGTGGAAGCCCAGCGGACGGTGCACGTCGCAGGCCACACCTTAGCGGTGGGGACGCTGATCGTCTGCGCCGCCGCTCTCTGGTTCGTTGCCAAGGCGGTGCTGACCGGGAACGGCATGCCCACGCAGCTTGTGGAGGTGATGGGCACTGATGCGACCTTCGAGGTCGTAGGGACTCGAGGTGGTGTCCACCGCGTCTGACGCGTCTGGCTCTGCACCCGGACTCGTCAGAGTGCCTGCGGCTGTCAAGCCTTCCTTACAGAGGGGGCGTGCGGCCACTGCAGCGCAGCCCTTAGCTCAGCTGAACAGATGGGGGTTGTACAGCCAGGCGCGGCTGGCCAAGGACAGAGCGCCGCCGCAGGCATCGGGCCTGCGGAGGGTTCCTCGCGGGCCCTTCACCGAGGCAGATCCGCTATGCAGGCGGCCGGCGTTACCACCTCGGAGTGCTTCTCGGGGCTGGCTGCCAAGAGCCGTGAGCTTGCTTGCTCAAGGCCGGGCCGCCAGCGACCAGCGGTCCCAAGGAGACGCTTGCTCTTCCAGCCCCCGATGCGGCGGCTGCGAAGGCAGCACCCGTCATCAAGGGTAGCAACCCTGAAAGTCCGAGAAGCTCCGATTCGGGAAGCTCCAAATCGAAGCTCCGATTCGGAGCTGCCAGCTCCGATTTGGAGCTTCCAGCTTTGAGGTGTTCATTCGGAGCTTCCGGAAGCTCCAAATCGGAGCTTCTCTCCGCTTGAAGTTCAGCCGTTAAGAAGCCTCTAAAACACCCTAACCCACAATTAAGCAAATGCAGTGTCAAAGGTCATAAGCCCTGCAAGTAGTAAAACTCGGCCGCCGAAGCCTTTTGTCGGAGTGGCAGGAAAGCTGGTGCATGCAGACTTGTGCTGCCAAAGTAAAGCCTTCTTAAGGGAGCCTTCTGCAGGCTAGCTCTAGCAAACCTCTTCAAGCCTTAGCAGTGAGGCTTCTGCAGGCTCGCTCTAGGGCCTGGTGACAGCAGGAAATGGCGCAATCTGCTGCCATTTCTCCAAGGCTCGAGCACAGTTTTCGCTCGGATTATTAGCACCACCTCTGCGAAGGAAGAGCTGTGCCAAATGCCCTCCCAGGGTTTCATCTGCATAGCACCAGAAATCCTTGGCATTGAATTTGCTTTCACAAATGTGCTGGAATTGATGCAGCTTGGGCATGACATGCCAGCTCAAGGAGTCCTCTGCTTCGAGTGCTTCACTCCGCTGGCCCCGCGCGGGATCCCGCCGCATGGGCACCGGTTCGCGGGCCTGGCGGGAGACGCGGGGGAGTCGGCTTCTCCTCCGCTGTGTCCTTGCGGGGCGCCTTGTTGCGGCCGCCCTTCCGCGAGGCAGCTGCAGCAGAGGGCCCGCCGGCGGGGTCACGGGAGCCTGCTTGGCAAGCCAGTCCCGATCTGCCCGGACTTTCTCGTCCTCGTCCGGGTCGTCGATCATGGTGACGGTCGACCGGCTCCTCCTCCTCACCATCGTACGGCGGCTCGATGCCGTACCTGGAGCAGCGGCAGTACAACACCGCACCTGAGGCGCGCGAGGCCGCGCCGCCTTCGGCGCGGTCCGCCTCGTCCTCCATGGGTTCGTCCTTGCCCTCAGCGTCGGCGCCGGACGTGCGGCCAGACTTGGCTTCCACGCACGCCATAAAGGTGTCGACGTCTGCGGCGGAGGTTGGGGGAGGTCGAGGGGAGCCCCCGCGACCCGGAACCCTTCAAGGGCCTCTTCGAGAAGGCCCAGCACAGCTCGAAGGCAGTCAAGGCGGCAATCAGGCCGAGTACATTCGCGGCTCCCACGGCACGAGCCGCGTCCGAAGGGACGGCTGGCTCAGCAGAAGCTGGTGGAGGGGCCGTGGTGTCTGGAAGCTCGCTGAGCGTATCCAGGATATGGTGCTCTGGCCCGGCTCTGAACCGTCTGAACCCCAGGCCCATCCTGCTGGCGCAGTCGAGGGCCCTGCCGCCGAGGATCAAGCCGTGCCAATCGCTGGACCCGCGGGCCGCGATTTTGCAACGGACAAAAATCTCGGGGCCAGGCTTGGACGCCTCGGCCGTCTTGCCCTCCAGCAAGGTAACGCGCAAAACTCCCCAACCGCACGATTCAACATGCCGACCACTTGGAGGGTCGGGGGACTTAGTAACTGGTTATTTTAGGGGGCTTATAAGTACCATAACCCCAATTAGGGTCCCTTTTAGGGTACTTATAAGTTTACTTACTAACTACTTACTAAGTCCCCCGACCCCCCAAGCAAGAGCTCCTCGGTCACATGGTTCGCGCCGGTGCAGCCGTCGAGCATACACTCGAGGCGCTTTCCCCAGTACCTGGACTACAGTCCGGTACTGGTAGCCGCCTGGCTCGTTCTCTGCCAGCGACCACCAGTCGCCTGGCAGCTCGTCGAGCGCCGAGAACCGGCCGCTAGCCCCCTTGCTCAGGCGAGGGTGTGGTCCTCCGCCGGCTTTCCAGAGTCCGGGGCAGGGAACCCTGTCTGGACTCCCGCACTCCCTATCTGGATGCTGAAGGCCGCAAAGGGGTTGCTCATCCTCCCTGGCCTCCCTAACCCTGCCCCTGGCCTGTCAGCAGGGTGTGAACCATGTCGCACGCTGCACCCTTCCTGCAAGAGCCATTCTTAGCGAAGAAGGGGCATACTGTGCCTGGTGGCTTAGGGCCTGCCTTGGGCTTGGCCTTGGGCTTCGCCTTGGCCTTGCCCTTGCGTGTGCCTTTCGGAAATGGAAGCAGATCTTGCCGCTCCCTTGGCGCCTGACCCGCCAGGGTGCTGTCCCGGGGTCCAGGGCTGGGCTTTGCTGCAGCGTTCACGGCCGCCTTGAGATCACTGATCTCCTTGCGCGCCTGCTTGAGCGGCCGCGGCAGAGTCCGCCTGGTCTCCACCCGGGGTGGTGGTGTAGGTGGAGTGGGCGACGGCGCGATGCGCCGCCTCTCGCTGCTCGTACTCCAAAGACTCTTCCCACGTGGCCGGCGAGCGAAGGCCAACATCCTTCGAGTCGCCCGGCCAGAGCCTTGCAAATGCGGCGGCATTTTGCGAAGGTAAGACAAGTAAAGCTCCCTTGGGGTTTTGCCCAGCCCCACCGACTCCAAGTCGGCGATGGAGGCCTCAAACAGGGGCTCAAACTGATGCCCTGTGAGGCGCCCCTTCGTCAAGGTGACATGCTCACTGTCCTTGCACCGCGCGCGAAGCGCCAGTAGCTTCTCCCGCGCAGACATGCCGCGGCAGTTGTTCGCCAAGCCGCACACGTCTTCGAATTCCTCATAAAAGAGGACGACATCCTTCGAGTCACTCTTGTCATCGGTCAGAGTCGGCCAGTTAAGGTCCGTCTTGACCGAAGTGATCGAATTCTGTCCTCCGCGGGAGGTCAGAGCCTCTTTCAAGGCCTCTGTCTGCTCCTTAAGGGCAGCGGCCAAGTCAGCGGTCGCCTGCCCAGCGCCGTCGGCCACCGACGCGCCACCATCGGAGCCCCTCTTCAAGGCTTCGATCTCCATCTCCAGCGCCGCCAACTTGGCACGCAGCGGAGCCACCGAAGCAGGGGGCGACGCCAACGCCGCCCCTGGAGGGACGTCGGAGGGCGAGCTCCAAACCTTGTCGGCGCTAGCGCTCTGCTTGCCGCCGAGGGCAACAATGAGCTCGCCGATCGCTTGGATCTCATGATTGACTTCAGCAGCGTCCTCGCTGCTATCCTCCCCTTTAAGCGCCGCGACTGCGAAACGAGTCCGCAAGCGCCGCACCATCCGGGTCGGGTGCCAATCACCTCCGACCTGGGCGAACTCCTCCGCCGGGGGCGTCGCCTTGGTAGTGAGCATCCCAAGCTCACCTTCCGAAACTGTGATGCCGTGCGCGCGGAGCGCAAGGACAACACGAGCCGTGCGATTCAAGTAATCCGCAACCGGCTCTTGGTCCGGCCGATACAGCTCGCGCAGCTCCGCCTGCAAGGACTCAGCCATGCCAGGCACCGAGCCAGCCGTAGACGGCGGACCCGACGGTCCCGCCCGTCGCTCAGTCAGGGCCGGACCTGCAAGGGGTGGCGCGCCAGTGGCGGCCGCGACCACTCCAGTGACCATGGCCATCGCCGTAAGCGCTCCACCCGCGACAGCTCCAACGGTCCGCGGTGGGGCCGCTGGAGGAGCGGAGCCCTTCTCAGCCGGGATAAGCTCCGGGCCTTCTCCGGCTTCATCGCCGAGAGGCTCCTGAGGAGGATCGACCTCTTCGTCTTCTTCTACTTCCTCCTCCTCTTCCTCCTCATCATCTTCCTCCTTATCATAGAGGAAGGACATAGTGGAGCGCCACAAGGCCGCTTCCACTTCTGGCGACGTATACCTATACCGTCGCGCTTACGAAGGGGTCGCGTCCCAGTGGACTTGCACCACTTCAGCCACCGCACGTAACCCATACGCCGGGGGTAAGGGACGGTCCCTGCCTCGATGGCCTCGAGGACGGTCACGCCCTCAGGCTGACCTGACACCTCCGCCGACATGGCGGGAGGCAGGTGAAAGAGCACGGGCCCAGCCGCGCTCAATCAAGAGCCGCAAGCGTGAGCACGAGCCCACGCGTCCAGGCGGACCGCGAAGGGCGAGCTACACAAGCTCGCGCCGCCGACGGGCCGCAAGCGCAGGCCAGAGCCCACGCGTCCAAGCGGACCGCGGAGGGCGAGCCACACAAGCTCGCGCCACCAACGGGCCCCGGGGACTGGGGTTTCCCAGAACAGCCCCCAATTGTGAAGCGCGCTAGTTGGACTTGCAGATAAACCACAATCACAACCGCGCTTTTGCTTCGCGAGTCCGTCTCGCTTACCCAGTCCCCTACCTGCTAAGCACGCAGGCGACCGCGAGTTGCAACTCCGCGGGCCGCGAAGCTACACCTACTCGCAAATCTACCGTGCACACTTGGCTATAGGAAAACAAGCCACTTGAGCCAAAAACATTTGTTTGGCATAAACATTCAATTATATACAAACATGCAAGCTACAAACACAAGCAGCTAGCAGAGACAAGTGCACTGCCACACGTATGTGCACTCACATATTGCTGCGACTACTACTACTACTACTACTACTACTACTACTACTACTACTACTACTACTACTACTACTACTACTACTATATAAGTATAATAGATATAAACATAAAAATAGACTTAATGTTAGCTCAGGTTATAGCTACAACTATAGCGATAGTTATAGCTATAACTATAGCTATAGTTAAAGCTATCGTTGTAGCTATAGCTATAGATATAGATATAGGTATACGATATAAATTATAATGTGTAAGCTCAAGTCCCTAAACACCACAACTTAGGATCCGTCAGGACGACTAGAGCGGTCTAGCAGAAAGCCTACACCCAAATAAAGAGCCCCAGTTTGTCCATTTGTAAGATGTAAAGCCCTGCTAGGTAGTGCTGTTAAAGCCTTCGAAAAAAAACTGTAGGTAAGATCCTCTTAAGCCCAATAAGAGAAAATATAAATTGTCCCAAAGCCCTACCTAGATAGAAACCCTGAGGCTCCGACTTCAGAATCCATCCGGCTTTCGGGACCCTGAGGCTGCAGGGATTTGGGGGTGTAGGGTTTAGGATTTAAGGTTTACTTGGGGTGTAGGGCTTCGTGCTCAGTATCCGGGCCTGGATAATAAGAATCAGGTTTTGGGCATCTTATAGTATACCTAGAATAAGAAGCTCTAGGAATAGTATTGGTAATTAGTAGGCCCCTACTCTATTGGGGTTTAGGATTGACGGACGTCAGAGCTTGCGGTTCAGGGTTGAGGATTTCGGCTTTAGGGCTTAGGGGCAACGGGCGTCAGGTTTTGGGGCAATACAATACAGGGGCCTCAATAATTATTAGAATAAGGAACCCCCAAAAGAGTGTTGGTAATAATTTTTAATGCCCCTATGTCTCAGACCCCTTTTGTGGATCCCTTTTGAGGCGCCGTGTGACTTTAGAGGGTTAAAAACTAGCATATTCCTCGGTTTTTGTACGATTTCTAAGAAAAAGTGGTTGTTGAGCAAGAGCTAAAACTATTCATTTTTATGTAGACATGTCTGCGTTAGTGGGTTGTTTGGAAAGGATTATGCTACTCCCTATGCTTCGGGGCAAGTTGTACTTAGGAGTATACTTCTTATGGCTTCTGTGCAAATTACAGTCAAGAGTAGTAAGCAAGGGGTTGTAGGCAATACTTAGCATGCTTATCTTACTTTATATGGCTTCTGTGCAAATTACCTTTAGGAGTAGTAAGCAAAGGGCAGTATGGCTTCTGTGCAAATTACCTTTAGGAGTAGTAAGCAAGGGGCTGTAGGCAATACTTAGCATGCTTATCTTACTTTATATGGCTTCTGTGCAAATTACCTTTAGGAGTAGTAAGCAAAGGGCAGTATGGCTTCTGTGCAAATTACCTTTAGGAGTAGTAAGCAAGGGGCTGTAGGCAATACTTAGCATGCTTATCTTACTTTATATGGCTTCTGTGCAAATTACTTTTAGGAGTAGCAAGCAAAGGGCAGTAGGCAATACTTAGCATGACTATATATTTTTTATGGCTTCTGTGCAAATTACATTCGGGAGTAGCGGAGTCAGCGGCGAAGGAAGAGTCGAGCTGGAAGAAGCTTGCAAACCCTGCATGGCCGAGAACCACTGAGTCCAGTCCGAAAGCGAAGGAAAGGAAGCCCATGTCGCAGGAAGACTCCATCGCTGGTTCATGGCAGACACCAAGCGATCTTTGAAAAGCTGCGCATCTTTCTCAAGCGGCTGCGAGTAGACACTGGAGTAGACCCATGCCAGAGCAGTCGCCGAGGAAACCAAAGCCGTCCAAGGGAAAGCGCCTGCGCGGTTCACCGAGGTCTCGTAAAAGAGTGCACGAAGCACGAGGAGCGCAGCATCGCCCAAGGGGCCTGTCACAACCTGACTGGAAAGCCGCAGTGGAAAGAGCAAGAAATGGGAGCAAGTGCATAGCACTAGATGTCAGGCAAGAGGCACGCCATGCATCGTGAACATCATCGAAGGCGAAGCGAGCAAAGCCTCCCAGATTGGCAGGCAAGGCGACGCCTGGTCTGCGAACCGGCAGGACGAAGCCCAGGAGGCAGGAAAGCCAGCACAAGAAGTCGGAGCTGCCGGCTGGCAACATGGAAGAAAGTGCGGTAGAGCTTTGGACGAGCACGCAGCAAGGACGATCTGACATCCATCTCCTACTATTGAGTCTTGCGACGTGACCACACAGACTTCACGCACCAGCTCGGTCGACATGCGCGCACGTGTTGGCAAGGAGCTGTAACAGGATGCAAGCCAAGGGACGTTATCAGCCCCCCCCCCCCCCCCACCCCGAAACCCCTGAAGTTGAGGAAAACGCTGCCTAAACCCACGGCGCCTGGTGCGCGTGTCACCATCTAAATGCATACATTCACAGCATCCCTGTCTGATAAAAAAGGGACCCTCAGTGTGTATGAAATACACAATCCCAAATCATGTGCATCAGATCAGATCGAATCCCCATGGCCTGGCCACATCCGAAAAAGGTCATAAGAATGCCGCCACCCCCCACCCCATAAAATCACCATGCATTTCTACTCGCCTTCTAAACGCATATGGCAAGATGTATTGAAGTAGGGTCCATCATCGTTTGTAGATACGACATCATGGAGGGGACAAATGAGATGCGACAATTGGGGCGATTGTCTCCATGCAGTTCTACCTGCTACAGAGATGCACGAAGAGAAATTAACAGAAATGAATGCAGATATAAAGCTATCACGGATGCATTCAGGCAGCCACACCCACATGCAGCATGCAGATGTTGTTTCTTAAAAACGAGCTTGCTTATTCTCGAAATCTGCCAAGATAACCTCTGAACTTGCCACGTCGTTCTTCTTGAATTTTATCGCCCGTCGCCCAGTTTCTTGACCCATGGTTTCCTGATTTTCCCAGATTACGCCTGAAAAAGTTAGCACTCCATACACGCATACATGCATAGTACATACATAGACATAGACATGGACATGCACGTGTACGTACATATGCAACTGCAACTGAAAATACACATGCATATACATAAAATTTAAAGCTCTGAACCTTTTGGCCCGAAACGAACATCCCTAAAGCCCTGGGCGCCCTAAACCCCAAACACCCCAAGCATCCCCAAACTCTAAACTTCTCTGTGCGACGCCTTGAGCCTTGTGATGGCTGCAGCTCCGGCCTCCAGATCCTGGAGCAACAATTGATTAAAGTCTTCTGCTTTTGAAGGCGGTCCCACCTCCCTTTCAGAAACAGAACAGCAAAAAGCAACACGGCCTTAGGGTGCAGAGTTGGGCTTCGGGTTTGCAGACTTTAGGTGGCTAAGCTAGGGCTTTTAGGCTGCGGCACGTATCAGGACGCTGGGGATGGATCCCTGTCGCGACGCGCAGCATGGACCCCGCCATCCCAGCCACCATAGTTGTCGCTCTCAATCTGGTTGAGACAGGAAGCCATCAAACAATGCAGAGAAACGATGTTTAACCATAGTGGTCTGTCTCAATTTAATTGAAACAAAAAGCTGGCAAACAGCCCAAAGCCCTTAACCCTGAGCCGTAAACCTTAAAGGCCAGCCCAGACCAGAGCCTTTAATCTTATACCCTAAATGTTCCACATTTTCACTTCAGACAAACGCTTTTGTGCTGTTACAGCTTCAATTACAAGAACTAACAAGAAGGATAGTGTTACTTTTACAGCTACAATCACAAAAGCAACATAACATCCAATTCCTTCGGTTCACGACAAAGAAGGATAGATGACAAAAAGGCTTCGGTTGACTACAAAGGACAACCTTGCTAATCATAGTTGCCACTCTCAACCTAGTTGAGACAAGAAGCCAGCAAAGAATGCAGAAAACAAAGCGACAGTGTGTTTGCCACAGTTGCCTAGTTGAGACAACAAGCCAGCACGCGTCGCAGAAACAAAGAGGGTCGAACGCGGTGAGGCCTCGCGTTTTGCTATCGTCATCTCACCGTGAACAATCGCAGCAGTCCATAACACGTGCTCTCTAACATTATAGCATTTCAATCAAGTAGGCAAGTCACTGTCCGACATATACCAGACGGAGCAAAGTACCACACCAAATCCTTCCGCACCATGCCAAACGTACCATGGTACCACCGACCGCGTACCGTACCAAATGCGCCAACATACCACACCCATTGTACCAGAAACCTGTCGTGCTGGTAGCTAGCTCTTGGTGTTCGCGAGCGGTCCAAATCGGTGTCGCGAGCGAGGGCTAAGCGGCTGCGTCGTGAGCGATGGCTGCGAGGGCGTGACACGAGGACGGGGCCAAGTCTGCTGATACACATAACTATCAGGCCCATATAAGGCCTCCTCAACCCTGAATCCAAGCTTAATGAGGCTTCATGCTTAAACCCCCCAAGTGCAAACTCATTGTACACTTTTGAAGATAAGTGGGCCAAGGCCTCCTGGGCAGCGCCGGCGATGTGAGCGTCCTGGTGCGGAAACGGTTTAGGATCATCCCAGCATAAACAAACAGGTTCTTAGACTCCCATATGCCCTAAACTTCCTCAACCCTAAAGCCAAAACACCGAACCTGTGAACCCCATGACCCAAAATTACCTGAACAACAACAAACCCCTAACCTAGGCTGTTCAGCAACCCACTGGGAAAAGTTACTACTTTTAAAGGTTAGTTATCTTGTATCAGGAACCCAGAACCAATAAATGCAGAAAAAACGAAAACAGCCGCTAATATCATTTTCAAACACAAAGACTCCCAACCCTAAGCAACAAACCCTTGACGCCGGCCTAGCCCCTGAACTCGGGGATGGGCTAGCGGACATATTCGGCCTCCAGTGCAGCCTGTGCCTGTACAACATCGCCCTGCTGCACAAAGTGCCTTGAGTGTTTCGGGCTTCCAGTCCCAAGGAACAAGGTTCGGGGCTTAGGCTTTCAGTTGTCCTTCAGGGTTTGGGCTTAAGCTTTACATGGGCTTAAAGGTTAAGAGTTATGCCAGTTCTGTGCGAAAGCGGCTGCTGTCCAGCCGGACTCGGTCAGACTAGGGGCTTCAGGGTTCAAAAAGCCTTAAGCCCCGTACCTGGTACATAAGCACATCAAACCCTCAGCCGGAAACCCAAGCCCGAAACACGGAATTCTCGAACTCACAGCCCTCATCCAGATACCCTGAGCCCTAAACCCCAAGCTGCAAGCCGGAAATGCTAAACAGCGAGACCACAAGCACCCAACCTGTACACCCTAAACACAGAGCTCTGACTCTCAAACTCCTAAACTGGAGGCTTCATGTTCTGACTCATGGAATACTCCTTCATCAAGCTTTTGGAGAACCCTTACAATCATGAGAACCTTTGGAACTTCAGGTGCTGCCCGGTGTCTCGAGATCAAGCAGCGCACGACGAAGGAGCTTCTCCTGAGATGGTGCTTCATATACATATAATTACATACATACACATATATGTAGATCCATGTCCCTTTCGGCTTGAAGGTTCAGGCGTTTCTTGGTTTCCGACTCTTTAGATGGGTGTTTAGGGTTTAGGGCGTTACGGGTTTTCGGCATGTTGAAAAGATTTTGGGGCTTTGGAAACCAACAGCCCAGACACCCTGAAAATCTCCGAACTCCTGCACGAGTATCCCAGCACACAAGAAGCCCTCTACAATGTCTACAGCCCTGCACCAACAAGAATAAATTCTGCAACATCTATATAAGTCCCCTGTAACGGGTTATAAGTTATAAGTATAGCTACCCTACTTATAACCCTGGGCCCACGTATAACTACCTATGGACCTCCAGGTAGGGTTTAGGGTTTCAAGTTTTGGTGTTTCAAGAAATCCCCAGCTCAATTAGTTTTCAGGTGCCTAGAAGGGGTCTTGGGTTTAGGGTTTAGGGTTTAAGGTTTAGGGTTTAGGGGGGTCTTGGGTCTCACTGTGCTGCAGACCAAAGCCCGAACCTGCCGACCGAGCGAGAATTCAGGCCTCAAGTCTTGTTGGAGTTCCCCCTTGAACCCGACGCCCCAATCCGGGAAAGAATCGAAAACGTAGAACCCCATAATTCTGAGGCGCTAAACCCGAGAACCCTCGACCCTGAATCCTAAACGCCTCGACGTCTTGCACACCTTATGGAAAGTTGTCCCTGTTGTTACCTGGAAACCACAGCTCTCCAGCTGCGAAGTTTCCCACTAACCGACATGTCAGGAGGACAAAAGGCGCTGCCCTATTCAACCCTGAGCCCCCCAAGTCCCGAAACCCTGAAGCACGAATCAAGTTCGGGGGAGAAGGTACTACCAAGACTTGGTCAATGTAGTCTAAGGGTTGGAATAATCAGTAATGGTACTCCAGTACCACCTTACAGTTCTGATTACAATGGTATAGTGTTGAGGGTCTAGATATGCCTGGCTGTCCTCTGCCCGCTGGCCGCTAATGCGGCCGCACCTAAACCCTAAACCCTCGTACCTACGTCGGAGGTCCTGAAGCCCTAGTTATGGGGTCCGCGCTTCGAGTCCCTGCATTCGGGTCTTCTTCTGGGGCCTCAACACGAGACCTCACTCCTCTACCAAGGACACAAACCTGAACCCTAAACCTCACAAGGACCCTTAGAGGGGTAGGGTGAGGGGGGTCGGGGTCTTCAAACCCATTTTATGGACTGAACAAGGCCTATTTACCTTCCCCCCTACCCCCCTAAGGGTGCCTATGATAAACCCTAATTTAGAGAGCTCCCCGATTCATCTTAGCGCCGACCGGGCTAGACTGGGCCACCGGACCCGGACCAATGCCGTGGATGTCATATGCCTCGAAGGTTCACGGTTTAGGGGTTTAGGGTTTAGCTTAGGGTTTGGAAGTTTAAAGGTTTAGGTTTTAGAGTTTAGGGGTTTAGGGTTTAGGGATTGAAACACATTCGGAGCTCAGAGAATTTGATTCGAGGATGCCCAGTAACCTAGGAATGAAAAGGGCTCCTTTGCTGGTATTGGGTTACTTTATAAGGAACCGAAGACTACAAAACGGGAAAAAAGGGCCCACTGGGAGGCCTAGGATTTGTAATGGGCTTTGCGGTTTCAAGTTTTGGAGCCTTCTTTCGAAGTTTTCTCCGAGAACAAACCAAGAATGCGGCTCTTGAAGGGCAAGGCCTGTTTTGATGTCTGTCATGCCTGTCCCCACCTCGCGGTTTCCTGACCCTAAACCCGAAATCCCTGTGCCCCCAAACCAGGAAAACACACAAAGACCCTTGAAACTATGCCAAGACTGGAACCCTAAAACACTACATCCTATAAGAGAGAAAGTGTGGTAAAATGTAATGAAAAGTGAGCAAAATTTAATTGTAAAAAGATAATGTAATGAAATGAAAGCATGCTTTTTATCAATTAAATTTGTGAACGGCCAAGTGCTAGATTTGAACTATAAATCCTGGTACCAAATGACTTAAACTTAACACATCATTTCCCTCGTATGGCCCACTATCCCCCAAAATAGTATAGGTAAGTATTATGCCCACTTTTCTTTTCCCTTGTGTGGCCCTTATGGAAACCGTTCTGAACCCTGGGAACTCTAATTATTATTCGTATTAGTGTTAAGGCCCCTATATTAGACCCCTCCAAACCCAACAGTGCTCCGAAATCGGAAGCCCGGTGCTGCTGCGGCACGTGTCCGCTTTCGACGAGCTCTCCGGACCATTCCCTGTGGCAGGCTTTTGCCTTTAATATTACATTTAATATTACATATGAACATTTTTGTCAACAGTTCTTTCTCTAATATCAAACAGTATTATTATTAGCTTTCTTCTTTAAAGCGCAGTGCAGTGGTCTGTTTCCATGCTGTGGCAGGTGTAGGGCTGTTGCGTTGGTCTTTCTGGGCTCTTGAAGGTTCTTTTTCCAGAGGCTTTTGCGGTTTGGCTTTTGGTTTAATATAAGGTAATTAGAATAGGGTTTGGGTCCATTATACTATATTTATCATAAGGAACCCCCCAAAATAGTATAGGTTAACTACTTAGGCCCCGATATTAGGCCTGTGGGGATACTGGGGTAAGGTGCCAAGGGTGTGGCGTGTCGGCTACTGTCAGCGCGACCAATGCATGTGCCCTATTCGGGTTTCACAGGCAAGACAGATTCGACTACCTCTCTTCCTGGCCCCCGGTCGTGAAGACATTACACCAGGGGCGGCATTTCGAAACCAATGAAAATGCTAAACCCTAAACCCTAAACCTAAAACCCTAAAACCCTAAACCCTAAACCAAGCCAAAAAACACGCATGTGCCATGCCATAACTCAAAGATGAAGTCAGGGTTTCTGGAGTTTCAGCATGCTGCTCTACTACAGGGGGCCTTCATTATTGTTGATACGGCTTTCGGGTTTTTCATCAGTAGCATGACAATTACTAGTAATAATAGTTATAATACGGATCCCGAAGGAGTAATGTCAAGCTCACAGGGCTTCGGAGGCGCTGGCCGTGTTCTTGTTACGGACCTAAACCAGGAGTATTTTTACAATGGAGACACGCAGCGAATGAACATCTGTGCCTATGTTGTCCTTCATGTGGTAGCTCAAACTACGTTCCGAAAGCAAGGACCAGTGATCGACCGTTTTGCTCTGCAGCAGTCTTCTCGAATATTGCGAGACATGTTCTAACAGGAGGTAGGGTTTGCACGCTTGGCTCTTGCTTTCAGAGCGTAGTTTGAGCTACCACATGAAGGACAACATAGGCACAGATTTTCATTCGCTGCGTGTCTCCATTGTAAAAATACTCCTGGTTTCGCTCCGTAACAAGCACACAGATTGGCCCCCAAGGCCGTGCTCAAATATCCGGTTGCCCAAGACAAGATCCTCAAAGCCCTGTGTCCCAGCGTGTTGCTAATCCATAAGGCTTCGGCTTCGGCTTAGGACTTCCTGTTTACCTCTAGGCTCCTTTCTAGTTCCTTTTCTTGGCTTATGCTTAGGATCCTAGAAGGTGACCCCAAAAGGAACTACAATGGAGCCTATAGGTCCTAAACCTTCCAAGCTCTACTTGGAGGTTCAGGGGTAGTTATAAGTAGGGCTACAAGTCCCCCAATATGGGTCATAAGTATAGTTGCCCTACTTATACCCCTACTTCTAACTACCCTAAACTCTTAAGAATCCTTAAAGCAACCTTAAACCGTTATAACCCGATTATAACTACCCATGAACCTCCAAGTATGGCATCTGCTCACCTCCTTTTGGTGACGTCTGAGGCGGCAGAGGCGCTATGCCACCTGCCGGCTGCCGTTTTCTTCAACTCGTGGGCAGCCACCCATAGGCCCCATAGTAGTTCCTTTTCGGGGTTCCTATGTAGCATCCTATACGGTAATCACCAAAAGGAACTACGATGTGGGGTCGTGCGTTTTTTTCTGTATTTTTTTACCGTTTTTTTTGATATTTTTTTCCGCTTGCCTGTTCCTATAGGGGTACTACAATCCTCAAACCGCGGGCTTTTCAGCACCTCTCTCACAAATCCTGCCACGCTTTGCCCTTCGGGCTCGTGGAAGTCTTTCCTCAGCAGCGGTTTAGGCTTTTGGGTTTTGGACTCTTGTGGGGTCGCTGTGGCGATTCCGGGTATCATATATCTTACCCCCCCCCACTGAGCGATTCCGGTTTATCATAAATATTTATATATATATATATACATATATATATATACATACATATATATATATATCCTTTTGTTTTGAAATTCACACACGCCCCTCATTTGGCGATTCCGGCTATCATATACCTTAAACACGGCACGCCAGACCAGTGGGGTTCATCAAATATCTTCAACACCCCCCCATTGGGCGATTCCGCTTAAACAAGTATTTAAACGCGCCCCTCCTTTGGCGATTCCGGGTATCATATATCTTAACCCCCCCACTGAGCGATTCCGGTTTATCATGTAAATATATATATATATATATGTATATGTATATATATATATACATATATATATATATATATTTGTTTTAAATTCACACACGCCCCTTATTTGGCGATTCCGGCTATCATATACCTTAAACACGCCCCCCGATTGGGCGAGTCCGGTTCAGCATATGTATATATATATATACACATACATACATACATATATATAGATGTGTACATATTATTTATCTATATAAACACGCCCCTCATCTGGCCATTCCGCCTATCATATACTTTCAACACGGCAGACCAGTGAGGTTCGTCACATATAAATAAACAAGTATAAATATTTAAATACACAACTAAATAAATAAGCAAATATATATATATATATACATATATATAAATAAATAAATAAATAAATTTTATATATATATATATATATATATGAAACACGCCCCCCCAATTGAGCGGTTCCGGAGTATCATATATACTTAAACCGGTTATCATATATCTTAAACACCCCCGCCCATTGAGCGATTCCGGTTTATCATATATATATATATATATATCTATATTTTTAAACACCCCCCTCATCTAGCGATTCCGGCTATCATATACTTTCACCACACCCGACTTTCAACACGCAAGACCATTGGGGGTCAACATATATCTTAAACACCCCCCCAATTGGGCGATTCCGGTTTATCAGATATATTAAACCCCCCCCCCATTGAGCGTTTCCGGTGTATCATATATATATATATATACTGCTTTTATTCATTTATGTATTTAGAACGCGCCCCTCATTTGGCGATTCCGGCTATCATAACTTTAGACACGCCAGACCAGCGGGTTTTTCATATATCTTAAAAACGCCCGCTGAATGCGACATTCCGGTCCATCGTACATCTTAAAGAGGCCACCCTCATTTGGCGATTCCGGTTATCATGCATCTAAAGCACGCCAGACGAGTGGGGTTCATCATTAGTCGTAAACACACACACACACCCTTATTGAGCGATTCCGGCTTATCATATATACATATACATATATTTGTATTTATATTTATATTTATATGTTTATGTTTATATTTATATTTATATTCATATTTATATTTATATGTATATTTATATTTATAATTAAACTTTCACAAGGGCCAGCCGCCGGAGGAGCGTTCCGCGTACTCAGTTTGTACTTCAAAAGAGCAGTTTCCAAGCCCGGCCACTGGAAGAGCGTTCCGCGTATTCAGTTTGTACTCCAAAAGAGCAGTATCAAGGCCCGGCCACTGGAAGTCTGGAAGAGGGAAGGTTTCAAAGGACACGTGTAAATTCCATTGCAGCCGACCAGGCATGGATGTGCAATCAGCCGATGCACAAGATCATCATACATCCATAGTGTGCTTTTATCAGTTGGGATTGGGCGGTGAAACGCCGCAGCTTTAAACCAATCGTGTTATGTAGGCAGAGTTGCTCATATACGCATAGACATTCAGCTACTTGTTACATATACATTTGTGCGCAAGTATATGTATATATATATATATATGTGTGTGTATGCGTATGTGTGTGTGCGTGTGTATGTGTGTGTGTGTATGTGTGTATGTGTCGATATGCAAGTAATATGTATATATATATATATATATACATATATACATATATATATGTATATCACAGTCTACAGATACGCTTCTGATGCTTCTGCTCTACAGGCATGCGCTGCGAAGCTTGGTTGCTTGCTTCCTTCCTCGATTCCTTCCTTGCTTCCTTCTTTGCCTGCTAACTTCTTTGCTTGCTTGCTTGCTTGCTTGCTTGCCTTTGCTTCCTTTCTTCCTTGCTTCCATTCTTGCTTGCTTACTTGCTTGCCTTTGCTTCCTTCCTTCCTTGCTTGCTCGCTTCCTCGCTTCCTCGCTTCCGTGCTTGCTTCCTCGCTTCCTCGGTTCCTCGCTTCCTCGCCTGCTTGCTTGCTTGCTTGCTTGCTTGCTTGCTTGCTTGCTTGCTTGCTTGCCTTTGCTTCCTTCCTTACTTGCTTCCTTTCTTGCTTGCTTGCTTGCTTGCCTTTGCTTCCTTCCTTCCGTCCTTGCTTCCTTTCTTGCTTGCTTGCTTGCTTGCTTGCCTTTGCTTCCTTCCTTCCTTGCTTCCTTCCTTGCTTGCTTGCTTGCTCTCTTCCTGGCTTGCTGGCTTGCTTGCTTGCTTGCTTGCTTGCTTGGGCAGGCGACCGGAAAAAAATACAAAAAAAAACTGTAAAAAAAATACAGAAAAAATACGGCCACCCGATGTGGCCTATGGGCAGCTTCAAGAATCTCAGTGTGTTCAGTCCTATAAACGAATGGTGAGAATCATCATACGTAATGTAAGCGAGCAGACGAATCAGAAGCACTAGTTTCAAGATCCTGAAAAACCGCAAGAGCCTAGAGCCTAGTAACGAGTGTCTCTGCTTCACTGCCATGGAACCCTAAACTCGAAACGCGGTATCAAAGACCCTAAACCCCACAACAAGAATCCGAAACTCTAAACCCCCAAACAGAAGGACTGAGGGGAACACTTGACCGGCCTTTTTGGGCATGGGGTCTTCGGCAACTGCAAACCCTTCACATCAAAACATGAAAACACAGGGCTGGTTTTGGGGCTTGATGTGGACCATATGGGAGTTTCCGAAAGTAGGGAATAGCTTCCTCTGAGAACCCTGAATCCCCAGCCCCTCATTCCTAGTCCCTGAGCTTGATTCTCTCGGCCCTGCATCTCTGGATCCCAAGCCGTAACCCACAATCCCTGAGTTCCAGCTAATCCTGAACCCGTTTTTGTCCGGAACCCTACTACACCCTCAACCTTTCCCCCGAGCCCGTGGCTGTAGCATATTTGAGAAGCCCGATTGAAATTATGAAGGCTGATGCCTCCTAGATTTAGTTGCCAGGTGACAGAGATCCTATGTCATGTAAACTTAAGGCATTGGCCAGCCATCAACTGCGCTTACGCACATGTCCAGGGCACTGCTACTACTGGTCAGTGCTGGTCCCTGCATGCGATCCTTAACGCTTTTTGCGTGGACGTGGCTGGTTTCGGGCCCCTTCCAAAGTGCAAGAGGTAATCATTTATAAGCCCCTATACTAATATTCCCCACAACCCTAAGACTTCAGGGGAGCCCGAGCCGCTAAATCCCACAAAGAAACCCCGCGGCAGGAAACGGATTCTAGGGAGTCTACCCAGAGGCCCCATAGTAGTTCCTTTTTGGGATCACCTTATAGGATTCTATATATGAACCCCAATAAGGAACCACTATGGAGCCTTAGGGTCTACCCCCCCCCCCCCCCGTGTGAGAGTTTTCCTCAGGCACACCCCACCGCCCCCCTCAATTCATCCCCCCCGCCCAACGCGAATCATGAGACGATGAGAAAAGCCCAAACCCCAAAACTGCTATTCACATTGAGGTCCCGTCCCCCTTTTAAGCCCAAACATAAAGGATCCAAGTGGCAGAGATCAGGATGTCCCAAGCTCCCATTGCTTGGGAGGTTCGGACTCACCGGACCCGGTGCTGCCTTCAACAAAGGTTTAGGGTTTAGGGGTTCAGGGTTTAGGGGTTTAGGGGTTAGGGGTTCGGGTCTAGGGGTTTAGGGGTTAAGGGGTTAGTTTAAATTTTGAGGTTTAGGGTTAGCTTCCGTGCTGGGAAGAGCGGTCTTGACTCACAGCGAAAGCGCAGCATTCGGGGGAAATCGTGCGGAAAGACTACTGCTTACTTTAGGAACCCCAAAAAGGCCCAACTTTATGGGGTTTACTGTATACCGTATAAACCTAAACCCTAAGGAACCCTTAAGGGAGCCCCCTCTTAGGAACCCCAGAAAGGCGGTCAGAGTGAGAAGCGCCTGCGCCGCCATGGGTGGGCGCAGGAGGTCGAAGGTAGCCAGGGGGATCTGGCGCCACTTCGGGACTTCGGGAGAGATAATGTAGGGGCCTTCGTTTTAATGGGGTTCCTTTCAGGGTTCCATAAAGGGATCTATAAGGGATCCTATAAGGGATCCATAACACAGTTCTACTTGCGGGGGTCTTATAATTAGAATAGGGTTTGGGGTTTAGTTTACGATATTTACAATAAGGAACCCCAAAATAGTATTTGTAATTATCTAGGCCCCTGTATTTCAACGCTTTTTTCTTAAGGGGTAGGGTCACAAGGGTTTTGGGGTTTAAGGCTTGGGCTTGTTTTGTTGGGGCTTAGGGTTTAGCAGGGTGTAGGGTTTTGGGGTTTAAGGTGGGGGGTATTGGGGGTTTCAAGGTTGGGGTTTTGGGGTGTAAGGTTTACTAGGGTTTAGAGTTTTGGGGCTTTAGGGGCAGGGTTTAGGCTTTGCGGGTATAAGGTTTACGGTATTTGATGCCTGGAGGATCAACCCAGGGAGCCAAATTTGTCTCTCAAATAAGGAAGGTCGAGTATCGCACTCTCTGTGAAAGCATTGCTTACAACTCCCCGAAGCATATCGCCCGAAACCCGCATGCCAGGATCGACGTCCATCAACCTTACTTCGTGCTAACTTACCCCCCACCCCTACTACTCTAATTAGAAAACAGCCCCATCATTACCGTATACAGTAAGCCCTTGACCCTAAATCCCTAACCCCTAAAACCCCAAACCCTGTAAGCCCTAAACCATGTAAACCCTAAACCCCATAGACCCGAAACCCCAAATCCTGCCTCGTCGGCTTCTGCTGCCGTTTCGGTACTGTGCACCTTGGCCGGTTCTGCGCAGGAATCCTGCATTTGGCTTTAAGCTTTGGACCTGCCTTCTGCTGTGTGTGGGGGCCGTGCTAAGGAGCCCTAAAACGGTAGGTCTTTTCGGCAAAAGGTCTAGTCTAGGGGTTTTAGCCATGGCCAACGCTGTAAAGCGGTTCGAAAAGGCGTTGTACAAGGGCCACAACTGCATGCTGTTTCCACTGCATGCTGTCTTTTCAATGCTATTAGCTGTTCGGGCCTCAAGGCATGAGTCGATAGAGATTACTATACCTGGGGCGTACTGGCCCCATGTTTTCATGCGAGGTCCTGACTCCGATCCCACTCCAGCTGACGAAGAACCGTGCTTCAGGACTGGGAGGGCTTGATGACACCAAGCTTTTCGATGTCGGCTGTCTTTAGCGTCGAAGGCTTGTTAAAAGAGTCACCCTAATAGCTTACCCTAAATAGTAGGATCCTTTATAAGGCTTACCCCTAAATTTTTCGGAAACTCCCATATGGGCTTTATAGCGGTTGGCGTTTGTAAAGGCTCTCAGCTTAATATGATGTTACACCGCGGAAATAAGGACAGCAGATTGTTTTGGTGTTGAGGAACTTCTTTCCGAGTTGTCCAAGTTGCTGTGTTTGCATGGGTACCTGTCCCTGTCTCTGTGTGACTGCATGGGCACAGAAAATGCAACTGTGTCTGCAAGTATCGTTGCCGCTGAAAGGTTGCCTGCGAAACTCTTTGCACCAAGCCCCCAAACTGGAGATCATGTGCTGCAACTAAATCCATGTTCCAACTTTCTGGGGTTCAGTGTTCTCTAAAGCCAGGCAGCCAAAGACGCTTACACAACCCGCTAGAATCCTTCAAGGAACTCTCGACCCTACGCTCCGAGACCTCATGGCAGGTGCTACTGTAGGGGCCTTAACGCTTTGAATCGGGTTTGTGGGATAGACTTATAGTATGGAGCCCTAAGGAATATTTTTCGTTATGTTTAGGCTTCTATGTTACAGAATTCCTGTAGGGGTGCGCTGAGGCTCAGTGGCTCAGACCCTCACATCCAGACCTTGAAGGTTCTGCGGTGCTTTTCGGAAGGCATGCAGGGTTTAGGGCGGAAAGTTTGGGGTTTCGGGCTAGCAGAAGAAGTCGTAGTAGTAGTAGTAGTAGTAGTTGTACCCCCATCCTCGCAATTGGAACTCCTGCCCCGAAAGAAAATGAGAATCCCAAAGCAACAACAATGAAATCCCTGAAACCCTTATGAATACTTGCCCATCAGATCCTTAGGACCGCAAGCCCCACACCAAAAACTTCTGTCATGCCTCGGTCGCTGCCAAGGCTTTGAGATCCTCGCATCGACCCGTCTTCTACTTGGAAAGGACTTCGGAAACGTGACAGTGAACGCCTGTGCCAGAACGAGAAACACAGGCCAAACGCAGAACAAACACCCACTCGCTTCTGTGCTGCAGCCTTCTCGGCCGCTGCCTGATCCGCCTTTGCCTTCGCCTCTGCTGCCGCCTTGTCAGCTGCGGCCTCGTCAGCCGCGGCCTTGTCTGCCGCTGCCTTGTCAGCTGCTGCCTTGTCTGCTGCCGCTTTCTCCTCCGCTGGGGCCTTGTCTGCCGCCGCCTTGTCAGCCGCGGTCTTGTCTGCCGCGGCCTTGTCAGCCGTGGCCTTGTCGGCCGCTGCCTTTTCTGCTGAGGCCTTCGCCGCTGCGGCCTTGTCACCTGCGGCCTTGTCAGCCGCGTCCTTGTCTGCCGCTGCCTTGTCATCTGCGGCCTGGCGCAGACATGATGGCACGATTTCGGGCCGTTCAAGCACGATGTTCAAAGCTATGGCCGGATCTCAAATCTTTGGAAGGGCTGGTACGCTTGAAAGGGGGTTCGAGGGCGACTGATTCGTTTGGTTCTGCGCCATTTAGGCTTGTTTTGTTGGGGTTTAGGGTTTAGCAGGGTGAAGGGTTTTGGGGTTTAAGGTGGGGGGTATTGGGGGTTTCAAGGTTGGGGTTTTGGGGGTGTAAGGTTTACTAGGGTTTAGAGTTTTGGGGCTTTAGGTGTAGGGTTTATCATTGACCGTTTGCAGGGAGTCAGAACCACGGGGTTTAGATCCACAGGGTTTGTTCGACAGGGTCTACAAATAAAGACAAATAAAAACAAATAAAAGACAAATAAAGCCAAATAAAGGCAAATAAAGACAAATAAAAGCAAATAGCGACAAATAAAGACAAAATAAGACAAATCAAAACAAATAAAGACAAATAAAGACAAATTAAGACAAATAAAGACAAATAAATACACATAAAGACAAATAAAGACAAATAAAGACCAGTTAAGACAACATAAAGACGTAAAGAAAACAAAAAAAACATAAAGACGCATAAATACACATGATGACAAATACAAATAAATCTAGACAAACAAAGGTTATTTTATGGTTATGATGCAAAAATTAAACCACGACTAGCTACTGACTAATGATTGTTAATGCGGCACTGTCTTGAAGGGGACCCCCCGGGATTTTGCCCAGTCTTTCGTGTGTTGCCTGGACCCCGGCTTGGGCTCTGGGTGGGTTTCAGTAGAAAACTTTCGAAGGGGATTGGGGAGGCCGAGGGGTTTGGGGCTGGCTTGGGGTCTGTGGGTTTGAGTAGCTTAGAAAACGATTGGGAGTCCGAGGAGTTTGTGGTCCGCGGATTCGCGGATGCACGGGTTGCGGGTGGGGGTTGTGGGGGGGGGCAGAAGGGTGTGGGAGTTGGGCTGAGAAATGAGTTGCGGCAGTCGTACAGTAGTAGTACACTAGTAGTACACCATGCCCGGGCAAAACGCAATTGATTTTGTGTTAATTTTGTCCCTGAACTGTGTTGTATTCTGTTGCATACATCAAATGTGTCAATGAATGATTGCAACTAAAACAGGACGGGAGGGGTGAATGTTTGTGGATTCACTACATTTATTGCGATACAACATAAAACGCTTCATGGCATTATTACATATCTCATGCTCAAACCGAAAATTTGGAGTCAAGTGTTTCCTTTTCAGGAAATGAAGAATTTCAAAGTAACAAACACACCATATCATTTATGTCAAAATATGGTAACTGGTGTTTATTTATGTGTAACTTCTATTCCTTCTGTGTTTTGAAATACATAAGTATTGATTCACCAAACAGTAAAGCAGTTCTGTTCTGTAGTTTCGATTTTATATGAAATAACTTACATCACATGAATGATAATAGCAACCAGACATGTGATATGAATGAAGAGTATTGTAGCACTAGCATCAAAATTGAAACTATCATATTAAAGCAAAAAATTCAATTGAACTAAGTGTAGTAAACCCAATAAGTGTTGACACATTATTTGATTGTTCCAGTGTCAATACTGATTGCTATATATGTATTATTCCTTAACTGAATTCATACCACACAAGAGTCGTAAGATGTCTCAATGGCCATACATGTGCAGGACACCCCGTAAGATATGAAAGACAATACCACGTTATGCCCATTCAGAACCAAACACAAAACAACGTTTTCAAAAGGGGGGGTTCTAGGGGGGTATCCCCCCCTTCGCCCCCTAAGGGAAACGGTGGCGAATATTTAAGATTTTCCAACGAAAAGGTCATAAATCCGCACAGCCCTTTACTGGGTCCCCGCAAACGGTTAAGGAAACAAGATTCAATAAGATTCAACAAGATTCAATAAGATTCAATAAGATTTAATAAGATTTAATAAGATTTTACGGGCGGATCCCACAATTGTACAAATGTCTTGTGAGATTTTTTAAGATTTTGTGGGGGGGGTGTTGGGATAGCGCCCCTTCTAAAAATGATAACCTAATAAGATTCAATAAGATTCAATAAGATTTAATAAGATTTAATAAGATTCAATAAGATTTAATAAGATTTTACGGGCGGATCCCACAATTGTACAACTGTCTTATGAGATTTTTTAAGATTTTGTGGGGGTGTGTTGGGATAGTGCCCCTTCTGAAAATGAAAAATGATAAACCAATAAGATTCAATAAGATTCAATAAGATTTTTCCGGGCCGATTTTGGCAAACGACCACGCGCTTCACACGCGCGTCAACCTTAGCCAGCATACACAGATTCCAGAAAAGGCCAGCGACAAAATGAGCTTTCAAAATTAGGCCTAAAATGCACCGAACCAGAACCACAGACCTTAGATCCTCAGGGCTTTAATAAAAAAAGCCCTGAGGATCCAAGGTCTGTGGTTCTGGTTCCGTGAAAAATTTTGGGATTTTAGGATTACAACCACCACCACCGCCGCCGCCGCCACGGCCACCACCAGCAGCAACACCGCCACCCCCACCACCAACATCACTACCACCACTACCGCAACCACGACCATCACCACCACTACCAGCACGACTGGGACTACTACTACTACTACTACCACCACCACGACGACAACAGCGACTACTACTACTGCTGCTACTACTACTACTACTACTACTACTACTACTACTACTAATGTGGTACTGTCTTTAAGGGGTACCCCCCCGCCGATGGAATTTTGCGTAGTCTTTGGTGTGTTGCCTGGACGTCGGAGGGGTTTGGGTTTGGGGCTGGCTGGGGATCTCCGTGAGTTCAGGGATTGGTTTGTGGTGTCCCGCGGATGCGCGGTTGCGAGTGGGGGCTGCCTGGACTGGGCTCTGGGTGGTTTTGGGTGGCTGGAAAGGGGATTGGGGGGTCCGAGGGGTTTGGGCTGGCTTGGGGTCTCAGTTGGTTTGAGTATCTTAGAAAGCAATTGGGGAGAGGGAGCGGTTTGGGGTGCTCCGCGGAT
The DNA here is from genome assembly GCA_905221615.1 of Symbiodinium sp. CCMP2592. Taxonomy (NCBI): domain Eukaryota; class Dinophyceae; order Suessiales; family Symbiodiniaceae; genus Symbiodinium; species Symbiodinium sp. CCMP2592. Next base: position 108,481 of record CAJNDT010000215.1, on the reverse strand, counting down.
GCGTGGATGCACGGGTTGCGGGTGGGGGCTGTGGGGGGGCTTAGCTCTTCAGAAGGGTGCAGGGGTTGGGCTGAGAGATGAGTTGCAGTAGTAGTGCAGTAGTGCAGTAGTACTGCAACAATACATTAGTAGTACATCATTAGCACAGTAGTGAAGTATAACAATGAGGGTTTGGAGATACCCGGATCTGTTCAGGGGGGTTTAGGATGGAGGATAAAGTCTTCAAAACAAAAGGACGTAGAAGCCATTGATGGACTGGAAGCAGTTGTCTTCAAAAACCTAAAATTAAAAATGGTAAGACATTTAAAGTCCAGTAAAGGCAAAATATAACAAATAAAAACAAACTAAAACAAATGAAGAGCAAACAAAACACAATTGACAAACAGCACGAAAGCCAGGTCCCAAGTAGAACAACAGGAAGAAGTTGCTTTCAACAACCTAACATTAAACATGTAGAAAACAAGTAAAGACATAATAAACCAAATAAAATCAAAATAACAGAAATAAAGCTAAAACAAAACAAATAAAGTCAAAATAAAACAAATAAAGACAAAATAAAACAAATAAAGCCAAAGTTTGCCAGATACTAACATAAATAAGGTTTTGGGCCCTTTACATACAAGCCTTGTTGATCTAAACCCCGTGGTTCTGACTCCCCGCAAACGGTTAAGGAGTTTAGGCTTTGCGGGTATAAGGTTTACGGTATTTGATGCCTGGAGGATCAACCCAGGGAGCCAAATTTGTCTCTCAAATAAGGAAGGTCGAGTATCGCACTCTCTGTGAAAGCATTGCTTACAACTCCCCGAAGCATATCGCCCGAAACCCGCATGCCAGGATCGACGTCCATCAACCTTACTTCGTGCTAACTTACCCCCCACCCCTATACTACTCTAATTAGAAAACAGCCCCATCATTACCGTATACAGTAAGCCCTTGACCCTAAATCCCTAACCCCTAAAACCCCAAACCCTGTAAGCCCTAAACCATGTAAACCCTAAACCCCATAGACCCGAAACCCCAAATCCTGCCTCGTCGGCTTCTGCTGCCGTTTCGGTACTGTGCACCTTGGCCGGTTCTGCGCAGGAATCCTGCATTTGGCTTTAGGCTTTGGACCTGCCTTCTGCTGTGTGTGGGGGCCGTGCTAAGGAGCCCTAAAACGGTAGGTCTTTTCGGCAAAAGGTCTAGTCTAGGGGTTCTAGCCATGGCCAACGCTGTAAAGCGGTTCGAAAAGGCGTTGTACAAGGGCCACAACTGCATGCTGTTTCCACTGCATGCTGTCTTTTCAATGCTATTAGCTGTTCGGGCCTCAAGGCATGAGTCGATAGAGATTACTATACCTGGGGCGTACTGGCCCCATGTTTTCATGCGAGGTCCTGACTCCGATCCCACTCCAGCTGACGAAGAACCGTGCTTCAGGACTGGGAGGGCTTGATGACACCAAGCTTTTCGATGTCGGCTGTCTTTAGCGTCGAAGGCTTGTTAAAAGAGCCACCCTAATAGCGTACCCTAAATAGTAGGATCCTTTATAAGGGGTACCCCTAAATTTTTCGGAAACTCCCATATGAGCTTTATAGCGGTTGGCGTTTGTAAAGGTTTTCAGCTTTCTATGATGTTACACCGCGGAAATAAGGACAGCAGATTGTTTTGGTGTTGAGGAACTTCTTTCCGAGTTGTCCAAGTTGCTGTGTTTGCATGGGTACCTGTCCCTGTCTCTGTGTGACTGCATGGGCATAGAAAATGCAACTGTGTCTGCAAGTATCGTTGCTGCTGAAAGGTTGCCTGCGAAACTCTTTGCACCAAGCCCCCAAACTGGAGATCATGTGCTGCAACTAAATCCATGTTCCAACTTTCTGGGGTTCAGTGTTCTACATCCTCGCAATTGGAACTCCTGCCCCGAAAGAAAATGAGAATCCCAAAGCAACAACAATGAAATCCCTGAAACCCTTATGAATACTTGCCCATCAGATCCTTAGGACCGCAAGCCCCACACCAAAAACTTCTGTCATGCCTCGGTCGCTGCCAAGGCTTTGAGATCCTCGCATCGACCCGTCTTCTACTTGGAAAGGACTTCGGAAACGTGACAGTGAACGCCTGTGCCAGAACGAGAAACACAGGCCAAACGCAGAACAAACACCCACTCGCTTCTGTGCTGCAGCCTTCTCGGCCGCTGCCTGATCCGCCTTTGCCTTCGCCTCTGCTGCCGCCTTGTCAGCTGCGGCCTCGTCAGCCGCGGCCTTGTCTGCCGCTGCCTTGTCAGCTGCTGCCTTGTCTGCTGCCGCTTTCTCCTCCGCTGGGGCCTTGTCTGCCGCCGCCTTGTCAGCCGCGGTCTTGTCTGCCGCGGCCTTGTCAGCCGTGGCCTTGTCGGCCGCTGCCTTTTCTGCTGAGGCCTTCGCCGCTGCGGCCTTGTCACCTGCGGCCTTGTCAGCCGCGTCCTTGTCTGCCGCTGCCTTGTCATCTGCGGCCTGGCGCAGACATGATGGCACGATTTCGGGCCGTTCAAGCACGATGTTCAAAGCTATGGCCGGATCTCAAATCTTTGGAAGGGCTGGTACGCTTGAAAGGGGGTTCGAGGGCGACTGATTCGTTTGGTTCTGCGCCATTTAGGCTTGTTTTGTTGGGGTTTAGGGTTTAGCAGGGTGAAGGGTTTTGGGGTTTAAGGTGGGGGGTATTGGGGGTTTCAAGGTTGGGGTTTTGGGGGTGTAAGGTTTACTAGGGTTTAGAGTTTTGGGGCTTTAGGTGTAGGGTTTATCATTGACCGTTTGCAGGGAGTCAGAACCACGGGGTTTAGATCCACAGGGTTTGTTCGACAGGGTCTACAAATAAAGACAAATAAAAACAAATAAAAGACAAATAAAGCCAAATAAAGGCAAATAAAGACAAATAAAAGCAAATAGCGACAAATAAAGACAAAATAAGACAAATCAAAACAAATAAAGACAAATAAAGACAAATAAAGACAAATAAAGACAAATAAAGACAAATAAAGACACATAAAGACAAATAAAGACCAGTTAAGACAACATAAAGACGTAAAGAAAACTAAAAAAAAACATAAAGACGCATAAATACACATGATGACAAATACAAATAAATCTAGACAAACAAAGGTTATTTTATGGTTATGATGCAAAAATTAAACCACGACTAGCTACTGACTAATGATTGTTAATGCGGCACTGTCTTGAAGGGGACCCCCCGGGATTTTGCCCAGTCTTTCGTGTGTTGCCTGGACCCCGGCTTGGGCTCTGGGTGGGTTTCAGTAGAAAACTTTCGAAGGGGATTGGGGAGGCCGAGGGGTTTGGGGCTGGCTTGGGGTCTCAGTGGGTTTGAGTAGCTTAGAAAACGATTGGGAGTCCGAGGAGTTTGTGGTCCGCGGATTCGCGGATGCACGGGTTGCGGGTGGGGGTTGTGGGGGGGGGCAGAAGGGTGTGGGAGTTGGGCTGAGAAATGAGTTGCGGCAGTCGTACAGTAGTAGTACACTAGTAGTACACCATGCCCGGGCAAAACGCAATTGATTTTGTGTTAATTTTGTCCCTGAACTGTGTTGTATTCTGTTGCATACATCAAATGTGTCAATGAATGATTGCAACTAAAACAGGACGGGAGGGGTGAATGTTTGTGGATTCACTACATTTATTGCGATACAACATAAAACGCTTCATGGCATTATTACATATCTCATGCTCAAACCGAAAATTTGGAGTCAAGTGTTTCCTTTTCAGGAAATGAAGAATTTCAAAGTAACAAACACACCATATCATTTATGTCAAAATATGGTAACTGGTGTTTATTTATGTGTAACTTCTATTCCTTCTGTGTTTTGAAATACATAAGTATTGATTCACCAAACAGTAAAGCAGTTCTGTTCTGTAGTTTCGATTTTATATGAAATAACTTACATCACATGAATGATAATAGCAACCAGACATGTGATATGAATGAAGAGTATTGTAGCACTAGCATCAAAATTGAAACTATCATATTAAAGCAAAAAATTCAATTGAACTAAGTGTAGTAAACCCAATAAGTGTTGACACATTATTTGATTGTTCCAGTGTCAATACTGATTGCTATATATGTATTATTCCTTAACTGAATTCATACCACACAAGAGTCGTAAGATGTCTCAATGGCCATACATGTGCAGGACACCCCGTAAGATATGAAAGACAATACCACGTTATGCCCATTCAGAACCAAACACAAAACAACGTTTTCAAAAGGGGGGGTTCTAGGGGGGTATCCCCCCCCTCGCCCCCTAAGGGAAACGGTGGCGAATATTTAAGATTTTCCAACGAAAAGGTCATAAATCCGCACAGCCCTTTACTGGGTCCCCGCAAACGGTTAAGGAAACAAGATTCAATAAGATTCAATAAGATTCAATAAGATTCAATAAGATTTAATAAGATTTAATAAGATTTTACGGGCGGATCCCACAATTGTACAAATGTCTTGTGAGATTTTTTAAGATTTTGTGGGGGGGGGGTGTTGGGATAGCGCCCCTTCTAAAAATGATAACCTAATAAGATTCAATAAGATTCAATAAGATTCAATAAGATTTAATAAGATTTAATAAGATTTAATAAGATTTTACGGGCGGATCCCACAATTGTACAAATGTCTTATGAGATTTTTTAAGATTTTGTGGGGGCGTGTTGGGATAGTGCCCCTTCTGAAAATGAAAAATGATAAACCAATAAGATTCAATAAGATTCAATAAGATTTTTCCGGGCCGATTTTGGCAAACGACCACGCGCTTCACACGCGCGTCAACCTTAGCCAGCATACACAGATTCCAGAAAAGGCCAGCGACAAAATGAGCTTTCAAAATTAGGCCTAAAATGCACCGAACCAGAACCACAGACCTTAGATCCTCAGGGCTTTAATAAAAAAAGCCCTGAGGATCCAAGGTCTGTGGTTCTGGTTCCGTGAAAAATTTTGGGATTTTAGGATTACAACCACCACCACCGCCGCCGCCGCCACGGCCACCACCAGCAGCAACACCGCCACCCCCACCACCAACATCACTACCACCACTACCGCAACCACGACCATCACCACCACTACCAGCACGACTGGGACTACTACTACTACTACTACCACCACCACGACGACAACAGCGACTACTACTACTGCTGCTACTACTACTACTACTACTACTACTACTAATGTGGTACTGTCTTTAAGGGGTACCCCCCCGCCGATGGAATTTTGCGTAGTCTTTGGTGTGTTGCCTGGACGTCGGAGGGGTTTGGGTTTGGGGCTGGCTGGGGATCTCCGTGAGTTCAGGGATTGGTTTGTGGTGTCCCGCGGATGCGCGGTTGCGAGTGGGGGCTGCCTGGACTGGGCTCTGGGTGGTTTTGGGTGGCTGGAAAGGGGATTGGGGGGTCCGAGGGGTTTGGGCTGGCTTGGGGTCTCAGTTGGTTTGAGTATCTTAGAAAGCAATTGGGGAGAGGGAGCGGTTTGGGGTGCTCCGCGGATGCGTGGATGCACGGGTTGCGGGTGGGGGCTGTGGGGGGGCTTAGCTCTTCAGAAGGGTGCAGGGGTTGGGCTGAGAGATGAGTTGCAGTAGTAGTGCAGTAGTGCAGTAGTACTGCAATAATATATTAGTAGTACATCATTAGCACAGTAGTGAAGTATAACAATGAGGGTTTGGAGATACCCGGATCTGTTCAGGGGGGTTTAGGATGGAGGATAAAGTCTTCAAAACAAAAGGACGTAGAAGCCATTGATGGACTGGAAGCAGTTGTCTTCAAAAACCTAAAATTAAAAATGGTAAGACATTTAAAGTCCAGTAAAGGCAAAATATAACAAATAAAAACAAACTAAAACAAATGAAGAGCAAACAAAACACAGACAATTGACAAACAGCACGAAAGCCAGGTCCCAAGTAGAACAACAGGAAGAAGTTGCTTTCAACAACCTAACATTAAACATGTAGAAAACAAGTAAAGACATAATAAACCAAATAAAATCAAAATAACAGAAATAAAGCTAAAACAAAACAAATAAAGTCAAAATAAAACAAATAAAGACAAAATAAAACAAATAAAGCCAAAGTTTGCCAGATACTAACATAAATAAGGTTTTGGGCCCTTTACATACAAGCCTTGTTGATCTAAACCCCGTGGTTCTGACTCCCCGCAAACGGTTAAGGAGTTTAGGCTTTGCGGGTATAAGGTTTACGGTATTTGATGCCTGGAGGATCAACCCAGGGAGCCAAATTTGTCTCTCAAATAAGGAAGGTCGAGTATCGCACTCTCTGTGAAAGCATTGCTTACAACTCCCCGAAGCATATCGCCCGAAACCCGCATGCCAGGATCGACGTCCATCAACCTTACTTCGTGCTAACTTACCCCCCACCCCTATACTACTCTAATTAGAAAACAGCCCCATCATTACCGTATACAGTAAGCCCTTGACCCTAAATCCCTAACCCCTAAAACCCCAAACCCTGTAAGCCCTAAACCATGTAAACCCTAAACTCCCTAAACCCCATAGACCCGAAACCCCAAATCCTGCCTCGTCGGCTTCTGCTGCCGTTTCGGTACTGTGCACCTTGGCCGGTTCTGCGCAGGAATCCTGCATTTGGCTTTAGGCTTTGGACCTGCCTTCTGCTGTGTGTGGGGGCCGTGCTAAGGAGCCCTAAAACGGTAGGTCTTTTCGGCAAAAGGTCTAGTCTAGGGGTTTTAGCCATGGCCAACGCTGTAAAGCGGTTCGAAAAGGCGTTGTACAAGGGCCACAACTGCATGCTGTTTCCACTGCATGCTGTCTTTTCAATGCTATTAGCTGTTCGGGCCTCAAGGCATGAGTCGATAGAGATTACTATACCTGGGGCGTACTGGCCCCATGTTTTCATGCGAGGTCCTGACTCCGATCCCACTCCAGCTGACGAAGAACCGTGCTTCAGGACTGGGAGGGCTTGATGACAGATGTCGGCTGTCTTTAGCGTCGAAGGCTTGTTAAAAGAGCCACCCTAATAGCGTACCCTAAATAGTAGGATCCTTTATAAGGGGTACCCTAAATTTTTCGGAAACTCCCATATGAGCTTTATAGCGGTTGGCGTTTGTAAAGGTTTTCAGCTTTCTATGATGTTACACCGCGGAAATAAGGACAGCAGATTGTTTTGGTGTTGAGGAACTTCTTTCCGAGTTGTCCAAGTTGCTGTGTTTGCATGGGTACCTGTCCCTGTCTCTGTGTGACTGCATGGGCATAGAAAATGCAACTGTGTCTGCAAGTATCGTTGCTGCTGAAAGGTTGCCTGCGAAACTCTTTGCACCAAGCCCCCAAACTGGAGATCATGTGCTGCAACTAAATCCATGTTCCAACTTTCTGGGGTTCAGTGTTCTCTAAAGCCAGGCAGCCAAAGACGCTTACACAACCCGCTAGAATCCTTCAAGGAACTCTCGACCCTACGCTCCGAGACCTCATGGCAGGTGCTACTGTAGGGGCCTTAACGCTTTGAATCGGGTTTGTGGGATAGACTTATAGTATGGAGCCCTAAGGAATATTTTTCGTTATGTTTAGGCTTCTATGTTACAGAATTCCTGTAGGGGTGCGCTGAGGCTCAGTGGCTCAGACCCTCACATCCAGACCTTGAAGGTTCTGCGGTGCTTTTCGGAAGGCATGCAGGGTTTAGGGCGGAAAGTTTGGGGTTTCGGGCTAGCAGAAGAAGTCGTAGTAGTAGTAGTAGTAGTAGTAGTAGTAGTTGTACCCCCATCCTCGCAATTGGAACTCCTGCCCCGAAAGAAAATGAGAATCCCAAAGCAACAACAATGAAATCCCTGAAACCCTTATGAATACTTGCCCATCAGATCCTTAGGACCGCAAGCCCCACACCAAAAACTTCTGTCATGCCTCGGTCGCTGCCAAGGCTTTGAGATCCTCGCATCGACCCGTCTTCTACTTGGAAAGGACTTCGGAAACGTGACAGTGAACGCCTGTGCCAGAACGAGAAACACAGGCCAAACGCAGAACAAACACCCACTCGCTTCTGTGCTGCAGCCTTCTCGGCCGCTGCCTGATCCGCCTTTGCCTTCGCCTCTGCTGCCGCCTTGTCAGCTGCGGCCTCGTCAGCCGTGGCCTTGTCTGCCGCTGCCTTGTCAGCTGCTGCCTTGTCTGCTGCCGCTTTCTCCTCCGCTGGGGCCTTGTCTGCCGCCGCCTTGTCAGCTGCGGTCTTGTCTGCCGCGGCCTTGTCAGCCGTGGCCTTGTCGGCCGCTGCCTTTTCTGCTGAGGCCTTCGCCGCTGCGGCCTTGTCACCTGCGGCCTTGTCAGCCGCGTCCTTGTCTGCCGCTGCCTTGTCATCTGCGGCCTGGCGCAGACATGATGGCACGATTTCGGGCCGTTCAAGCACGATGTTCAAAGCTATGGCCGGATCTCAAATCTTTGGAAGGGCTGGTACGCTTGGAAGGGGATTCGAGGGCGACTGATTCGTTTGGTTCTGCAGCTCTGCGCCATTTATGGTTTCAGTTGTGCAGCTTGCATGCTACACAAGTAGTCAAGCGCAGTTCCGCAACGAAGAGGGCACACACCTACAGGCACTTGGCACCTATCCTCCTCCCCAAGTCCCCAACACTTCCCACTCGCTGTCCTGGAAAGATGTTGTTTCATTTCCGTCCTCCGAGCCTGGCATGCAATAATCTGCAAGACAAGCTGCGCGCCATTGGGTTCCAAAGTAATGACACGCAAAGAAAAAAGAAAGTCATGCATTTGTGTGTATATATACACATATATGTACAGTGTGTATATATACATATATAACACATGCACACGCACGTACACATGCACATGCACATGCACATACACATACACAGACACAGCCACAGACACAGACACATATACATATACATATATACACACATACACATACACATACACATACACATACACATACACATACACATACACATATACATATACATATACATATACATATACATAATACATATACATATACATATACATATACATATACATATACATATACATATATACATATATACATATACATTTACACATACATATACATATACATATTACATGTGTATCATGATATGTATATGTATGTATGCACTTATTCCTTTGCGTACATATGCACAGACTATAACCTAAGCTGTTTCTCTATATCTAGGGACTTCGTTACGGCCACTGGCTTCTTGAAATCCCCATGTTCAACTGGAACATACTTCAGCCCTAGTCTCTAGTAGTCTCACCTGCGTTCACGATCTCCTAAATCCATGTTCCAACTTTCTGGGGTTCACTTTACCCAGAAGTCGACGCCAAATCCTAACTATGCCTTTTGAAAGCCCCGTCAACAAATCTGGGAAGGTCCTGATCAATAAACTCTTGCCGTAAAATGCCGCAAACGCTCATGATTGAACCCTAAACCCTAGTGCTCACAGACCCTGGTGTTGAAAATCTCGTCGACTTCAAGCTTTGGGCCTTTGGTGTCGACCTTGGATGCCCCACCGAACCTGACAGGAACATACTATTTGTGCCTTAATAATTAGACTAGAATTTGGGTGCCGATTATACTATAGTTATACTAATGAGCCCCGTAAATAGTATAGCTTATTACTCTGGCCCCTATATTAGCTGACCTAGCTCCCAAGACCTCCCGACTCCTGGACCAGGCTTCTCGGAGCTCCTCTTTGTTGGATCCGGGTTCCGAAGCAAAGAGTCGCTAGAATAGGGGCCTTAATAGTTACCTATCCTAACTTGGGATTTCCTTTTTATACTTATGGTATATTAGAATAAGCCACCCGGGTCCACATCCAACCCTAAATACTTCTCTGACGCTCCAGCTTGCTTGTCTGCTTGCTGTTACACATGTGCCTGTGTCTGAAGTCAGGGTCGGTTGTGAGACCGAGCTCTATCTCTATGACTTCCTTTTTCTCTATCTCTAGCTATCTATATATCTATCTATCTCTATTTATGTATATATATATATATATATATATATATATGAGCAGCGTGTCAGTCTTTCTGTCTCTAAAAGTGTCTTGACTACCAGAAAAGGAGCCTCTTTCTGTCTGTCGCCGTCTCGCTCTCTCTTTCTCTCTCTCTCTCTCTCTCGCTCTCCTTACCCCTCTCTACTTGCCAAGACTGCTGAGGTCAGCATACTTAAGCGGACCAGGATGTATGGCAAATGGCGGCACGGAGAAGGCATCTGACGCGTTTCGTTTGCTTCTGCGTCACAGGCTCCGGCGCGTTGGAGATTCGGGTCTACGCCTTAACAGGCCTAACTAACGCCTGGGTGTCTCCCGGTCTGCAGCTACGAACCCACTCCAGTGCAAACCGTCCTTGCGGAAAAGACACATTCCGCTGAGCCCGCAGCTGCACTCCACTCTTTTGGTCTCCAGGTGCTTTGGTCTTCGTCTTGCCTCGGTCCGAGGCGACAAGAACGACGAAACATTACAACTCTGGCTGTCCTGGTGGTTGATCTAAAACTACCACAATTTATGTTGGGCTGGTACTGAAATCTGAAGCTCGCCAGCATCTCTGCGGTGGATGGAGACAGTATATTCTCGAGATCAACAAGGCAACAAATACCGACCGTACCGCAGAAGCTCACGCAATAGCTCGGTGGGAGAGGGGGAAAGTGGGGCTGGCAGCCACGTTGCTTCCCCTTTGGCTTTCTACATTGAGCTAGCAAGGACTGCAGGGGTGGTAGCAAGACGAAGCTGCCTGTGCCGGAGCCTGCTCCGAAGAGGGATCCTGACAGGTGTGTGCAAAGATGGGCGAGACCAACGGAAACGCCAAAAGTCCAGGGAAGACGACTAGGATGTCTAAGCTTGCGTAGAGGATCTCCATGAGTCCAGCATGATCCATCCCAAACCACAGTTGTGGCAGACGGTTTTTCACGAATTTGAGAACGGAGGTGTGCCACCTGCATGCATGCCTCCACCCTGCAACAGCCACGAAGTTGCACAGCGTCCTGAACCAGTGGCGGCCGTCGATGAGCCTCCCGCTCTGGACCACTCGAGAAACAGAGTCTGTACGCAGCGCGAGGGTTTCTCGGGCGGAGGGCCGATGAGGGGTTACATTTTGGAATTTACAGAGGGGTCGTCGAGGTCGCACGATCCCCCGTGATCGGAAAACCCGAGGCATGGGGGACCCGCCCGCCGCATCCGTAACAGATTGTTGTGTTGTAAATTACAATGAATCGTGACCCAAAGAATCGCGCGTCGCGGCTTCCAACGTTCAAGTACAACGCACACCCAACGAAGAGCACTTTGCCGACGCTTTAGACCTTCAGGGTTGTTGGTTCAGGGCCTGCTGAGGGTTGAGGGTTCACTCCATTTCAGAGAACCCCCCTTCCGTCTCAACCCTCCGCTTGATCTAGTGGAAACCACAAGATGTATATATGCTGTTTTTAACTTTATGACACATTACACAAGTACGATCTGAATACTACAGCAACAACCTTCCCAAAATGCAACATCGAGAAGGCTTGCCTTCAGCGACATCCTTCATGGTCCAATCCCACAACCTCAGCTGAGCCGAGTTTTCGCCGACAAGACAATCCAGCAAGGGTCACTCGGCTTGAGAACCCAAACCCCTGTCATAGCCCTACACCGACTTCGACTCTTCCAAGCGGCGGCTCGCTCATCAGCGACGGTGAAAGCCAAAAGACCTCCAATGTTGCAGGCAAAGCATCAACTTCAGGGCTGGGGCGGCTAAAACAAGTGACAGGCCAGGAACTCCTGAAGGCCACCTGATTGGCTTCATGCATCGTACTCGCTTTGTGGCCAGCTTTCGTTTTGGATCTCATGGACAACGGAAATCTCACACGGAAACCATAAATCCCTGGCTGGAGCGGAGCTGTTTTCCAACTGCTTCCGCTTCGGCGGCGTTATGTCTGCGCTTCGATCTTACAGATCGAAGTAATCGATCTTACAGATCGATGTAGATCTTCCGAACAGGAAGTATCAGAGTACCTTCTGCTGGGAGGACCGACTGGTTCCCAGGCGGTTCTCGCAGACAGGAAGCAGAGGAAACAAAATCTGCTCAAGCTGTAACAGCTTTCGCCAAAATGGCCACGGAGTGTATAATCATTCGAATTGAATCGGTGAGGCAATCCCCTGACCGATTCGGTGTTTATGTGAGATAATGAGTTGTCACTTCGCACAAACAAGTGTGTGCTACACGACAACGGAAATCTCACACGGAAACCATAAATCCCTGGCTGGAGCGGAGCTGTTTTCCAACTGCTTCCGCTTCGGTGGCGTTATGTCTGCGCTTCGATCTTACAGATCGAAGTAATCGATCTTACAGATCGATGTAGATCTTCCGAACAGGAAGTATCAGAGTACCTTCTGCTGGGAGGACCGACTGGTTCCCATCGAGGGTGGTCGCGTCCTCCCATCGCAGGCGAACGCCACTCGAAGTATAAGTTAACCTAACATCGCAGCCAGCCGATCGTGCAATCTGTGAATTTCGGGTATGTCGGAAAAAACCCGTAGAGGAAGCAAAATGAATGTCTCCTATGATCTTCGCAGCCCTACTAGTCAGAGCGTTCAGAGGCAAGTCGAGTTTAGTCCATGCCTGAGACTCGGGGACGTGCTCGAAGCGGCTGATCCCATCGGAGATGTTGGCTTTGGTAGGAACACGTTCTAGTCGGTGTGCAAGACTTCGTCGATTGTGCCAAGTCCAATGTGCCGCAATAAGGCAATTGAGAGGCTGATGTTTGCCGACGCCTTTGAGGAGGGCGTGTCGGGAAGCTTCGTTGTCGCAGCATTGGACGTAGAACTTATCGAGCCATGGTTCGAAGACCAGCGGTGCCAAAATGGTCACCCAAGCTTCGAGAAGGTAAATGAAAGCCTGGTCGGAGGAGAACTGTCGTACAAGTAGTGAGGGGAGACGACCCTGGAAGTAAGCGGCAGTTTGCACATCACCGTGGTGGAAGCAAACTGCAGCCCATCCGTTCTCGATGTCGGATGTCGCCCAATTCGGGATGTCGTTGTCACCCGGTCTGTAGATGTTGGTGCCGAGGCGGAAGTAAGCGTCCGTGTAGATGACGCTGTATTTGGGTCGGGTCATCTGCCGCGGTATCGTCATCGGGCGACAATGTTGAATGATGTCCTTGGGGGCGAGTAGTGATGATCGTGTGTGTTTGTCGAGTGCATGTGAGTGGGAGTGGGCGCGAGCATACAGGGCTTTCAGAGCCGCGGCCCACTTTCCCAAACAATCGTCCGGTGAGGAAGTTACACTTCCCAGCCATTTTCCTGGCTTGTTCGGGTGATAGAGACGAAGTCATCAGGTGAGCGTCGATCTGCTTGCACATGTTCTCGACGCGTTTTGGGCAAGGAGTAAGCACCAGGTCATTGTCGTCGGAAGAGATGATGACGCCTTGGATCCGATGGGCTGTATCCGGTGGTTGTCGTTTGCTGGGCTTCATCGAGCTTTGTAAACACCCGTTGTACTCCTCGAAGGATTCGAAGCTGCCCTTGGCTAAGTCGGAGTCCTCCATGGAGCCGTAGTCGTCGACGTAGTGCATCGCCGGGGACAGAATCATGGTGCGACTGCAAGCGACCAAAATGTCGCCGAATCGGTTATACGACCATACGCTGGCGGCCGAGCCAAACAAGAGGACGTTGTGGCTCCATAGTGTCGGGCCGTCCGGCGTCAGTAGCATCACATAGGCTTCACGAGGGTCTCGGAGTGGGAGTTGTCGATAAGCTCCGTCGTGGTCGTGTCCCCAAACCGAGAGGGGCCTGAGATGGTCATGTCGGATCGTAGCAAGTCCCAGGGAGATGAAGTGATCGGGAGTGTGGTGGTAGGGTTGGTCGTGCATCGTGCATGTCGCGTTGTGCCCACTTCGTCGCCAATCTTCGCCTCGTCTGACCTTGTTGCTTCCGTCGCTGCCCGTCTGTTCGATGCTGAAAGCCATGGCGATATAAGGGTCGGAGTGTGGCAGCGGAAGCAGGGTACGGTGTCTTCCTTTGCGTGGGACGGTGGCTGCTCGAGGCCACCAGTCCGGAGCCTGAAAAGGTCCATTCATCCGTCCCATGTCAACTTCTGCCAAGATCTCGTCCAGCATGAGTTCCCAGTGGTCATCGACGGAGTTCTTGTCGATCTTATCTGTGATGTACTGTCGGTTCTTCTCGCTGAACTCGTCGATGGGAGTAGGTTCGAGGTATTTCTGGTCTTGTCTCACGTGCCAGTTGATCCCTGGAGTCAGTTTCCCAATGAGGGGAAAACCTTCGGAGAGTTCGCGGTAGATCAGCTCGGTTTGTGGATATTGTATCATCCTGAGTAAGTGAACGAGGACGGGTATTTGTGTGACCGAGTCTTTGCGCCGATATGCTCGTTGTACGTGTTCAGGAAGGGTGTTAAACCATGCCATCGTGTGTTCTTCCATGTCGTCGACAAGCGTCCTGATGTCATCGATGACGGCCTTCTGGAATTCCATGAGTGGGTGAAACACATGTCGATGTTGGAGGCACCACTCGAGCGTAGGGTCGAGTGTTTTCGGTGACAAGTGAGTATCCCTCTGTAATGCCCAGTCAAGATGATCTGTCCAGGAGAACTGTGGCATGTAGTCGTGATTCGGGGTTCGGGGTGGTGGGCCAAAGGGTACTTTATGGTGCAACCAGAGAGAGGTAATCTGTTGTAATGGAGAAACTCGGGGTGTATCGGGTATGGATGCGTCAACGGTCCCCAGCAGGAGCAGGAAGATGATCCAGATCGCCGTAGGTAGGTGCCAGGCGTTGCCCAGGGCCGTGCAACGTTCGTCTCGTTACCATTTCCGAGTGCCGCTGTGTAGTCCAGAGGTAGGCCCTGTAGTTGTTCGCGTAGAGACGAAGGAGCTGTAGTCCACGACCCATCCGGCAAGGTGACGAGGAATTGCTCTTCGTACTGCCAGACCGGGTATCGTCGATTGTCTTGTTCCCATCGGTGCCATGCATCCTGTGACGTCGAGCGGTCGCGAAGTTGTTTGGGGGGTTCCCGTCCATGTGTCGATGTCGATGGTGTAGTCAAGCAGTGAAACAGTTTCTTGTCGTTGTGAAGACACGGTGGCAATGAGTATCCCTGAGCCAGGATCTGGGGTTGCAGGTCGGAGCCAATCGGATTGTGTAGTCGGTGCCAGTCTCCGTCTAGTCGCCAATCGAGTGACCAAGGTGTGAGACGAGGTAGTCTCTCTTCGACGGTGTTCCAAGGAATCGATGTCCACCACAGTCTCTTGCGGTGCATGATGCCGGAGTCGGCGGCGTCAATGACAATCGGGTCCATGCTCATCGGAGAGGTGAGTTCTACGACATTGTCTCGCACGTCCGGGTGAGGCACGACATTCTCGAAGATCGTCTCAATCGGGACACCCGTAAAGCGTTTGCGAAGTTGATGTTCGATGGTGACCATGTGTCTGAACAGCCAACCTGATGTGCCCTCGGAGCCTTTGGGTTGGCTTCGCAGACTGGAAAAATCCGGACACGGAGGGCCTGCCGTGATCACCATGATGTACTGTCTGTTATTGGTCGCGTTCTCGATGTGTCGTACCACGGTCTCGAGGTCAAACTGCTCGACGTCTCCCATCTGTACAGAGCCGAAGAGTTTCGATGTGAAATTTGCACAGTCGGAGTCGATCTCCCACGCGAGGGTGATGATGACGTTCTCGTTGATACGTCGAAGTGCCTCGGAGGCGATCCCGATACCATCGAAGAAGGACAGGTGCACCACCGGCAAGGTGCCTACCAGCTCGTGGCACAGAGTACAAATCCGGTCGTGTGGGTCTGTCATTCGATGGCCGGCTCCAGAGTCTGAAGACCCTGGGCCGTGCTGTCCCTCTTTCTTGCCGGACTTGCCGGACTTGCCTTTCTTGCCGGCGCCCTTGGAGCCCTTCTCGCCCTTCGCGTTCCACGGAGGTCGTAGTGAGACTTGCGGAGCAGGGTTGAAGGGAATCGTCGGAGCGGGTGTCGGTGTAGTGAAGTTCGATGGTGTGGCAGAAGTCCAGGATTGTGTCGGTGCTGTCGGCCATGATGGCAAAGCGGGTGTGCTCCATGGTTGCGCCGTCGGTGGCCAGGATCGCCACTGAGTTGTCATCGTCGTCCAAGGATGTCGATATCGCCGTCCTTGTCCCGGTGGAGACCATTTCTGTTGGTATCCTTTCCCTTTATCTTTGTAAGGCTGTTCGGAGCCTTTACCGACTCGTGGTCGCTTGGAGAGCGGCTGTTGCATAACATCGTTGACTCGCGTGAGGTCGTTCATCAGGTCTTCGGTAATCATCTGGAAGGTCTCGTTCGAGCGCATTTGCACGGCGATGTCCCAGGAGAACTCTTCCCAGAGGCTCTTGACGTTGTTGATGCGTTGTGAGTGTTTGCGGACCAGTCGGATGAACCAATCGACGTACTTATTGATGACTGTCTCGGAGGAGTACTTGATGAGAATCCATGCCCATCGGATTGCCTCGATGGCGTCGATGAGCATCCATTGTCCTCGTACGTCCCACTCTTCGTGCGCTTTCTCGGTGATGTTGTTGCGTTCATCGAGGACCAATTTCTTCTCATGGGTGTCTTTCTTTCTGGTCGAGTTGATCGTATTGAAGCTCGTCCAAATTCGTTGTGATACAATCTCTCCCAAGGCCGTGGCGGTGTACATCTTGGATGTGTGATGTTCGTGGTACATTCGCGCAAGAACCTTTTCTGCACCCACGAGGTTCTTCTCCGGGAATTGTCGTCGTTCTCCATCGACCGTGATGCTGTTGTAGTCCTCAACGAGCTTGTTGTAGACACCCGCCGGTAATGTCTTGGGAACAGTGTCTTTGTCGGTGTTCGAGGAAGAGGTAGTAGTGGGTGCTGTCGGGGCTGCCGAAGGAGACGGGTGTGTCGTTGCCGCGTGATATGCATGTCGTGCTGCTTGTGTGAGCACCGTCCACTGGGCTGTGAGGGCGTCCTCGTCGGTGCCGTCGACGAGTTTAAACTCGACGCCCCCCGCCGTGACTCCGGCCCGCAGCTTCGCGATCACATCGGTGATACTCGCGTCGTCTTTGAGGTAAGTGCTGACGGTCGCGTGTGATTTGAGGCCAAGTTTGGCCAGGTACCTTGCGACCACATCCGTGGCAAGGTCGATTCCCGCCAGGTCTGCAGCGTCCTCGAGTGGGCTAGTCATGTGATCGCAGGGATGAGGCTTGGACAGGAAATTGCTCTGGGTTAGGTCGCGTTCGTTGTGGAGTGCATTCGAATGTCAAGCGACTGCAAACATGTTGTTTGTGCAAAATGATTTGTCGGAGCAACCGAGAGAGGCACTGCCGATGACACGTCGCCGAGGCGGAAGTCAATCGGGGTTCAGTCCTCGTCTTCGTCGGGTTGTGCATCTGCGAAGGCTTGTGCTTCGCGTAACCTATTGCATCGTTTGCACTTGGGGCCTATGGGCTCGCGATACTCGCGACGATGCGGTGCAAAGCCATATGGCCATCCACATATCGTGTGCCAATGGGCATTATCACAGGAGGATTCGGATACTCCTGGCAAATGAATCACTTTAGTTAAAGAATTGACTACCCAAAATTTAGTCCGGAGTGTCTCGAGGTACTGTGCCACCATCTCACGGACTTGCTCGGGCTTGGTCGCACTTCTGTGATGATCTGAGAGACAATGCAAGTTTAGGTCGAAGCCCTGATTCCCAGAACACAGAGACAGCAGACCCACCGCCCAAAGAGACTCAACCAAGTATTGAGTGGCCTGACCCAGTCGACAGTCCAAGGTGCACTCAGCAGGAAAGAGATGCCATGTTGGATGGACTCACATTTGCGGAGTTGCAGCAATGGGAAGAACAAGCCTGCAACGCCCGCGCCGCCGGGCTGCTACCCAGGAAGCTGCAACAAGCACGTCAGATAGCACCCATGTGCGCATCTCCGCTATGTCCGGGTGCGCCTGTTTGCTCCAACGGCACTGCCTCCTGCCTCAACATGACCTTGCCAGCGCCGCTCAGTACGGCTGCAACTCCTCTTGCGGACGCTTCTGCGGGTGCGTCGGAATCTAACCCTCCGTCATCCTTCTGTGTTCCCGTGTGGATGCCCCACGAAGAGATGCGCGGGCCGCCGAGCATGATGTTCCTGCGTCGCCGGATGTTTCCTGTCCTTTGTGCTCTAACCCGACAGAGGAGCGTGCGCCTCTGCGTGTGCCGTTGTCATGTCCGCATGTTCCAGCAATTGCCACTCAGGACCTACCTCCTTGCCGACCGTGCGACCCCGTTCCCAGCCAATCCTGCTGCTTGCCACGCGCAGCGAGAACCCGGGGTCTCGGGCCTGTGAAATTCGTCCCCTCGATGTAGCGGGGACTCCTGAACGTAGACCTTGATGGCATCGCTGCCCCATCGACCGATGAGCTGTACGGTGTCGAGGGGAAAACCTCGTCGGGTCAGCATTTGCGATCCTGAGACTCGACAGACATGTTCACAAAACCTCTCGAGGAGTGTCCCGTTGGGTCCCAAGCGGGTCATCGAAGTCCCTGTCGCGGATATGACTGACCGGAAGATGTCGATGGTTTGATGATGGTCGAATGGATGTCCATCGGTCCCTGGAAAAAGTGGGCCGTCTCGTGGACATCCCAGCGATCGTAGAAGTTCGAGGTGTCTTTGTAGTGCATGGAAAGGGCAAAGTCGAGGTGATGTAGTACAGCAGCACGGGTGTGATCGTGTGACACAAAGCCCAACTATGTCGGTCTTCGTGCACGGCAACGTGATAAACGCCGTGCGTCCGGCGTGCGTGATTTCCACCCACGCCTGGCCCATAGTCACTGAGGCTGCTTCGATGCCTCGTAGTAGCCACCAGCAACAAATGATCACCATGTCCACTCGGTGTCGTAATCGGCGTGCCCATTCATGGGGACCTTCGAAGTCGTCGAGCTCGGGTCGTGCTGGTAGTCGTGCAATGTCCTCGACGATGAAGGAGTCCTTGAGTTTGGCAGGGCCTCGTCCTCGTTCGACGGCTCGTTCGACTTGTTGCATCTTGAGACACACTTCGGGGGGTACCGATGTTCGGGTCTGGGCCACGTGTTCTTGTCGAGCTTGGCTGAAGATCTGTTTCGCCGACTTGTATCCCCCAGATCGAAGACTCGCCCCGATCGCGTTGACCAGCCGGACCGATAGCGGCACGGCATCGAGGTCCCATGCGTCAGCGAGGGTAGTCCACAACTTCCACCTCGAGTCTCTCGATTTTTGCGTAGTCATCGCGTAGGTGTTGATGTCGAGATCCTCCAAGGACTGTTTGCGCGACTCGGGTTTCGCTGCTTCGAGTGCTTTGGCTAGTGATCCTCGGGTGGAAGGATTACATCGGGGTAGATCTCGTCTCCGCACCGGCACGACTTCGCGTGGCATCGGTCTGCGGTCAAGTGCCGACAACAGTCGATCGAGGTCAAGTCGACTGGGGGCAATCTCAACAAGGACATTTTCAGAAGTTCCTCTGAGTCTGTCGGGTGTGGTAAGCCCGCGTTTAGCTAGTTCGGGTGCCATCGACGTAAGGTCGTGTGCTCGCAGCAGAGCCAGTACGTCCGAGAAGGACATGGGGCACCTCGGGCCATGTTCGGGGTCTCCCTACCTACATCGCTACGGGTTCAAACCAGAGATTCCACCTAACCGTGGAGGGTCAATCATCGAGATGCGATTCATCGCCAGTGCACATGAGCATTCAGGCACTTCTCGAGACCGGCAATGTGTTCTTTTTCATCGAGTAAATCTCGTGTCGGTACTCGGACTTTGAGCCGGAGTCGATGAGTGTGAAAAGAGATGACCGAGCCGCGTCCCTTCCGGAGTCGCACGTCGCCGAGGCGGAAAGCGATACCGAAGAGGACGGGTCAGTGTCTCGGCACCGGTCGAGGTGCGAGGAGTCGGGTTTCAGCCCCGATGTGCCCAAGGCCCAGGTATCAGAACACTAGCGTCGCCGTGGCGGAATAGTGTCTGTATCCCTCTCGGGAGCCCTGGCGTCACTAGGCGCTGCTCGCCTGTGCATCCCTTCGGCGTCCCTTGAGTAGTTGCAGATGGTCGATGTCAATCTGGGTGAAAGAGAAGTCACCGACCATGTATTGTCCTAGGCGCAGTCGGGTGTACGCCAAACTCATGAATCGCAGGAAATCGTCCTGGGGTCATGATGATCGTGTCGTCCTCATCGTATTGATAGGTCGCGAACTGGTAAGTAGGGGGATCCGCGAGGAAGGAGTTGATGTCGTAGGACTCGAAGTGCGCCTTGGTGTTGAGGGTCTCCTCGAAGGGCTTAGCGGGGTTGGTCGCCGTGGGAAGCAGATCCAGTCGGCACTTCTTCGTGGTGGTCGTGTTGCGGTTGGAGATCTCGAGGAAATTCGCACTGGTCCACGCGACTGACTCGAAGTACTCGAGCGTCTGGTGTTTCATCTGTTCGTCTCGAAGAGCACCGGTGAGTTGGTCGCGGATATCGCCGTCTCCGAAGTCCTTGCGGATGCCGCTCATGATTTGTTTGAGCCGGCCGACCAAGGCGTCGTCGTCCTTGCGCTCCCACTCCATGAGGTACAGCATGTAGTCGCCCCCATTCGAGGTGAGCCGCTGGCCTGTCGGGGCTGGAGACGATGCATCGAAGTCCAACGTGGTGCCGTCGCCGTTGATGATCAAGGCCTTCTGGGCCGGGACGAAAGTCGGAGCATTCGTGGATGCCGCGTTGTTTCGAAGTGCCAAGGCTAAGGGTCTATACGCGGTCAAACACCTCGGGCAGGAGTATCGTCCGTGTTGCGAAGCAATCGAGTAATCCCACGAGATCTGTCGGAGCCAATGGTGATTGTGTATCACCGAGGTGCACTCCTTCGAGCGACAGACAAAGTGCTGATCGATGCTGTCGGAGACTCGAAACAACCAATCGGTGAGTGGGGCCTCGTTGCTAATCATGCTCCAGAACTCGTCGGCGTTCCAGTGAGGATCGACGGCTCGAGCAATCGTCGTGACCTCCCATTGGGCGAAGGCCTGGAACACTCGTTGTTTCTGCGACTCATCGAGCTTAGCGAGGTCTGCGACGAAAATGTCCGTGAGTCGGAGGATTCTTGCTCGAACTTCTCGTCGTACACTCGACTTGGAATCCCCCGGGCGCTCGCGTTCGATGTCCTCACACATTTGCTTCCACGAAGCGCTTCGCTGTCTCGCGGTTTCTTGTGTGAGTCGTTTTCTGACGGAGTTCACCTTCTGGCAGACGAGGTCGGGGATGCTGATCGTGTCGCAGCGGGTCGAGCTCTTGCGGACGAAGGTCGGCTTGCGTACCCATCGGCATTTCGAAGTGTCCCAGTAGTTGTCGAAGAAGATCTTGCAGTAGAAACCGTGTGTCCGCTCGATTGCAATGTGCCACCCTGGAGGCTTGGTCTCGTGGTCATCATCGCGGTCATAAAGCCGTCGGCGATCCATCTGGTTGTAGGGAGTGTCTCGAAGATTTCCGCGTACTCTGACTTTGGCAGGTGAGAGATCGGAGTGCTCTGCATACCACACGAAGTCCTCGTTGGCCCCTGTCGCGCACTGGTAGCAACATCTGTAGTGGACATTGCGCCAATCGTCTTCGCCGTCGGGGTTGACGGAGAGCAGGTAGTACGGCGGGAAGAGGAGACCACAAAATGTACAATCGAGGGAACCGTCGTGGATTTGGTCGGTGCTCGGAGTGCTGAAGTACTTGAGGTACATCTCCACACGATCGACGTCCCTTTTGTGGTGGTCCTCGATCGAGGTTCCGTCGCGTCCGACGAGTTCGATGGGCATCCCATTGTCGTCGACTTCCTCGCCGGTCAATTGTCGGCGCCATATCATGGCGAGCTCGGCGTCAGAGGAATTGGGGAACTGTCGACGTAGGGATGACATCGCAGTCCTCTCGGAGGCTCGCTTGAAAGCGATGATCTCGAGGGCTCCTTGTGTGTTATGGTCGTCGTAGAGCCTTCGTTGCATCTTCAGAGCACGAACCGCATCGGTGTCGGGGTCAACACCTTCCAAATATCTCGCGGCCGGCAAAACTGCCCCGGAGCTACTCCCGGGTGTCTGGGAGAACTGCTCGATGGGATCGGGTACAGTCGTCGAACTCGGGAAACTGTTCAATCGGGTCCGTCTCCATCGGGGTCTGACGGTGGCTTGCCATCGCGTCGGGTGGGTCGGGATATTCGGGGAGACACAGGAAGGCTTGAGAGGTCGAGGTCTACGGAAGCCAAGCAATCTCCAAGGAGAGAGCAGGCCCCACTACAACTAGCAGAGCCTGTTGCAACCGCACAGTGATCCTAATCAGCAATCGCACGATGTGGTCTTTATGATCGTATGGGGCGATGCAAGATTCGGGGTAAATGGTCGGTGTGAGGAGGACACGTCGCCGAGGCGGAAGTCCCCTTAGCACCCAAATGTGGTCGTGACACCAGAAACTCCCGCGCGTCGCCGAGGCGGAAACGGGGTAACTGTGTGAGACCGAAGAACTTCGGGGATGCCTAGTTAAAGGCTCGAGCATCTTCCCGGAATCGCAAAATGAAGCCCGGCGGCTCCGCGGCGATGATGGGTCGCATTCTCTCGTGTTGGGCGAAAGCACTCCGCATCGCCGGAGAGAGCATGTTCGAAGCACAAGAGAGGATCGCCGCGGCTTGCTCGCGGAAGAAATTCGTCATCGGCTCGAAGTATGGCATCTGTCCCACAAAGATGTTGAGATTGTGGGCTGTATGGCACCACATTCGGAGTCTGTTCATGCGGTCCTCCACCGAAGTATGGCTCAAGTCGGAGAGGGACGCCGTCAATGTTGTGCCACATCATCGAGTAAGTCAATGTAGTTCGTGGCTCCACGAAGTTGTTCGGGACGCCCAAGAGCAGGACCCTCTCCTGGAGGGTGTCGTCCTGCGGAGTGTGAATCGGGAGGTCGATGTACAGCCCGAACTGTGTCAGGTAGCTCCCGAAGGTGGGACATCGAAGAACTTGTTCGAGGTAAATGACGCCGTCGTATGTGATCTCCCATGGGGCATCGAAGGAAGAGGAGGAATACGGGTGGTTGCCAGGAGGCAGCATCGCGACATTGTGTCCGCCCACCGGTGTCATCGCCTGTAAGTTCGGAGACATCATCGGGAAGTTGTCGAAGTGTCTCAAGGTCTGGAAACCGAACACTGGCTCGTGTGAGACCGGTGGGTTGGAGCGAACATCGTCGATCGATGTCCTGCCCTTGTCCACGACCTGTGAGTCGAGCCACTGTACTCGAAATCTTTCGAGGCATGACTGTCGCGGTGGCTGTGGCTGAACTGCAACTGGCACACTCGTGTATGGGCTCCTCAACGGGGTCGTGATAGTCGAAGAAGATGCCGCCCCGGACTGTGTCGCTGTGTGTTGCAAGACTTGCCTCGGGTCGGCTCGTGACAAATCCGCCGCAGGGTGGACCGAGTACCTCGGCGGTACAACTTTAGGCATGGCCTTCGTCTTTGCCCCCACAATGGCCGTGGTGGTCGTAGCCAAACTCCGGGTTGATCCACTCGGAGTCGCTCGGGGGGTTCACCGCCGTCGCTGTGGCCGGGTTGATCGTCAGTGTCACAGGAGTGTTAGTAGTCGCCGTAGTCGGAGGTGTTGGCGGAGCCGTAGTCGGGGGTGTTGGCGGTTCCGTAGTATCATCGTCCTCATGCCAGGGGTCCGGGGACAGAGGTCGAGTCTGCTGTATCGTGGTAGTTGGCGGAGCCGGCGGAGCCGGCGGAGCCGGAGCCGGTGTCGAGGTGACAATCTCGTCCGGCACCTCGACGATTACCGGGGTGGTATCGAGCCAGCGTTTGGCTGGTGATTGTGATCGTCGGGGGAATCTCGCCGGTGACAATGGTCGTTGCGAACCCCTAGCTGCTCCATCGCCATGGCGGAAGGCAGTTCGGGTGCTGCGACCGAAGCTGGGGGCGTCGGAGTCTGTGTCCGTGCCCAACTGAAAGAATGGCCGGCGTGGTGTCGAAGTAGTCGGTGCTGCCGAAGGTGCAGCCGAGGGAGCCGCAGTAGAAGGTGCCGCCGACGGTGCCGCCGCCGGAGGGAATCGAGGTGCCGAGCTAGGGAAAATGCTCCCTCGTGGTGGAGTCGACGGTTGTCCCCATGTTGCCGGGGGTCTGGAGTCGTCGCGGGCTCGTCGAGGAGAGCGTCCACGGTGATTGCCGTCGGCGATTTCTTGTCGGAGTCTGGCTGCGGCGTCCGACCTGTCCCATGCTTCGAAGTCGTAGTACTTGGAGAAATTGGTACCGAAGTTGAATTTGCGCATCTCGGTGTGACGGAAAGTGGCCATTGTGTCCATGATCCACTCGCGCGCCTGTTCTCGGGTCACCTGCTCGAGAAATGCACCTCGTGATGAGTAATGAAATGGAGGTTCGCCTTGGCGTAATTGTCGTTGCAGTACGACGGCTCGGCGCATAGCTCCATCGAAGGTGTGACCGTGTTGGTTCCAACATTTATTGTGATACTCGTAGCATCCCTGGAACCATTTGTGGCAGATTAGATTGGGCACCACCCAGACTTTGTTGAGGAAATCGGGGTGAAGGTGCGCACAGTTGTGCATGTTGCAGTTCTTAGTTTCGAGGATTCGGGGGCAGATTTGTCGTCGTATATCGGAGACAGGAACTCGGGCTTCATCGCGAACCTTCTCTGGGAACTCGTGTAGCATGGAACTCGGCACCGGTGCAGTAATATTCTGAGTAGATCCCTCGCAGAGAAACTCGAACCAAGAATCGGAGCGAGATTGTGCCATGGCTACGAAGTTGCTAATCCAAATCGATGGAGGTCGAGTTAGAGGGCTTGAGGCGCCCTTCGAAGTTTCTCTTTCGAGCTGTAGATGCAGCGGGTTCGGGATTATGAAGTTCCATGCCGAAATCATCACGAAAAATGTCTGCCAAATGCTGATTATGCAGATCGGTCTCATGTACAAGAAGAGCAGCATCGGTGTCCGCTGGAAGGGGTACATGATCGGATTCGGGGTGTAGGGAAGCCTCGACGATCTCGAACGGCACCGTCAGCGGCTCCGCGGAATCGTCGCGGTTGGTAATGTGCAGGTACAGGAAGGCCTCGAGGTTAGGCGGCTTCAGCAAGGTCGCCGCCAAATTGACAATGTCGTTCGCCGTCCGACACTGGGAGATCTGATCGATGGCCTTTCGAATTTGTCGGGATTGTCGCTTTTTCCAAGCTCCCCACGTCACATCCTCGGGTTTCTCGATCTGGAAGTCTTCGAGAACTTGCTCGCGGCTAAATGCCTCGAGCGATTCCTTCAAACTGTCGACAACTGACAGAGAAGCCGTAGTGCTCGAAGTACTGGCCGCCAGCAGCGGTCGTAATAGAACTCGAAGTACTGGCCGCCCAGAGCGGCTATGACCGAGGAGTGATCCGAGGGGACTGAAACAAAATCTGCTCAAGCTGTAACAGCTTTCGCCAAAATGGCCACGGAGTGTATAATCATTCGAATTGAATCGGTGAGTCAATCCCCTGACCGATTCGGTGTTTATGTGAGATAATGAGTTGTCACTTCGCACAAACAAGTGTGTGCTACACTACAAATGCTGTCAGCGGCGCACTTGCACAATTGCTACGCAAGCGGATGAAAACTCCTGTCAGCACGAGCTAAGCACGTGCCCGAATCATGAGCTAGTCGCAAGCTTCCTTTCAACCCAGAATCAGGAAGCCTGAAGGTTGAGGAATCATGTCCAAAAGAACGTCGTTCAGGTCCAGTAGCAGCTGCACGGCTCTGATGCTCTGTATTAAGTGTGCTTCCATCAAAACCGAACAACTCGCTTCTAACTCCCGAATGCTGAAGTCTCTAATCGCACGCCCTGATTCAAGACATCTCCACCCACCTCGTCCACAAGGGGCTCCAAGAGCGGTGGCACAGGTCGCGCCCTGGGGGATCCGTCTTCAGGCAGCAAGTTGCAACACGTATCCACGGATAATGTCGTAGGCCTATAGCTTGATGTGTGAGACGTGCCGATACAGTGGGTTTAGCCTAGGTTTCATTTCGACAGGGGGTTTTGAGTTGATGTACGACAGGGAGGATGTCAAGTTGTTGAGCCAAGCCTCAATCCACGCCGGGACTGGGCCCTGGCCCTCAAACCTTCTGATCGAAACCCCTTAAACTTGCGAGCATCTCTCAATGCCCACTCAGTTGTGGTGGGGCTTCTGAGATGAGGACTGGGAGGTCACTAGTCAAGATTTTGAATTCTGCTGTCACACAAGGCTTGCATTTTGCAAGCTGTCATGATATATACCTCCAGCGAATCCAACCTCTCAACACCATGCGATACCGGCAATTCTGTTTTTGCAAACATGTAGGAAATAAGTACGTTGGCCACTCTGCTGCAAGTGTCTAGTTGCGTATGCATGCATGATTGCAGGCATGCACGTAGATGGTGAGATATTCGTGTAAGCAAGTTTGAGGCTGCCACCAGCAAGGTTCCAATGAATTCATGGTCAGCTCCTGGCCGGGCTTGTAGGACTTATGAGATGCAATGCCCGGCCATTTCGAAACACTGGAACCTCCCACGAGTCTAAATCTCGAGTAGTGCGCTGGCGAGTGCCCCGTTAATAAGCGTGCTATGTCTCAAAATAACGGAAAGATCTCACTGCTTCGATGCACGTCAGTAACTGTAAGTAGCACGATGCCGAGCCTGAGGGCCTAAACCTAAATCCCAAGGTTTTCATTGTCAAGCTTGCCAAGATTCTCAGCTGCGAAGCTAGGCAGCTAACCCTTAAAGCCGCAGCAACCGCAGCACGGCAAGTCTCAACCTGGCAGTCTCTTGGGCCCGTGGCAGCCGGTGCCTCCTGTTGGAAGATGCGGCGTACCTTGTCTCAAGGCTCTGTGACTCTCAGGCCGTTTCGACGAGCTTGGGACGGGCAGCATCTTCGGGGCTTTTTGGCATGTGAGCTTTACTGCAAGGGTTTCCCAGACCTCGCAGTCTTCGCTGTCTGGATTTGAGGGAGAGCAATTCTGCAATAGAACGACGCGAGCAGGAGTCAACGTCTATGACGGCCTGCCGAAGATAATGTACCAACACATGACTGGCACAAGCACTATGGCAGAGGCCTCATCCACAACTCGGCTGAACCGCACCATGCCCCTTCACGGCCCTTTCGTAGTCTGACAAAGGTTCCTTCCTGGCCACAAGCCCGGCAGCCTACCCAGAATGCTGAAGGCATCTAAAGAACCAACAATGCCTCAGCCACTCGGTGACCTTGCCCCCGAACCTTCGATGTACCTACTCGACACCCTGAATCCCAACCGGGATGCCGCGTCGAGATCCGGGAGATCTGGCATGTTCCCATCGCAGCCTCCGGGCAATCGAAAGTATTCGTGACTTTCGTTCCATGGGGTCTCGAAGGCTAGCTCAATGGGCTTCCGGGGTGGTCGGGAAGCAAAAAGCAGCCTTGTTGCTTGAAGATTGGCGAGGGATCTGCACTTTTCCTCCAAGGACTACGGAGATCTTGCTGATCGGATGTAGAGATTCGGGCGATCTCTGAATTCTGAAAATCTCCGTAACTCTGGAAGTTGGGACCAGGCGCTGACTTAGATTTCTTTTTTGCTGCCTCTTCCTCTCATTGATCACGCTGCAACTTGCATAAGCGATCACTGTAAACCGAGCTCGGAATTCGGCGAGCCTACATGAGTGGATGCTGGGAGGGAGAGGTTGCGAGAGACGGCCTGCACGCTGTTGTTCCATCGACAACCATAGCCCTATTTAAAGAATTCGGCACATCGGTGCGCAGTCGTCAAGGCGGCAAGAAAACACTTTGCAAAGAAAAAGCCTGGAGGTGAATCTACCCTCACAGTACGCCGACCACGCTTGTGGGGTCGAGCGCCGGGGAAGCCAGTTGTTTGCGGGCAATCCGAGGGTAATCCGTGCATCTGTTATGCCTGCAGAATTAATTTATCTTTTTTTTTTTTTTCCGGTGTGTTTTTTGTTTTCCTTCTTTTCCAGCAAATTACATGCAATTTACAAGTTCCACGACGTCTGAAGTGGCGACTTCTGTCTGAATGTACATCTGCAAGCGTTTCTACTCATGCAAGCTCTTTGCCTTTTGCAATTTGCACAACATAGCTCGATTCTTTGCTCGGCCATCCGGAGGGTGCCGGGTCACGTAGCATGTTTTAGCTGTTCCGTTTCACTGCAAACGTTTATTCAATGTTGCCTCTTTTGCGATCCGGGTTCATGTATCATATACGTGCTGCTCCTTTGGCTTAGGTCAGCAAAATGTGCGGAATGGCACGAAATCCGTCCAAAATGTCAGGAAAACGGTCGTTTCCCTGGGAAAACCCAAGGTGTCGTACGTTTTCGTGAAGGAAAATTCAATTATTGGGAATGGCACAAAATCCGTGAAAAAATGTGAGGGAATTCGTGTGCCCTAGGAAAAATCCACCCCCCTCCCTCCCGCCCGTCCCCTCAGACCAAACAAACGCACAAAACAAAAACAATCACCAAGCAAAACAAGAAAATCCTCAAATAATTTTGCTTCCTACGTCAAGATGCAGGATGAACAGGAATCGCCAAATGAGGGCGCGTGCTGTAGATATGATGAGCCGGAATCGGCAAATGAGGAGCGTGTTTAAAATATATAATGAAATGCAATCGCCTACGTTATCTTGGTTGTTGTTGTTGTCCTGAGAAAAACCGACGTTACCTTGCTTGTGGTTGCGGTTGTTGTTGTTGTTGCTGTTACTATTATTGTTATTGCTATTCTTCTTCTTGTGGCTGTCGTTAGCCTTATTATTTTTCTATTGTTATGTATTGTCTTGTTATTGCTGTACCATTTTATGCATTTATTTATTGAATTTGTTGTTATTATCATATTTCTTTTTTGTTATCACTATTATTACTGTTGCTGTTCTCGTTATTCTACAGCCGTTGTTGTTGTTGACGTTGTTGTTGTTGTTGTTGCTGTTGCTGTTGTTGTTGTTGTTGCCGCCACGGACCACAGAAGACAACCAAAACAAGAACAAATACAACAGCAACAACCAAGCAAACCCGTTAGAATGGAAGAAGCGCCACCACAAAGGATACCAACAGCAAGCGAATTACTAGCATCATCATATGCAGAAATAAGGAGAGTAAAACAACAGGAAAAGATGGAAACAATAAACGGGTTTAAATCAAAAATGCTTTAATGATTAATAATATTCTTTATCTAATATTATTAATAATATGAGTATGTTTAAGAGTAAGCCAGAATTTAAAAGAATGCCACAGGTGCAACAATATTATGATTTAGAAGATACAATCGGTGTTGCTTCACGAAAGAAAGCTATTGAAGATATGAAGATGAGAATTGAAGAAGCAGACAACAGAGGTAAAAATATTGCTATGAGGAATGATTGGGTACAACATCAAAAGAAATCATTATATCAGGGACAACTAGATGACATTAACGGACAGTTAGAGCGTCCGATGATGCCAGTAAGAACAGTAGAAGAACTTAAGAAAAACAAAATGAATCAAAAACGATTATGGCAAATTTAATATAAATTAAAATCTAACTTCAATTATAAAAATGATTAAAGCATTAAAAGCTGAATTAAAATTAAGACCTACCTATGATGAATTGGTGGGTATGATTGAAAGTCAAGGAGACCAGAACAGACCATCCATAGAACAAGTAATAGACAGGAAAGCAAGAATATTTAGAAATAATCAGTTTGGAAGTCAATTTGATACCATTGATTTTTTAGGATTGAAGAAGCAAGAAGAAGACAGAGCAAAAGAGAATTTAAGACAAGCGCAAATAAGAAATGCAGGAATACAACAAGGAACATCAACGGGATTAATGGGTATTGCTACAACAGGTTTTGTTGAACCATCACTTGCTTCAGGTTTATCTACCCCAAGAATAGTTAATGAGGACGCAGTGTTAAGACCAGAACCAACAGCAAAAGAACTAGACGAGATACGGAGAAATTTGAGAGCATCTAATGACTTAAGAAGGGCAGAAGAACAGAGAGCGTTATATATAATAAGAGCCTCAATGATAGGTGATACTGAAAGATATAGAGAACAAGTTAGAAAACAACAATTTGAAATTAGTCAAATAGCAAAAATTGATTTAAGTGATGTTCATAGTCAATCATTACCTGTTGGTGTTCCTGTTCATTCAATGACAGAAGATGAAGAAGATGATTTACCACCATTAGTTAATATAGAGGAAGGAGAAGAAGATGATGATTTTGAAGACGACCCAGAATTAATACCAGCATCTGAAGACGAAACAACAAAAGCACCAGCCCAAGCGAGAAGACACAAAGAAACTATTGATTATTCAACAAAAATAACAAAATGGCAAGATAAAAGCGTTCAAGAAGAGGATATAAGATTTCAATTATTTTTAAGAGGTATAGAACTAACACCAGAACAAGAAGAAGAAATATCAAAACTTAAAGTAAAAGGTAAGGGACGAAATCAAACAAGAAAAGATTATCTAATAAATTATATTGATAGATTAATCCAAACAGGAAAATGGACAGACCAAGTAAATGACCAGTTAGTACAACAGAGAATGATAGAATGGCGAGAGATGAAGAAAGGAAAAGGTAAAGGTAGTTCATCAAGTGGTGGAATAGGAAGCACTATAGCAAGTGGAGCAAAAGCTATAGGTGGTGCTGTTTTAGATGCAGGTAAAGATTCAGCTAAAGAAGCAGTAGTAGCAAGTGCTAGAAGTGCTGTTATGAGTTTAATATAGATAATAATATAATGTTAAGGTTACGCCCAACTTTTGAACAAATTGAAAGAGAAGCAAGAACACACAGATTAAAAATATTACCAGAAAAACAAAAACGAACACAACAAGGTTTATTATTAGATGATGTTAATTTTGAAGATTTCGATTTAAGTATATACGATAAAAAGGAAATATTATTTAATATTCCAGAGAAAGGCACACAAACAGATTTATTTGAAATCAAGTCATCAACAGAAAAAAGCGAGAGCTTTAAATCAAGTGACAAAGAAACAATTAAAAGCGAGGAAGTTGAATCCGAACAAGAACGTGAACCAACACAAAAACAAGAACGTGAACGTGAACCACAAAGAGAAAGGGGAAAATCAATAATGAGACGAATGTATGATGCTATGTTTGGTGAAGATACTTATAGAGAAGAAAGAGAAGAAATGTTAAGAGCGAGAAATGTAACAAATGATGAAGAAGAAGAAGAAAAAGAACCATCTGTAGAGAAAAACAGAGTGAAGAGAGCGATAATAGTCTGCCTATGAATGTTAAGAAAAGTTATAACCCTTCTTCCTCATCATCAAGTTCAAGAAATGCATGATTACCTATTGAAGATGAAGCATTAAGTGAATATGTTAACTCCTCGCCACCTATATCAGTTCAAAGTTCTGTTCCAAGTAATAGAACGATTGAATATGTTGATGAAGCAAGTCCACCTCAAAGTGTTGTTAGTTCTCGTAGAAGTCAAGAAACCATAGAATACATAAGGAGTAGAAGTTCCAGAGGAAGCAGTAGAAGAACACTAAGCAGTTAATTATTACTTTATGGGGGGTGCTAAAACGCCCCCTACTTAAAGAGTAATTAACATTAAACAATAAGATGAACTCCTGCTTTGTAACGGAAAAAGGCGAAAAATTAAACATTGATGATGACCTTTTTGATGTGCTGCGGAACTCGTTAGATGAAGAGAATAGCGAAGACATTGCAAAAGCGAAAAAGAAATCACACAATGACAAGAACAATGAAAAACATAAACAAAATGGCTACTATAAAGAATATTTTAAAAATAATAGTCATTGCTTTATATGTGAGAGGTGCGGAAGAAAGATAAGTAGTAATACCGTTAAATCTAGACATATGAACACGAAGAGTTGTAAAGAAATATATCAGGAAAGATTGGAAAAGGAAATGATGGATAAGATCGGAAGAAAGATATTGTTGCGGAATTGATATTATTATCTAAAATATGATAATATTATTTATGAGTAAGAATAATAAATTATCAGAGTTATATTATGATATTGAAAGTGGTTTTGGGAGTGCAAAGAGTTTATATGATGATGCTATAAAAGCCGGATTAGTAGTAACGCTTAATGAAGCCAAAGAATGGTTGAACAGTCAATCTGTTAAACAAAGGAGCAATTACAAACAGTATAACAGTTATTCAGCGCCTTTTGCGTGTTCTATTTATTCTGTAAATTTAATGAATATGATTACTCTAATGAAAGATACTGACACTTTTAAGGAGAGTTATCCATTATATGGTTTTGTATGTGTGGATAATCTTAGTAAAAAATGCCATGTCGTTCCTATGCAAAACGGTGACACAGTATTAAATGCTTTAAAGGAATGTTTCAAAGTAATGAGTCATCCTCAATCAATTTATAGTGATGATGAAGGAGCGTTGAACGATAAGACATTACAAAAATATTTGAAAGATGAGGGTATAACACATAATACAACTTTAACTCATGCATCAGTGGCAGAGAGGCAAATACGTACATTTAAGAAAATGATAAGTGATAGATTATTAACACACAAAGGGGCATGGACAATGATGTTAAAACCAGTTTTGGATAAATAAAATAAACAAATGGTTCATTCAACAACTGGTTTAGTTGCTAATGACGCTCACCGTGATGAAAATCATATAGAAGTTAAGGCAAACTCAATAATGAAAGAAAAGTATTTGAGAAATTACCCAAATATTAAAGAAGGTGATAATGTAAAGGTTTTGACAAAAAGCGGTGGTAATTATGCCAGTGTTAAGGAGTCCCGTTCAAAATGGAGTGAGAAGACTCATGAAGTTAAAGAAGTTGAAAGAGATAAACACATGAATACATACTATATTTTAGAAGGAGGGCGAAAGAGATATATGAGACATGAGTTATTGTTAATAAATAAGTAAATGCACTTAAAGACATAAAGCCCTAGAAAAGTAGGAACTATGATCATCCTAGATTATAGCAAGTGCGAAGCGTGTAAGAAATTTAAAAATACAATATCAATAATTTTGAATAAGATATTACCTGAAGTTTTAGCTGATAAAAACGTTTCTTATGATTGTTGTAATTATTGTGGAATGATGAGAGCAAAAGAACAAGAAAATAGAACGAATGAGCACTTGAGTAAGATTGTAAAACAAATCTTGTATTTTAAATGAACTAAAATATCAAGATTTAATGAAGGTTGTATATTAAGGGAAATGAACCAGTTGAAAATAATCATTGGTAGAGGAAACAGTCCATTTAAGAAAGTATTAAAATCTTATGTTAGAAACTGTCACAGAGCAATAGTCTTTCATTTCTGTATGATTATAAGGAACTTGCATGATAAGAAGCGGTTGATAAACTTTATAAATAATAGCTCAAATATACTAACCATGAGATATAGTTATTATAAAATTACATATGCTCTTAAATTGTTGTGTAGATTAATTGTTTATGAATATTCAACTGACTTGATAAGCTATGATAAAAATTATATTGATAATAATGAGCTGAAAAATTATTTGAATGATTTGTTTGATGTTAAAAATATAAAAATAGGCTTAAAGAAAAACGACCGTTTAATAGTAGGATAAATGACCTTTAATTTTAGATTTGAATGTGACACGTGTAAATTTGTTAAGCAAAGAAGTTCAAAAGCACTAAATTAATTACATCGTTTGATTGTTGTTTTAAATGTGAAGAAATGTATGAGTTAGAAAACAAATACAGTAAAAGATAATATGAAAATTTTAACGTTGGTAAAAAACAGCTACATTGCATTTTACATCATTTTGATTTCAACTACAAAGAACGAACAAACTTAAACCACAAAAAACAGTATTTCAAAGACATAGTCAATGAAGATACAAAACACAGCAAAGGTGGTAAACAGTTAATGATAAAGTTTATTAATGACACAAAGCATATAAAACTTATTGAAAATGCAAAGAACATTGGTTTCTTGATTATGATGTTGATGTAATCAAAAAATTTTGGTATGATGAAGATGAAGAATTTTATCATGATGCAGCTCGTCAAGTTGCTAGATACAAAGACATTCTTTTATCCATCTTTAAAATATATTTCAAAAATACAACCACTTACCATTTCAATCAACCCTATTTCAATGATAAGGAAATATTTAAATATCTAAAATCGGTTTTCTATTCTACTTAAACTTGATGATTATAATAATTAACCTTCAAGAACAAAAACACCAACAAAGCTTCATAATAACATGTATTATGAATATTTGATAAAACATTAGAAGGTCAAACACCCTAGAAATCTAGGAATTATGATACTCCCTGAAATTATGATGAAAATAATGAATGAGAGGGCGAGATGTGATGAAATTTTAGGGTAAAAGGACTTAAATTAAGGAATTTTATGATGAAATCCCAGAAACCCCTCGCATAAAACGAGTGAGGGGAGGATAATGATGAAGAATGAAGAAGAAGATGATGATGAAAATGATGTGTGAAAATGTGTGATGAAAAATGAGTAAGGAGATAGGTTGACCCCAGCGCCTGACGGCGGGAGCCCTACAACCCCCCTTTCTACAATTTCTTCCCCTAACCCTAGCCTCCAAGTTCCACTCTACCCCTTGCCCCCCTCACCCTATTCCGGCTCTCGCTACTGGCTCCCGTCCGTGTGCCCGTCCGGGATCCACCATTGTTCTTGTGGACAAAGACGACGTACGTGTGAGACGGCTCGTCGAGCTGGACGCGACTGTCGGTTTGACTTCCACTAAACCACCCCCACCTCCCTGCACTCCGCCCTGCACCCCCCCTCCCCAAGCCCTCCTATACCCAGCACCCCTATCCCCTACTCCTAGCGCAGCCCTTAAATAAATCTTCAACTTGTTGCAACGTCGTGGAAACACATCTGACAGCAAAGACCTCTGAACCTCTGCAAGGACGTATCTCGCTTCCCCTAGAGGATAGACACGAACGCCGTAAGCTGTCTGCGCTCAACCCGGATTCAAAGATGCCCACCTTGCACGAACTGGTTCACAGTCTTCTTGTGAAGGTCCTTCAGGACAGCTAACAGTTTCGACCGCATACATGTTCTGACATGGAGAATCCTAAGACCGTTGCGGTGTCGGTATCTATCACGCAGCGTTTAGCTTGGAAGATGCGTGGCCTTGAGTTGCCTGGGTCCCTTGGCTGAGGTTCTCAACCCCACGAAGCCATTCCACACTTACGGGGCTTGGTCGGCTTGGTGCATTTGGGTAGTGCAAGCGGAATTGCGGACTGGGGCTTAAACAGGGCCTTGCTTCTCTGCTTCGGGGCCTGTTCGTGCAACAGACAATGCTTCGTTGAAGCAATCCCAAAATTAAAGCATGTGCTTCCCAACATGGGCACGATCCATGAGACAGGGGGTTAGTTTGGAAGATGTATGGCCTTGAGATGTCTAAGTTCTTTGACTGAGGCTCTCAACCCCACAAAGCCATTCGCCACTTGCGGGGTTTGGTGCTTGGTGTATGTGGATAGTGCATCGGAAAAGGGCGGAACAAGAACACACGACGCAGGGGCAGGACTGGGGCTCAAACAAGGCCTGGATTCTTTGCTTCGTGTTTGGCTCTCTCAACGCGGCGAAAGACAACGCTTCGTACAATGGACGACGGAATCCCCAAACTAAAGAATGCGCTCATGCGCTCCCTCAATATGGCACGCCGCACCTTCAAGTCTCTGCCATGTCAGTAAACTGTCTGTCAGTATCCAAGCTTGTCCCTTAACTTTCTGTGTTTCCGATCCTTGATCCGAAAGCGTCCGGTGAAGTGCCAAACTTCAGCGATCCAGCAGGTTCGATGGTTGTGTTTGATGTTTTGGGGTGGGTGCATTGGGAGCACAGGTTCTCGTCTTTTGATCGGCCAATGTGCAACTTTGTACTCGGTGAGCAGAAGTTGATGTGCCGAATCAATGCGGTTTCCTTGGTTCCTGCATCGAAGCGCGAAGTCTACGAATCACAGGCCCGCCTCCATGTCCGGTTCGTCCCACAATTGTTCTCGTGTACCCTCCGCCCACCGGTTTCAGAAGGTTCGCTTGCAGCCTGATGCCTTTCGGGCTGTGCCACACTAACCAGAGAGCGCAAAGCCTCGCAACTTTGCCGACCACAAAAGTGTTCTGAAATTTCGATGTCAGCTCCAGTCTGTCGTGGCGCAAGAAGACTGATATGGAGCCAGCCGTGGTTCACGGCTGTGTACTTCACGGGCATGCATGACTAACATGACCCGCACTCGCAACCAGTAGCAGCCAAATTATCTCTTATGCAGGTAGAATCACTCCCGACATATTGCAAACTATATAAACTCAATTCTCTGCCATCAGCAGATCCACTTGCAAAGCCACGCCCTAAAACAGGTTGAATGAAACGACGGGTCCTTCGGTGGATTTGACAGGAACTGGAGCAGGAATTTTCGCTCCACAGCATCATCTGCAGAGCTCAAGCAAGAAGTCTGGTTGTTGGATTCCACAAATTCACCGTTGCACACATGGCCTTGCTGACTTTTATAGTTCGAACGTCTTGAACAGCCCCCACAAGGGCAAAAACGAACGACACGACGGATCCTTGACTTACTTCATTCCAACCACAGGGACCTGACTCTGGGCCTTC
Source organism: Symbiodinium sp. CCMP2592 (assembly GCA_905221615.1). Lineage (NCBI taxonomy): Eukaryota > Dinophyceae > Suessiales > Symbiodiniaceae > Symbiodinium > Symbiodinium sp. CCMP2592. Next base: position 71,984 of record CAJNDT010000215.1, on the reverse strand, counting down.
TGGGCTTTCTGCCTTGGGCCTTGAGAACACGGCCAGAAAGCAGCATTCACGGTTACTAGCCTGGAACAGAAACAAAGAAGCTGCTAGCAACTGGAAACTGAAAGCTCATACGTGAAATACCACATTGGCTGGGCGAGAAGCAGGGGTACTTTGTTTTCTGCCGCTGCGTCTATTGCAACGAACTCTAGCAGTGCATTCCGTAATGACACCAAGAAAAACAGCCCCACCCCGATTTATGAAGTACTTGACGTCTCCACAAAACGATACACCATTGATCCAGTGTTGCGAGCGAACCTGTAAAGCCCTTTAATACATGAAAGACACTGAGGAGACCACGGCTTGTCTCTAACAATTCCACCACCAGCGGGACGAACGGAATGGTGGCCGTCTCCCGTTCAGTGCCCCGGTCATTCCTGGACAGGTTCTGGAGTTTCAGGATGAAGGCTTCCAGGCTTCCAGCGAAGATGAGCTGTTGAAGAGCCCAAGGAGAATTTGGTCTCCGCTGTATTCCACGGGCGGGTGTTGCTGTCTCTTTGACCCACAAGAAAGCATTGCTTGCTTCTCGGGTTTGCAGTTGGCTGACCTTGCTACAACTGGTGCACAGTTCACCGAGTCTCTCTGTACTATCTGCTCGACGTAGGGACCGCTAGGCTCTCCACATCACAGACGACAGAGAAGGAGGTTCGATCATCCAGCAAAGGCAGTCCAAGGCCAGAAGCAACCCACCGTAGACAAGCGTGGATGCTTTGTACCCTCGACCCTTGGGCACTGAAGAACCGGGCTCCGGTCTCACGGGCCTGTAAATGTCGTAGAGGAGGTAGTACGAAACGAGCCGTTGCGCCTGCGTCAGGAGCTGGTCCTCGGGGCAGACTCAAGCTGCTGCTGGGCAGGAGAATGCTGCAGGAATCGCCCAACAAAGCTGGATTAAAGTATCGAGAGATGTCTTGCAGTCTTGCTTCGGTTTCGGGGTTTATGGACTACTGGACGGAGATCCACTGTCCTGCAGCAGCATGGAGATGACGCATCCGGCTCGAAACCTGGAAGAGATGTGCGGGACGAAGTTTAAGTTTAGGGACACCCACCAGATCCACAGAACGCGCTATCTGAACCTTGTCTTTACAATTTATAATACCGAAAGACTCCCCTCAAGATGCCCAGAGGTCTTTTGCTTTGGTGGGATTCCTCAGCTTTTGCTGACAGAAGTTTAAAAGCCGCGAGGGACGACTATGTTGAATGTTTTCCGATCCGGCAACTCCAGGACTCCAGCTCCCCGGCCCGGACATCACATTCGCAGCACATGGACAATGTACTTCCTGGCTTCCGTCACGCCTAGCTGAACCAAAAACTGCACAAGGTCAAGCCTGGCGAAGACTACACTTCGAAGAGCTACATGCCGGAAACATGCTGAGGTCCACGCTGCTCAGATTTTGGGAACTGTTTGTAGAACTGCCCCGCGAGGGTGTCGAAGGGCTTGTTTGCCCTGAGACTCCGAAATTTGCAGTCATTGTGCGTTTTAGCTGCCCCAGAACGAACGAAGGGAGGTCCTGTCCAGATAGGCGACTTGAACCAGCTAGGAGACGGCTTCTCCAGCAGACTCATCTTATGCAGAAGCTCTCGAGTAATGAAGAAGTGCTGTTGAAGGTTGAGTTACTTGCCGCTCTGGCAAACGATGCGGGCATGCATGCACCGAAGTGCGTTCAATGCATGTCGCCGACAGATCTTAAGCCAAATCCTACCGAGCTTCCCTTCTTCTACCTTCCACTCGCCACTTGGAGTATGTTCGAGAGAAAGTCCGCGTGAAGCCGGGCAGCTTCGCCCTTCATCCGCTGCTTACATCTTGAATCCTCAGCCCTCAGCATGATCTCGACCTCTACAGTAGGGCTCCCGAAACGAGAAGCCCAGGGCTCCGGGCTCTTTGAGCAATTGAAGCAAGCCATCGAGCTCCTGTCATTGCATGGAAGCGAGGTCAGATTATGTGTGTTCAGGGCCGTACAACTAGTACAAAGTAGACACCGGCATGGAATGAAAGTCACAGGGATCCATGTTTCTCGGCTGGTATCAGACTACTCTTGAGTGCTGCATGCGAAGGAGCAGTTGCAGAGCTGCAGGAATAGCACACACAGGATGAGGGTCAAGGGTCCTCGGATTTGGAGGTGAAATGCTTCGGGATTCAGGACTCGCACTTCCACTCCGAAGTTCTCAACCCGCTGATTTCTCGAAAGAGAGCTTGCAGCTTAAAGACTTGTCGGGTTCCGTTTCAGCTTCCTCGGCGGGTCCGGGATGAAGGGGTGAAAATGAACACGTACGATAAATGAACGGCTAGCTTGAGGCTTGAGCTTTGCGCTTTGTATTCAATGGCTGCCTTCGAGTTTCGCTGTCGCATGTCCACTGTACCCCTTCTTCCCTGCCGATCTACAGCATAGTAGCTCGCAAAGCGTATTGCAAAGCTCCATCAGGAGGACACATCGCAAGCAATCAAGCTCTAACCCTCAAGCTTTGCGTATACAGACATGAACACGCTTACGAGTCCCGGAACGTTGCCTGCTGTGTCAGCATGCTCTCTGCCCACGCTGCGCGCGCGGGCCACGTCTCTGCGAGTGCTCGAGCCGCAGTCTCTCACTCCAAAATCGGGGGAACTGTGCCAGATCATGCCATAGAACCTTTCATGTTTGATCGCGGAGCCGGCAAGAATTGGGAACTAGGCGGGCGCAGCATAAGCTGCCAGGCCAAGGTCACAATCAGTTCCGCATCCCCATGTCCCCATCCCTATTCCAAGGTATCGATTGGACTTTACTCGGGAGGAGTGCAGACCACGTACCCTGAGCATAAAGGTTCTTCAACAATCGCTTCCACTGTCAGTCTCTGTCTCCGTGCTTGCTGCATAGCTTGGCTTACTGTACCCACTCCGTGTACTGCAGGGGGCAGACCTTCGGACAACGAACAGTCTTCCGGGAACCTTCCAGGCCGAAGGCAGGCAACTCGCGAGATTTGTGTCCTCGCCCGTCTCATCGCAATCGCGGTTATCCCAACCCTAAGCCACAGACCCTACTTATGATACAGAGACGTGCTCCAGGGTGAACCGACATTAGCGTGAAGCTGTCCTGACTTGAGAGGTTCTCTCAAGACAGGGCTGACCGTCGCGAGTCACTGCAAGAGGTCTACGGCCATCTCAGACACGTCCGCTCCCAGCCTGGGCGGCTGCCGAAACATTCGGATCCAAAGCAGAGCAGGCATAGCATCGCGGTCGCGTTCGTTTCCTTGGAACCTTCTGTCTGTGCAAGGCTTACAATGCTACAAGCTGGGGAGGCACTGAATGAATCTTAGCAGCCCGGTCGGAGGTTTGGGCAGTTGAAGCTCCTGAACGCGTGACCTCCAACTCTCCGACAAGGCGACGACAAGCCCAACAACCCTTCTCCTGCGACGACCACCACCAGCGAGGCAGCTTCAGCAGCTTCCAAAAACATCATTAAAGGCCTTTGCTCTGCTGTAGGGCCTATAGTTCGCGTGTGGGTGATATGTCGATCTAGTGTTCCCCAACCTATGCACATGGCATGAATCGCTCAAGCTAAGCAGCTTAACAGCCCATGAAGATAGACACTGTGGAGTAACTCTAGTGAAGGTACATTCACAGGAGAGTTTCTCGAGTTCTCAAATGCCTAGAAGCTCATTCAGCGCGTATTGGAGGAGGACTCCTGGAAAATGATGAAGTGGTCTGTATTCAGGCTTTCTAATTACAATCCAACTGCTTTGCTTCGAACACCAACCAGAGGCCCCCCCTCTCTTTAAAATCTGTGCATCCCCTCGATCCCTCGGCCCCTCGACACCCGCCAAAGCAGAATATCTCCAACGAACCCCCTACCAGCCAAGATGACTCCGCGCCTCGAAGGCTGATTTGGCACAGCCTGGAGCAAGTACTAAACTTCCAGGGAGCTCGTGCAGACCTAGACCTTCGGGTTTGGGGGGTTCTTGCGGTTCTTGCTGTTCTTGGGGATCTGGAGTTCAGGTTTATGGAGTGTACAAATTTTTCCCATATCAGAGTTGAGCAGTTTCTGTTGTTTTGGGTCTGAGGGCCTTCTGCGAGATGGAAACCTTGTCAACTGCAACAACGTCAAACAGCCGGCATGCCCCGTGAGATCGTCGTGATTTCGAGGCAACGTGCTGGGGATGGAATGCAGGGGAGGGTGGAACCAAAGACGACCCAGTTGGCACACTGTAGAATTAGCAAGGTCTGTCGTCCTCAAACACGGCATGCTGCCAGCTCGAAATTCCAGCTGGTGCCCTCGACCTGGAAAGCAAAAATCCAGATACCCGGAACTTTTGCCAGCTGTGAGAAAGCTTGAAGCCCCCTGGCCCAGCCTGTTCTGCGGAGCTCTCCGCAAACTTGTTACTCCTGAAGAGACAAGCAAGATGCTGAGTTAGAGAGGCCCTACCACTCGATTCGGGGTTCCATCAGCCACCATGACACAGCACCAAAAAGAGGCACCATGAGACGTCCTGCAATAACTCTCTTACTCTGTCAAGAGCGCATGTCAAAATCTTCACGATCCCAAAGGACTCAATCCAGCCTGCACGCCGTATCTTGAGACATCATATTTGCAAAGAATCCCAAGAATCCCTTGCTGGGTTGGAAGCTCTGGGTCTCGGGCCCTCCGCACGCCATATACGTGGCCCGGAAGCCCACGACCACTGGCCCCTCAGAGACGACATGTATTCGACAGGTGGTCTACTCGGAATGCCTGTGGACAGAGAAAGGCTCTAAACAAACCTTCTTGCGGTCGAGCCGGCTCTTCAGAATGCAGAATGTGGACGGCGTGGGAGGCGCCAATGAGTTTGGGAAAGGGTACGCACACGAGAGCTCCTAACGTCATTCTTGCAACGTGGCAATGCGGAGACAACAGCCATGGAAGGTTCCTCAGTACTCATCTTCCGGTCGTGCCTCCGCTAGCCGCGCCATGCTTCGGGCGACATCGCGTGGTGGCCAAGCCTCTTGGCAGCACTCATCCTGCCCCTCCTCCCCTCCCCACCTCTCCTCGTCCCCCCTCCCTTTACCCGCCTGGCCTTGCCGTTGCTGCCTCTCTTCCCTGCCCCTTCCTTCCCTAGCCCATGTTCTGCTTTTAGCTCTGAGTGCTGAAAAACTCAGGTCCTGCGCTTTCCTTCCTGCTTGTTTGCCTGCCGGGTTCCTTGGCTGGAGAGCTCTTAAGAGCATGAAGAAACCCTTTTCCCCTGCCCCCCCCTCCTCCCCTCCTTCCACCCCGTCCTCCCGCCACCCTCCTCCTCCCCCTCTTTCCCTTTACACTCTCCTGCGCGTTCCTTTGTCTCTGCATGTTCTGTTTTTAGCTGTTCTCTGAGTGCTGAAAATCTCAGCTCCTGCCCTTTCCTTCCTGCTGGTTTGCCCGCCCACCTTTCCTGTTCCCGGTTCCTCACTCAAAGATGCTCTGGCAGGAAAGAACAGCACTGATGCAAAGTTACAACTTTCCGTGCTCTCCTGGCCCTCAGAAGCCGAGGCGGGCGGCGTAGCGTTAAAACCACGATATTGCACCGTTGAATGCAAAGCGCGGACAAGGTTTATTCTGCATGGCATGGGCTGCCAGTCGTAACTAAGGATAACCACTGTCAAGCCAGCAGTCTGCACCCTACAGCCTCCGCCCGCGGCTTGGCCGACTCTTCGTCAGCAGCCGCCTGCCACGCTTCCACAAACCCCCTGCAAACAAACAGAGGGAGAGATATAGCAGCCCTGATACAGTAACAGGAACCTTGAAGGGAACCTCCACACTATTCCATAAAAGAGCCCCAAGAGATGGAGAGGGGAACATGGCGACCGCCCAGCAATCGGGCAGTTTAGGGCTGCCTGTCCTCCTCGCCGCAGTGCGAGTGTTCATCAATGAAAGTCGTCAAAGCCACAGCTCGGGCTCGCTTACACGAGGTGGAATTTGTTTGTTCCATATCACAAATTCTGTGCACAGGTTGTGGCACCGATTCAAGGGGTTTAAGTCAGGGCCGAAAGGAAAATATCTTCGAGTTCTGGTCGTTGAGGCGTTGGGCTTGCGGAGTAGATGTAGGACTTCGTTAGGAAGTCCCGGCTCATGCTTGGGATGTGTACTACGAGCTTGAGCTGGGATAGTAATAGTGGGTCATGGATGGGAGAGCACGGTGTAGTGCAGCATGATGCTCGGGTTGAAGATGTGTGTGTCTGTGTGGGTGGTGCCCGGTTTCAGCCTTGATTAGATTGCCCTGACATAGGTTAAGTCAAAGCCGCACCAACCGTGCAGGCTCTGGAAGACTGTGACCGAGATGCCCGCGCGAGGTTTAACACAATTACTCACAGCGGGAACTGGTGCCTGCGGTTGCCTTGCCACCACAGTGCGCAGCAGCTCCTTGAAGAGCTTCATGCGCCTCAAGTTGGCAGCTCGCCGAAAAGTTCGCAGGGCGAGGCTTAAGGCCAGTGCTCGAGGCGCTCTGGCGCGAGCTCATAAGGCTTCGCCACGGCCTGAACAAAACGAGACGTGCTGCTCATGCTTCTGAAAGAACATGCACATTGCGACCCAACAAGGTCCGAGATCCACAAGGTCAACATCGCAAAGCTTGCACCACGACTCGACACACGGATTCTGCTTCCACTCATGATGAACGACGAAGTTACTGGTATCAGCTTTCTACAGCTACAAAACCCACAACTTCACAAGACTTGCCTTGATGTACTGCAGTTCTTGGACCTCAGCAGACACAAGCGTGTCTTCGTGCGCCACGCGAGGGCTCAAGGCTCCGCTTGGCGATCGAACAGCTGCTCGTCAGGACATCCTCCGTGCTAGTCTCGAAAGCCGACCGGGTTGTCATGCAAAGGCTTCTGGCTTTAGGTTGAGGGATCGGCCATACGAACGGTTTCGTTAACATGCCGGCGAGTCAACTGATGCTTCGCAAGATGAGAATTGCAGAGCGAAATTTCGCTTCTCCATGCGACACGTCCGTTCCACTGGGATGTGGTGTTGCGCTCCAGGACCATGATCAGCCCACTGCTCCACCCCACTGCTCCAGCTCCCTGGTCTGAGGGTCCAGCCACCCGCGGTGGCCTCATCTGCTCGCGCCTGAGCTTCTCCAGCTCCTGCGCAGTGCAGCACTGCTCTCAAGCCCAAGCCAGAAAGCGTTCAAAGTACTCCAGGGCCTAACGCTGGCGGGAATATCATGCATTGCCTTCATGTATTGTTGAATTCAGACGAACTCAACCCTGAGCATGTGCACTGCAAGATTCATGTTCAAGCAAATTAACTTATCAAATTAATGGTGTCTGAGCCGATACTGTCCGTTCTGAGGGCAGACTGGGAAAGCAAGCTAGTAAAACTTGTGCTTTGACAAGGCACCGAAAAGAGCTACTTTGTGAACTATCATCTGCCCAGGACGCGACGACAAACAGAGAGAAGGCACGGAGACATGTTTACAACGAAGAGCTTGGCAATAGAAACTCGCAAGTTGATCGATGTTGTGTTGGCTCTGACTATCATGCTTCAAACCGTACAGCCCGAAGTCTGCTCCGCTTTCGAAACACGGACGCGCAAGCCACAGCTAAAGACTGACGCCCAGAGGCCGCAGATCTTTCTCAACAAAAGAGTCTTGAGAATCACAGCTTCTTCTCGCGACAGCATACCGCAATGACCGACCTGTTCCCTTCAGGACCCCAAAACGCAGAGGCCCACTCAGCAACCGGCCACCCACTCGGGATGTATCTTCTCACGCCAGAAGGGCTCCAGTTCCTGGTGAGGAAGAGGATGGCGAAGAGAGGGAATGGCAGTTTCAACAATGTTGCCCCGCCACTCACTGAAGACCTGTTGACCCCGGAGCTTACAGCCACAGCGACACGATCAGGTTGTGAGAGGCTCTATCCCTTAACTGCACACAGCACACCCAAAGACAAAGAAACGAGAAACAACACACAGTCTCTTCCTTCCTCCCTCTCTTTTTTGGCATGGACTTGCCGCAGTCTTGCACGTGCTCACGGCCAGAACTTTTTGTGGAAGAAGAGGCAGAGCTCGCTGAGATTGGAGTGGGATGAGTGGAGCGCTCTCATGAAGAAGTTAGCAGCTACCACAAGCCGATTGAAACCGTATGCCCGAAACAGAGATGACAAGGGTAGTAAATAAGAAAGAAGTTGCGATTGCACAACTGAATCCAACTGCTCTGCAAACTGCTGAACGTGGACTGAACTAAATGCTTTGTTGCCGTTGCTTACTGATCTTACTGCATTCAAGACTTAGCCCAATCCTCCAAACGCTTCACAAAACAGTCTGCCATGCAGAGCAACTTCCCCAGCGAATACTGGCCCGCGCTTCTGACAATCAGCCCTTCGCACTGCTAAGGCACTGCTAAGGACCGAACAGCAGACGAGTCCGACGGTGGACTTCCGGCCTTAGAGACTCGCTGCTTTTTGTGCTCGAACTCGAACCCTTAATTCGTCTTCCTAATCGTCACTTTCTACTTGACCTTTCTGATTCTTATAGCTTGCCAAAACTATGAATGGCAGCAGCTGCAAGTGCCCAGCAGTTGATACGATGATAGTACATGTAACTCACCGTGGCGACTGAAGCGGCCTCACAGCCCGAGCTGCCGTGTTTGGATGTACTCTGCCATGCTTCGATTTGCCTTCTGAGCGTCTGTGGAATAGCTGCGCAAGACATGCGATAAAAAGACGCACTTGTCAACTGAAACTCAGTAAGAACAGTTTCCCCGAAGAGGCCTGCAGAGGCCCTGAGCGCCCCAGATCGCCCCAGTGCCGGATTCTCGGATGCAGGCTGGGCTGGCAGTCGATGAAGACGCTGGCGACAAGCAGAGCTGAGGAGGCCCACCTCACGTGCTTGCAATGTGCAGGGATGCTTGGGCTGCTTGGACATGAAGACGGGTTGCAACAATCTAATCCGCCGAACATCCAGGTCTAGGGAACATAACCATAGTTATCCCACTTAGAACCCTACTTATAACTACCCCCATGAACCTCCAAGTTGGGGCCCTTCGTGCAACGCCGACCCGGTGCCTAATTCGACTTTGGGACAGGCGCACTGCCCAGAGACTCCACAGTAGTTCCGTGTTGCGATTACCGTATAGGATGCTCAATATGAGCCGCCAAAAACAACTACTATGGAGCCTCAGGGTAGTACTTGGTGTTGGCAGCGAGAGGATAAGCGTGAAGTCTGTGGCAGGGCTGAACTTTGCACTATATTGCCGATGTGCGGAGGCGTGAAACCCAGAGATTGTCAGCTGCCGATGCTATCATGGTTTGCCTTGTGTTTTCGCTAGGAGGTGCTTTAAAAGCCTTTGAAAAATGTTACGAGGTAAGATCCTCTGAAACCCAATAAGAGCAAATATAGAATGTCCCAAAGCCCTACCTAGTTTCGGCATTGGTAGGGTCTGGGGTCGGGGGCTGGGGGTTTTCGGTTTAAGGTTTATGTGGCTTGGTTTAGGAAGTTGTGCTGCGGGTGCGGAGCGCGTGCTGGGTTTAGTGTTTGGGCCTTCGGTCTATTTAGAAATTTAGCCTCAGATATCCCTTGGACCAGCCCGCTCTGGCATTGGTTGCCTTTGTGCACGCACGGATGACTGCTTAGAGAGTCGTCCTACCTTGTCAGCTAAGGCTCGATACCCGAAACCTCCAACCACTGCAAAGCCTAGACCTCGATGCTGCATCCGGGATCCCATGCCTCAAACCCTTACGAACGAAAGCCGAAGCTTGAAACCGAGTTTTGGGGACAGATCAGCTAATGATGATATTCCCTTCTTGTCCCGAGCGCTTCTTGCTGAGGTTGCCAGATATTCTGACTGTAGAGACATGCAGCATATCTTATGTTACCGGAACGCAGCTTGGACGAGGACAACGAGATGGGGTTCTTCAAGCTAACCTAAACCCTAAACCCCTGAACAAACCCTACACCCCTAAACCCCAAACCAGAAACCCTTTAACCTCAGCCTGCTTCAGTCCTAAGCCTGTTCCTAAACCCCAAAATTCTTGAACACCCATCAGGCCCATCAGGACATCCAGCACTGAAGGGTCTCTCGTCTTTGGGGGTTTGGAGTGTCCGACCTCAAGATGCCACAGCCCACGGTTTTGGGGGCTCAAGACTGCATTATAGTATACTATACTATCTCATATGGTATATTAAAATATGATATAGTCTGTTATAGTATATTATAGTCAATTACAGTAGTATACTATAGAGTATATTGGTTGCACTCCCCACCTGCGGCGCAGTAGAGGCCTTCTGGGCACGTCTGGCAGCCAACTCCATTGCACATATACATGCCTCATGCAGGTTTGGCGCTTCAGGCGTTTAGGGTTTAGGGTTTAGGGGTCGTTTCAGGGTTGAGATTTCGAGGTTTACGGTTTAGGGCTTAGGATGGTGCTTGAGCAACAGCCGGGGCCCCTAGAGGTGTAGGCTCGTCCGTGGCTTGCTCTTTATTTACGCGCGTTACCGTCCATGTGCTGCGCGCTGTTCTGTGTGCACAGCGGCTAGTAGTAGTAGTAGTAGTAGTAGTAGTAGTAGTAGTAGTAGTAGTAGTAGTAGTAGTAGTAGTAGTAGTAGTAGTAGTAGTAGTAGTAGTAGTAGTAGTAGTAGTAGTAGTAGTAGTAGTAGTAGTAGCAGTAGTAGTTGCAGTAGTTGCAGTAGTTGCAGTAGTTGCATTAGTAGTAGTAGTAGTAGTAGTAGTAGTAGTAGTAGTAGTAGTAGTAGTAGTAGTAGTAATAGTAGTAGTAGTAGTGGTCGTGGTAGTGGTCGTGGTAGTGGTCGTGGTCGTGGTAGTAGTAGTTGCAGTAGCAGCAGCAGTAGCAGCAGCAGCAGCAGCAGTAGCAGCAGCAGTAGCAGTAGCAGTAGTAGCAGCAGCAGCAGCCGCAGCCGCTGCAGCAATAGTAGTTGCAGCTGGCCTGCAGCAGCACGGCATCTACGGCGACCGAGTTTGTTCAGGGGGGAAATGCGCGGGACGAGACAGAGAGAAAGAGAGAGACAAAAAAGGCAGAGAAAGCGAGCAAACAGAATCATCGAAGGTGCGAAGCACCGTGAGCTCTGTGCTGCCTGAAGTAAAGATGGTCTAAAGAACGTAAGAGTCACATGAAGAGAACGAACACAACTGTGACAGAAAATCAACACTGCAGTGGGAGTCGTGTCTGCAGTAGTAGCAATCGGCCATGGAAGCACATCCGACTACTGCTGCTACTGCTGCCGCCACTACTGTGACACAATTGTTACTGGCCCTCGTGCTTGCCAGCACAACGACGATAGCATGAAAGTCGTGATGGCACCCAAGCCAACAAAAAATACTGATTGTACTGCTTAGCATGTACTAGCTACGAGGAGCTCTGTCAAGTGATCCAGAGAAATTGCATAGCACGTGGGGGTTTCCGAAAATGGGGTACCCTAATATAGTACCCTAAATCCCCAAAGGTACCCCTAATTTGCAGAAACTCCCACGTGAACTAAAATCCACCTCGCCTTCGGCGCAACGACAATCGGTTGCCGCCTGAGAACCGCTCTCCTGCAGCAGGCTCTTGCAGCCGTGGTCTGAGGTTTGGAGTTTTAAGACGTTTTGCTTAACTACACTGAACTCCGACCCTTGGCAAAAATTGTTATTTTAGCTGTTTCTTAGGGGTCATAAGAACCAAAGCTTAAAATTGCTATTTCTAAGTGCCCCTAAGTTAAATGGGCACCTTAGTTTAAGCTTCATGCGGCACAGCAACGTCGAGCAAAACGGACCCTGGAACCCACGCCCTTCGCAAAAACACGCGGGTTACTTTAGCTTCCTAGCCTCAGGGCGGGAACTTCACCATAATCTCATCGCTAGACCCCTACAATCTCAAGATTATATACTAGTTTTGAAAACATTGATTGCAGTAGCGGTATTCGTTCTCGCAGCAAAAGTCACCGCTGTCATCGCAATCGAGAAACCAAGCTTAAAAGAAAGGATCATACTACTGTAGTAGAAACAATCACTTGCATGAATATACCAAGCTCTGGAGCGAGGCCTTGCTAAAGAGCTTGAGTTTAAGGCAAGACCCCAAAGAGATCTTTGATCGTATTCTCCGCAAAACGCCACCCCCTTCAACAAAAAAGAGTCTTTGAATCATGGTCAGAATAAGAGTGATAATGATTGATACTAAGAGTATACTGAAAGAATGAAACGAAGTATAAAAAAACAACAACGTATTTACAAGTTCAACTTAGCGAAGCACCGGTGGTCAGCCTGACTATCAGCATGTGATGTGTCATGTTTGAACTAGTAGAATCCGCATTACGGGGGGCACTAATCTGGCAACCTTACACTAGACCCCCAGACGACCCCCAAACTCCGGAGGTTTAGGGTTTACCTTAACCCCAAATAACCTACCTTTTTAAGGACTTATATAAGGAAATCATAAAAAGGAGCCCTAAAAACGTAGGTTTCTTAGGGTCCAGGTTTAGGCCCTAAGGCTTTGAACCAAGTTAAACCCCCACCCCGGAACCCTGAACCCAGCCTGCTGTGCCTCTGTCTCCTGGTTTAATCCGCACCTAGGCTGGCAGTTCAGAAGGGTGCCTACGTGACTGGACCGGGGGGAAGTACTGCTCTGGCTCGTGTCAAAGCTTTATCAAAACTATTCAGATCAACTTCATACAAATCTGCGCACCATTGGGCGCAGTCAAGTTGCCAGGGAAGTGAGAAGGAAAGTGTCATGTCAGCTGAGGGTTCAAAGTCGACTCTTCAGTACATCCGATGGCAAATTTGGCCCTGACCGTGCGTCCTTATGCAAGCAAGCCCGTGAGAGATTCTTGGCTAATGCTGTCTAGCAATAGCTCCGCAACTGTTTTTACAAGCCCAAACCCTAAACTTAACCTAAACCGATGCAAATCAAAATCTGCAAAGCAAAACACAGAGATGTGAATCGTGCAGTTCATGGGAGGGTAGGGGACTATACTTCCTTAAATAAGCCTTATTAGATCCTTACGAACTACGGGAATTAAGGCCCCCTACCCCTCCCTATCAACGGTGTAAACCAGGGTCAAGTCATCCCAGGCACGGAGTGCACACGCTGGCGCCGGTGTTGACCATGTCGGTTCCCTTCGGACATTTCTTGCAAGCCTCCCACGGCTGGCGTTGCGAATCTAGGATTGCAGGCCCAAAGCCGAGCCAATAACTCGAAACCCAAAGCCCCAAACCCTGAAATCAACATCTGCTTAACAGGAAGCCTCGAAAACTCTTCAGGGTACCGGAGCCACTTCCTCTGCTTTAGTTGCTCCCCGTCCTGAATTACAAGCCCCAGCAAACGGCGGGAACCCTAAACCCTGAACCCTCTTTCGGACTTGGGTTTGGGCTGTGCTGCCCTTCTTACAAACTTGTTACTAGGTCCTCCGTCCTCCGACCCCTGGACACCTATGACGCCCTACAAAAGCCGTACAAACCCCTAGCAGGGTTCCACGAAGACTAACAGGAAGATGCGAAACCGGAGTTCACACAAAACAGTAAATTCTAAACCTAAACCCTCAACCTCTTCATAGAACCCTTTTAGATCCCTCTAAGGCACCTTTATGGATCCCTTTAAAGGAACCCTAAACCCTAAACCCCAACAGCTCACTGCCCCGACGTGTCCCAGCAGACCTCCAGCCCCAACTCATCCGAGTAGAAGCCTGGTCAAAGCTTCAGAGTCCAGGACTTTAGGGCTTAGGGTTCCTCTAAAGAGATCCATGAAGGTAGGCTTTATAGAGTTTAATAGGGGTTTCGGGCTTGGGTTGGTTGGTTGGGTTGGGGTTTAGGGTTTGGGGCTTAGGGTTTACGGCTTTTCGGCTGTAACCCTTCACCCTAAACCCTCAACCGTTACAGGATCTAGGGTGTAAGGTGCTCGCGTCAGCCGTTAGCGGTTAAACTACCTTTCCTAGCTTAGCTTGCCATTACGTACTGAGTTTAGTGGTGTCACGGATTGTTGCTTCACCAAGTTCTTACCTGAGACCGTCTTGCAGACGAGGCGAAAAGCCAATCCGATTGCCTGACTCTGAGGCTGCACAAGGCGACGAAGCGGCTCCATCCTAGCAATTTGAGGGCTCGCTGGACTCGAGCTTGCATTGGTTTCTGGTGGAGGGGGGTGAGAGTGCATGACTCCAGGATGTTTCTGGATGATATTTGGAAGCCTTGCCAAGTCAATGTTCATTGATTGCGTATTAAATAGCCGCAAACTCATGAGCTTGAGCTCCAGCATACGGCCAGGCAAGCTTGGCGGATCGCCTTCGCCGGCTTGCGAGGAGGCACTTTGCTCCAGACCTGCGGTAGCACTGCTGACTCTGTAACAAGACCCAGCAAGCCCCAAACTCTTGCATCTGCGCGGCGCTCAGGGTCTTAGGTGCTTTGACGCGCTTCTGGCTCTCAAACTGACTCAGGAGAGGTGCATGCATGTTCTAGGTTTAGGCTGTCTTGGGGCAAAATCTTCATCGGTTTTAGGAGGTGTTTGGGGAAGAAGAGGTTTCGGGGTATGGGGAGATGATTTCGGCGTGGGGCAGTCGGGGAACCCTTGCATTCTAAACCCTGAAGTTTGGGTGCTTAGGGTTTACCCCGTCGTAAACCCTCCCTCCTGTGGTTCATGGTTTGTTCCCGGTTTAGAGCTAAGCTTTAAGGGTTTCCCCGTGGTTCCCCTGTGGTTCGTGGTAGGTTTCGGGTTAGCGGGCTTCGTTCACCACGCTGTTTCAGGGAACTCCACTTTCGTGAAACACATTCCAAAAAAGATGGCTGCCATGTTCAAGCCGACTCTACCTCAGGGCGGGCCATGACCGATGCCTTACGCTCAGGTGCGGCAGCTTCCGGCACTTCCCTACACCACACAGCACTGAACGCATCATGCTTGGCAAGCGGATCCTCGCAGTGTGCACAACTGAAAAGGCGCAGAAACGCGGTTCACCGAGGGTCCCGTAGAGCGATCAGGGTTGGAGATTAGGGGAGGTTTCAGCGTGTTTGTCTAGCTTCATACATGTTGTGAAAGAACTTGGGTGTATCGGTGCGGCCGCGCGCCGTCAGCGGTCGGACGCGTGCGCGTGCGGTCAGGTCGCTGCATGGGTGAGGGCGCGCACGGATCGGGGGTGCGCCGATACGTCGATTGAGGCCTTGGAAAGATAAATCGGTGTATCGGTGCGAGCGGGCTGATTGGCGGTTAAAACAGTAAGCAGGAGTCCTTGATGCCCACGCCCTCCACCCCCCTCCCCCACCCACACCCACCACCCACCACAACCCATCCCTCCTCACCCACACCCACCCTCCGACCCACCCACTCTGCCTCGCTTACTTTCTTTTCATACTTCAAGACCTCGAGACATGCAAACTGACCTCAAAGAAGATCGTCCCATGGCAGAGGTTGCCTAGCTTCTATCATGAGAATGATCGCGATTGCGATGGCGTTCATCATGGCTTGGAGTCTCGAGGCGCAGAGAGGCTTCCGGAGTGGACGTTTGGGAGATTTTTGGGGCTTTAGCTTTAGGGTATTTTTGGGGTTTAGGAAATTTTCGGAAGTTAGGAGACATTTAGGGCTGACGGCTTGGGGCTTAGGAGTTTTGAACTGCCTCCGGCTCAAAGTTGGCTCAGGAGACTTTCACGCATTTTGTGGGCTTAGGCTGGCGGGGTTCATACAGGTTATAGGTTGTAAATAGGTGTTTGGGCAAACAGGAGGTTGGGGTCTCATGCGCTTAAGATCGCCTGAGAGTTTTTGTGGGAACATGATTTTGGTGTAGGGCAGCTTGGGATCCTAGCCAAACACTGCAGCCTAAATCCTAAGCCCTGCATCCTAAGCCTTAAAATTCCCAATCCTAAATCCTTGAGCGCGCCTTCACCCAGTGCTCTTCCCACCAGGGGTCGCCCTGCCGCAAGCGGGGAGGGGGGCTGGAGGGGGGTGGGTGGGGGCACTTTCCAATACTCCTAGATCATGACACGTCCAGAACGAGCACAAACCGGCCTGGTAGTCCGCCATGCCGCACTCGGACTATGTTACAGTGCCTAGCTCTGTAGGTTTCAAAGTTCGAAGGACCGAAAGGGTCTTGAGATTAATGTGACGGTTCTTGAAACATCAGGAAACGCAAGGACAGACATCCTGTGTTAAACAAACCACCGGGCAGTCTAACCATCCACCGAAACTGTTTAGTTTAGGTTTTTCTGGAGGGTGAAAATGCTCCGCACGTGGAGCTGTGTTCTGTGCTGCTGTGGTGCTCTGTGCTGCTGTGGTGCTCTATGCTGTTGTGGTGCTGACTCAAGCAAAGCAGGCGCTGATCAGCCAGAAGTCCGACAGTCACGCAAGGCATTTAGTGCCTACTTCACCCAATCACCCAGACGCGAGTTCGGCTCCAGTTGCTTTCCATTTAGCTGGCTAATTACATTTCACTAACCATATCATTTCATTAGGCCGATAGGAAGTGTTAAGTTAAGTAGGATTTTCCTAGCAGAAGACACGCGGCTGACACTTTCCTTGCTCATTCATCCGGCGCCCAGGGTCTCGTCATTCCCTGATGGTTGAGGTCTCTCGAACAGATAGAGACGTGACGACGCATCCCAACGCACTCAACTCCCCAAAGCACCACTATAGAGATACTGAAAACACTGCCGGTATTCTAGGTCTCCATTATATAAGCGACTGACAAAACCCTGTGTAGGGGGCTTTCCAAGGACTTGGCGCCCCAAAGCTTCACAAACTCAAGGTGAACCTCTCGTTTTTCTTGGGCAAAGTTTGGGCAGCAGCCCGCTGGCACAGGAAAAAATAAAAATGCCGCAGAAAACTCCACAAGCCTGGCCCTGAAGCCGAAAGCCTGGAGGGAGCTGGAGACTAGCCAGCCCTGAAACACCCTCAAAAAAAAAAGAAACAAAGCCAGAGAACGCATGAACCATCAAGGCCCCACACAATCGATGCGATGCAGCGCCCCGGGCTGGGCTGGTAAGCTCCGCCCACGGAAGATCTTGTTGTGCCCGGCAGGCAACTTTTAGAACCCCAACCGGAAGTGCTGCAAGCAGCTCACGGGCCCAAGCAGCTTGCCGACTTGCTCAGGGATACCCCTGAGAAAATGTTGCTTCCAAACAACTAAAAAAGTGAAACAGAGGCGGGGGCGCAAGCAACACCAATGACGCAGCTTTGGTGCAAAGCACTCTTCCTCCAGCTTCAGATCCAATGACGCAGCTTTGGTGCAAAGCACTCTTCCTCCAGCTTCAGATCGTGTTTCAAAGGCCTTCCGCACAAATTTGCAGCGTTCTCTATTCTACTTCGAATGCAAGACGGATTGCAGTGCAAAGCGTTCTGACCGCAATCCTTTTTTACCGCAGAGATTGCTAAGGATGCTATGCTGTGCGAGGCATTGCTCGCCGTAGGAGAAAACAAGGCATGCGATGCCGAGCTAACCCCCAGGGCGTGGAGGGTGGGTGAAAATTCTGTTGCATGCGATGCAATGCGTGAGAAAGCTAGTTGTTAGTGTCTTGTGCCGAAAGGCGGTGCGAAGCAACAGTTACATTCGACACAAGAAACAGAAAACACAGTTGATACAAAAAACAAACTCACAACTAGCGTTCTCTATTCTACTTCGAATGCAAGACGGATTGCAGTGCAAAGCGTTCTGACCGCAATCCTTTTTTACCGCAGAGATTGCTAAGGATGCTATGCTGTGCGAGGCATTGCTCGCCGTAGGAGAAAACAAGGCATGCGATGCCGAGAACGACTACACCGCTCTTGGCGGCAATGATGAAGGGAAGCGGCCCGGCAGACTTTGGGGCCGAGCCGGCTGCCGAGGTGGCCAAGGACCCGTACATGGCCTCGCCAACCACATCCCTGCACCTGCCGTCTATGGGAGCGGCCAAGAGGACGAGATCGCGATCTGTGTCCAGGCGTACGCCTGTCAAGGAGCAGGGACGCAAGCCACAGGCCAAGCCACCCACTGGCCCAACTCTGGGCGAGAAGCTGGCAGAGGCCAGGAACTCTCAGGTGATCGATGCAGATGCCGACATCGACGAGGACGAGCTTGTGGCGAACCTTGGCCAGGCGGAGGTGGCTTCTGGAGATGGGAGCAAGACCCTGTGATGAGGGGTGATGAAGCCAGATATCCGCGGGGAGTGCAATATGACCCTGGCGGAGAGGCATGCAGGCTTTTTCGGTGTGTCCTGCGACCTCAGGTAGCAGACTCGGTGATGGGTCGAGATCTGCCAGTATCATGCTATGAGTGCTGGTGCGGAAGCCATTGGCACCTGATGGCCCACTGCTATGTGGGAGATGTTCGGCCTTTGGGCATGGACAATGAGGAGGTGATGTTTGCGAAAGTATGGAGCCTTCTGGACGTGGGGGCGACCCTTTCTGATTCGTTGGTGAGTTTTCTTGAAAGGCTGTGCTACCACTGCGAAGTATGGTGGTATGGTCTATGGTGTACTGGCAGCTGGGCGATCTTGTGCTCTCTGCTGCTGGCCCATGGATGCCAAGTGCTTTGGAAAAGGCCATTTGCTGTACCGAGAAAGGGTGTGGCAGCGAGGCCTGTGTGGATTGCGATTCCCCTGGCCCTTGGTCTGCTTGGACAAGTTCAGGCGGCGAAACACTTGGACCCACTGGCATATAGATGTGCTGGACTCCCGTCGCCCTTTGAGCAACAAGCTCAAGCGGAAGCCAACATGGTTTGGACCAGGCCCCTCTACAGCGGCGGACTTCTACCAGCACATGTTCATCCTGATGGACCTGAACCGCTACCACGACCTGATCCAGGTCCGGTACTTGTACAAGAAGCGCAGCGAGACCCTGGAGCACCAACGGCCCATCACATCTCTGTCTGGGTCACGTCTCCCTTCTGTGGTCCGGAGAGTGTGGATGTGGCGTACGAGTTCCCGATGTCGATGGAGCAGGTCTATGACGTGGCCAGGGACAGCAGGAATGCCATGGCACAAACCTGGCTGAAGTATGTGGTGCCAATTCAGCCTCAGCTCCATGACGACTATGGCTCCTTGATGTTGCTCCCTGACTGGGTCATTCACTCTGATAAGTGTGGAGTTCTCCTAGATGCCCGGGATGCCAACAAGGAAATTTTCGCCTACTACCATACAGGGCCTTTGACCAGATATTCGGTCCTCCAGCATGCTGAGTTCCCTCAAACTGCACCAGTTGAAGTGTTTGTTGGGGGAGATCTGGCACCCTTGGGCCCCGCGGAGTCCCGGAGGCCAAGTCAAGGAATCCTGGTAAAGATCATGCCTCGAGGCATGACGCCTGTGTGGTCTGGAGTCCTGGAAGACCGGCTTCGAGATCCAGACCAATGGAACCCTCACCAGGAGCACCCACTGCCCGCAGACGTGAAGCTCATAGCCTTCCAAACCGAGCAGGAGCAGCACTTGCACAGAGCTGTCCGTGGAACTGAGGATACGCAGAGCACTGTTGTGGTCAGGGAGTTCGACAAGGTGGCTGGCTCCTTTTGGCTAAGGGCGCCTACGGATCGCCCTCGCCGATTGAACTGGTGTGGACTCCGAGTGCACACCATTGTGGCGGTGGCAGATACAGCTGAGCACCCACGGCCTGGCACCCAGATTGTCTTCGTTGATCTTCGGGGAATTGGAGTGTGGCCGCAGTGGGTGGCGGTCCAGAACCACCGTTTTAACCCTGGGCGTTACGTGGAGGCCCTCCAGATTGAGGTCGTTGAAGGCTACACGGTCGTCGTCTACGGTGGAAGACAGGTTGGTCGCGAAGGTGACCTTCATGTTGAATATGGTGACACCGTTGAGGTTGCTTTGCGATGCGTGGTAGACTTATCTAAATTCAAGAGCCATGCTCTGGAGGGCAAGTTGGCTAGGGGTACGGTAAGACGGGGGCAGGGGTACGGTACGACCGGGGCGGGGGTACGGTACGACCGGGGCGGGGGTACGGTACGACCGGGGCGGGGGTACGGTACGACCGGGGCGGGGTACGGTACGACCGGGGCGGGGGTACGGCACGACCGGGAACGAGGTACGGTACGACCGGGGCGGTGGTACGGATACGACCGGGAACGAGGTACGGCAACGAGTACGGTACGATCGGGGCAGGTACGGTACGACGGGGACGGGGGTACGATAGGAGCGGGGCGGTGGTACGTACAATGGAGGTACGGTGCAATAGCCTTTAAAGAGTTAGTTTGTAGTATATAGTGCATATTTGAGTAGTAGGCGTATAATTCGGAACTACTTCTGTGGGTGTATTGAGAACAAGAAACAGATAGTGCATCAAGGACGCAAAGACTTGCTAATCAAGTCACTCTGTGGGCGGGCAGATGCACACCAATTGCAGCATGCACGCGACTGTCGTATTTTTCCCCAAGCTTCGAAGTCAGCTCGTGTTTCTCCGCTCCCCGGCTGTGCTGTTCGAAGGATTATGGCCGATTGGGCAACTGTACATGCCAGCCAATCACATCCGGCGTTGCTTTTTCAATGCCGAGATCAGCACACTCACGTCCATGTCCTCTTCGATTTCCGAGTCGGTCGGATATGATAGTTCCAGGGCTGCTGCGAGGAACACAGCGAGCATCAAGGGAGCGGTAAACCTGAGCTTATCTCTTCGCGGGATCAGGGTTGTTGAATTGTGTTTACTTTTTATTTTAAAGACAGGCTTAATTATACTCTGTCTTTTCTTTCTCTAACTTCCCTTCAACGGCATGTTCGGCAAGGTGCGCGTTGCCTGCTAAATCGCCGAGCTTGTGCTCGTCAAAGAGATGCAACACATCCGTGTCGAATTGGATGCCCTGCATGTGGAGCATCTTTCTTCCTGAATGCAAAGCAAACGCGACACCGCTAAAGCAAGACAACTTCTAAAAACATGCAAAGCCAAAACCGCGAAGCTTAAGCTTGCAAGGCTCCCACAATCAGGCGGTTCGACGCAAGATCATACATCTTGCTGCCCGGAAGAAGAGTCGGCATCTCCTAAGATATCATCAAACTGTATCGCTCAAACTTTCACCCAGCATTGTCAGCTAACAAAATGGGCAAGGTTCTTCAGCTCCGCTTGTTGGCGTGCGGGATGAAGACTGGTAGATGTCTCCGAACCTGATGAGGCCCTTGCCCGCTTTGCCAAGATTCATGTTGTCGTTGTGCAGGAACAGCACGTTCTTGGCTGATGGCACCCGGTTTATCACGCCACATACTGTTGCTGCTTGCCATTATGATGAACCGGGGTGGTGATGACGAGTACACTGCCAACTAACAACTCTAGCCGGGCTCAGTTTAATAAAGTACCTTGGGACATTTACGGCTTGGGGTTTAAAGTCTAAAATAGACGATTTAACCCGCCTTGGTGACGTTAGTGACCAAACCTGCAGCTCCCTTCCTGTATCAACTAAATCCTAAATCCCCTAGCCTTAGATTCTACATCGAATCTAAATCCAAACTGTAATTCTCTGTGGTTCCAAATTCCAGAAACAGCCAGAATCAGACACAATCCAATACTGGCTGACATAACCAGGTGTCCTCTTTCTCCCTGTGGCTCAAACTCGCAAACCATCGGGACTCTTCGAAACACTCTGGAATAGCAAGCGGCCAGCTGATGCCACCTGGCGCGAATCGAAAGGATCAGTGCTAGCTGCTAGTAACATTACCAACTGATTATTATATGTACACGACTCACGACATATCTCACACTCTCATCTCAATTCAAACCAGGAGGCGTTTCTCAGCCAATTCCATGTGAACGCCCTTCCACTTGCTGAACTCCTTCTCGATACCATCATCTTCGTCCTTATCTTTGTCCTTGTCCTTTGTATCCTTCTTCGCCTTGCGGTTCTCTGCGCGGACCTCCGCTTTCAAGATCGCAAACTCCCGGCGAGTAATCTCGCCTGTCACCACACAGCTGTCGGCGGGCAACAAAAAGTCGGCCTCATTCGCGAACTTTAGTTCGAGACTAACTGGCTTGCCAAGGATTAAGTACAATAAACCGAGCCGAGGGTGAGTCGCATAGCTACACTCATTGACTCATTAATCCAAGGAGCTGGCGGCTGACATTTCAGTTTCATACCTTGTAGCCTCTTTGCAATGTTGTCGAATTTGGGATTCGGGTGCAGCTTTTTGTTGAAACCTACGAAAAACAATCTGACCCTCCTTTGCGGAACGCCGTAATCGGAGCTCTGTATTCGATAAGCCTTGACTGCGAAGCCTTGTTGGCGCAAGCTTAGCATCACATTTTCGAAATTGCAGTCGCCAGCTCCGTTGTAGTCATCGGCGGACGTCATGTCCACATTCTCGAGTAGGAAGAACTCCGTTTCGATCTCGCGCAGCGTGTCCAACACAGCCCGGAAAGTCTGATATGTGGATGATTCCTGGGCAAAGCTTCTTCGACGGTTTAGTTTTGTTGGTGTGATGTCTAGCTAGAGTCTAGTCTAGAGTCTAGAGTACAAATTCATAGATGACAATAATGGCAGTTTGTGGCGTGCAATCACTGTGGAGTCAGGAATGAAACATGCTCGAAATTGAATTCAGGATTTAGAATACAAGGCTTCTCTTTTGCTCAACATTGCCTCCCCCTGATTGTAAACCGCTTTTGCGAAGCTCGCATGGTCTTTGTGCATCTTCGACAAGGACTTGCACGAGAATCCACCGCACAAACACCACAGCTTGCTCGGAATGACCTCGACAGTGGACTCTGTACTCTGTACACGACATGTAAAGCATAAGCTACAGCTATAGCTTAAACTTAGGCTTAAACAGGTTGATTTGGAAAAAAATCACACAGAACTCCCAATATGGTGCAAGTATCGCACGAAGAGTCTTGATCCTCTAGAGCTGGGTGTCTTACGCATGCCTTCGTGTCGAGGTATGTGCACGCATCTTTGAACAAACAGCATCGACCAAAGGCGCCAAGGGGGCCACTGGGAAACGCCGTGAGTAGGAATTTTTGCTTCCAAACCTCCTTCTCACACATGAAGGCATGGTTGACCTCAACTAATCACAACTGGATGTAATCACTAGCGCTCGACAACACTGGACTGGACTTGATTGCAGCCACAAGAGATTTACGGGGGTGCATCCTTTAAATTTTAGATTTTAGACTTGAATCGAAGCAAGAAACCTCCAGATGCGAAGCCGCACTACCAAACACACGTCGGATCTGATTGATAGCGACCTCAGTTACCTTCGCAAACGTTACTGCACCTGTGAACAGGTCACCAATTGATAAGGACGATGACCATGATCGTATGCGGTCTTCAAGTCGCGGAACTTCAGCAGCAAGATGATCCAGCATGATCTGAAAGAAGCATTCCACAAGACTGTAACAACAACAGTAGCAGTAATCTTAGGGATGTAGCTGAATATTCTAATCGTATAAATAATAAAACATAGCTAAGATTCTAAGAGGTTGGAGACTCATTGGATAATATTTGGGCTACAAATTGCATATCGCCTACTGACTTGCTGCGTTGCTTGTTTTTTGAAGCCACATGCCTTCGCGGAAGACTCAAGGATGCGATTGATGTCCGGGTGTTTGCTCGTCGGTGGTGGCGGGAAGACGTGGGAGCTGTAGTTCGTGTGCTCGTGTTCGGACTTTGTGTCGTCTGCATCATCACGGGCCATTGCCGGGTCACCCTCATTGTCCGACTCGACGTCATGAGTCCCACAATCGGGAGTGCGGGGAACCGATTCCGAATCATGCAACTTCCGGTCACTATCTTGCACAGCGCCGTACTCTGCTTCCATCAGCTTCTCCAAGTCTTCCTCCAAACTTGTCCTCAGTCAGCTTGTTCAGGTGCTCTACGAAAGCGTCAACAGAGGTGTTCTCGCTTTTCTCCGGTGGATCGTCATTGGCCTGAGTGTGCGGCTCACCAACCACTGTCGGCACATCCATGCCTGAGCAGTCTGCATGATTTGCATGTGGCTCATCCTTGAACTGCTCAGCACCCACTGTCGGCGACACATCCATGCGTTCGCCTGAGCAGTCTGCATGATTTGCATGCAGCTCATCCTTGAACTGCTCAGCAACCACTGTCGGTGACACATCCATGCCTTCGCCTGAGCAGTCTGCATGATTTGCAGGCGGCTCATCATTGAACTGCTCAGCCACCACTGTCGGTGACGCATCCATACAATCGCATTTGCCGTCTGCATGACCTGCAAGCGGCGGATCATCCTGGATTTCAGCAGCACCCGTTGGCGCCAAAGGTTCACTGTGCCCGGCAACATTGTGCGATGCATCGGGCTGAGAATCGGCATTCCCCGGCTCACCATTCATCAGCGGCATCGTCGATGCTGAACTCATTGACTTCTCTTGGGCGGCCTGCACACAACAGTTTGGGCACGTGTGCAAGGTGCAGGATTCGGATACACAAGATCCTCAGCTCAAGGAGTAGTGTAGTGTAGTATTAGAAGTAGATAGCAGAAAAAAATATAGTTGTATAGTATAGTATAGTTATAGTATAGTTATAGTCATAGTCATAATTAGAGTTCACTAAGTTCACTACCGCAAAGTCAGAGTCTTGCGTGGGGCGGGGTTTTGGGTTTTGGGAGTCTGACATCAAGAATCAAGAATCAAGAATCAAAACCAAAACTCACAACTCGCAACACAAACTACGGAATGTACCGCGTAGCCCCGCCTGCAGCTTCCAATCGGACCTCCACGAAGCCCACTTCTCTGCGTACTGTTTCTGAGCGGCTTCACTGATCGGAAGAGGTTTATCTGAATCTTTAGGCGGTTTCGCTGTGGGCTTACTCTTTGGAGTCGGAGTCTTTGCCGTTGCCTTTGGCGGCTTTGGCGTGCTCTTGGCTTTGGCACTGGCGCCTTGGGGTTTCTTGGGAGGCATGGCTCGCAACTCGCACAGAGTCTGACACACCCCGATTTCAAACTTTGCATGATCGGATATACGAAATTCAAGTTGAGATCATGAGTCACGAGTCACGAATCAGGGTAATCAGAAACTCACCTGCCTGAATCAAGACTGACTAGACTCACTCAAGGCAGCAGCACGCATTGGTTCTGCTCGGCCCTACACAAGCCCTCCCTACACGCGACTGACAAGTACTTAATGAATCATGCTGGTTCGCATTGTGCAGCAGCGCAGCAATCACTGACACAGGTTTCGTTCTCCCCTCGCTGCTCATTGAGCCTGGTGCTTGATGTCCGATCTTGGAAACGCCACGGCAACGCAAGCTTGATTTCCAATCTTTGAAACAACTATGATTGCAAATTTTGATGCAACTTTGGACTTGCGCCTTCAAGTCTCTGCCATGTCATTCAACTTTGTGTCAGAATCCTAAGCTTCTCCGTTGACCTTCTGTGCTTCAGATCTTTGATCTGAAAGTGTCCATTACACCCGCTCGATTTCAGCGATCCAGCATGTTCATGCTTTGGGGTGGGTGCATTCGGAGCGCAAGTTCCGATTTTTTCTGTCAGTGGGGCACCTTTTTTACACATCGGTGGGAAAAGTCGATGTGCCGAATCAAGAACGAAAATTCTACGAATCACAGGCCCTCTTCCGTCCAGTTCGTCCCACAACTGTTCACTTGTACCCTCCGTCGACAAGCTGCAGAAGGTTCGCTTGCAGCCTGACGGCCACAACACTGTTCTGAAATTTCAAGGCCAGCTTCAATTGGCCGTGGTGCCTGAAGAATGATCAACGTGAAGCTGGCCCTTCTTCACGGCTCTGTAACGGGCATGCATGATAGCATCACCCGCATTCGCAAACAGTAGTGGCCAAAACGAGCCTTTCTTGCGTGTAGAACACATTCCCGACATCTTGCCAAGAAGACTCCATCATCTGCCATCAGCAGATCAACTGGCGGAGCCGTGCCCTAAACCAGATTGAATGAAATGACGGGTCCTTTGGTGGATCTGTCAAGAACTGCAATAGGAATTGGCACTCCATGGCATCACCTGCAGCGCTCAACAAGCAAGTATGGTGCTCTGAATTCGAGCATCTCTGCCCCCCCCAATCCCCGCTCAACAAAAAAACGTATCCTCACCACCACCACCACCACCACCTTCCGATAAACGCCCCCCCCAACCCCATCCCCCCCACACAGACTGCTTCTACTTCTACTTCTACTTCTGCTTCTACTACTACTACTACTACTACTACGACTACTACTACTATTACTACTATTACTACTATTACTACTATTACTACTATTACTACTATTACTACTATTACTACTATTACTACTATTACTACTATTACTACTATTACTACTATTACTACTATTACTACTATTACTACTACTACTACTACTACTACTACTACTACTACTACTACTACTACTACTACTACTACTACTACTACTACTACTACTGCTACTACCACTACAATAACGACTACTGGAACTACAACTACTCCTACTCCTACTCCTACTCCTCCTCCTACTCCTGCCCCTACTCCTACTCCTACTCCTACTGCTACTGCTACTCCTACTCCTACTGCTACTGCTACTGCTGCTGCTGCTGCTACTGCCACCGCTGCTGCAACCACTACCGCTACTGCTACGGTTATGGCTACTGGCACCACCGCTGCACCGGAGGAGGAAGGGAAGGTGGTGGTAAACCCTCCCAGGCTGAGGGAGTGGAGACCGCCTTGCAGAGAGAATCCTAGGTTGTCTTCCTGCTGACAGTTCGTCTATGGCAACGAACTTCAGCAACACGTTCCGTAACGATCCAAGAACTTCAACATGCTACCCCGTGCCCGAATGAATTAAAAAGTGACTTTTGAAGTGGGCGATGTGTCCACAAACAGACACACCTTTGACACGGAGTTGTGGAGCAACCCTTCAAAACCCGTAAGACGTGAAAGAAACTGAGGAGACCACTGCATTCCCGTAGCATGTTCACCAACACCGGCAAGAAGGGATTGGTGGCGGTCCCCGGTTCAGTGCCCCGAGCATTCCTGAACAGGTTCTCGAGTTTCAGCATGAAGTTTTTTAGGCTTGCAGCCAAGACTTCTTTAACCCCCAGGAAAGCAAATCGCTTGATATTTGCAGCTGTCTGACCTTCACGGGGGCTCGCTATACTTTGTGCGCGACATTGGTACCGCGCTTCTCCTATCCACATCGCAGACACTAGGAACAGAATCTTGAAAATCCGAACTCGCTGCAGTGTGCTCTTGTCGGTTCACCCAGCCACCACCTCTGGTCTCAGTCAGCAGCATCTTTATGATGGGTTGAAGGTAGCCCGAGGCCTTCAGCAACCGACCGGGTAAAAGTGTAAATCCTTTGTGCCCTCGACCTTTGGGCACTAACGATCCGGACTCACGGGCCTGTAAATGGCGTAGAGGAGGTAGTAGGAAACCAGGCGCTGCACCTGTGTCAGGCGCTTGTCCTCGGGACAGAATCAAACTAATCGCGGGCATTGCCATAAGTGCAGCTTTAGACTCCCAAGACATGTCATGCTTCGGTTTCGGGCCTTACGGCCTAGAACTGGAAGGAGCAGCACCGTCCTGCAGCAGCATGCTGAAGAGGCAGCCGGCTTGAAACCTGGTGGAAGTGGAGGTGCAGGCAGGGGCCAAACAAGAACTCCCAGATCTCGTCAAGTTGCCACAAATCCTAAAGAGATCAAAGCATATAGTACTGGCCCATGCCCAATCAGCTACATCCTCGCAAACTCTTGCTGCAGCCCGATCGACGAAGTCGGACGCCCAGATCCTCTCAACCCTCTACCAGTTTCCGATCCGGCAACTCCAGGACTCCAGCTCTCCGGCGATATCATATTCGCCGCACATTTGTAGACAACGCTCGTTCTTCCGGGCTTCCCCTGTTATGCCAAGCTGAACAGCCAAAAACTGCTCACGGTCAAGCCTCGCACGTGGAGTGATAAGGTTCAAGGATGCAGTCCGAACCCGAGACCTCGAAAAGCTGCACCCGGAAACCTGGTGAGGTCCACGCTTCCCCATTTCGAACCGATTGCAGAACTGCGCCGCGAGGGTGTCGAAGGGCGTGTCTGCCCTGAGGCTTCGAATCGGTTTTCTCGGGCTTGTCGGGCTTCACGTTCTGGAGCGAGCAGGAGGGTCAAGGCGTTCAAAGGTCTCCAGAGCTCATTGTTTCCCTCCAGTAAACACTCGACTAGAGACTCAACATGTCTAGATCATGCTGGGGATTCAGCAGATGCTTTGCATCGCCAGAATCGGCAAGGCAACTTTCTGACGAGAGCGCCTTCATCGAGTCTCCTAGAGGGCTCAGGTCGCCCATTTCGACAGGAACTCTATCCTCGTTTTGGAGCAAAACAAGGCTCAATGACTGAATTCCGTTTAACATTGCGGCCAAATTCCAATATAAATTCTCAGGCCGCAGGGCTCCGGACTTTTTGAGCAGATCATCGAGCTCCTGTCAGTTGTAGGGCCCTCCAATCACGAAAGCCAGATCAGATCATGCGTTCAGGGCCCCTTTCACTGGTATTGGGGCACGTAGGGGTTCACTTTGTTGGGGTTTGGAGTGCCACTTACGGGCTTCCCTTTCAAATTCTCGGTTGGATTCGGAAGTGAGTGGTGAAGATGAGCGTTTCCTACGAATCAGAAGCTTACCTGTTCTTGCTCTAGCGGTGCTGCAGTCCATTAGTACCACGGCTGCCTCGGAATTTCGATGCCGTACGTCCACATTACCCTTTTACTCTTACTTTGCCGATCCGCATCATGGTTGCTCCAGCTCGCAAATCACGGTATTGCCAAGCTCCAACTGGTGGCGCATGCTCTCTGTTGCGCTGTGCACGGCAGTCCTTTGCAGCGTCACACTCCTTCATTACACCGATCAGGGCCATGATGCTCGAAAATCCCACTCGAACACTGGGAACAACTGACTTGTGCAACTCCAGAGCCATTGCTTGCTCGCAGACACGAACATTCAGCTCACTACAAGGAGCAAGAGCCAACGGCAACCACTTGAGCTAGATTTCGGTTTCGTCGTACATGGTTCTAGCACATCACTCCGCGAATGACGCACTCGGGGTTCAGTGGAAGAGACATGCCGCGCCGTTTTGTTCTCTACTCGATCGCCTGGCGCCCACTGAGGATCAGCGGGGCCTTCTTGTCCCTCGGCTCTAGGATGAGACGCGCACCGCTCCGGTCCATAGGAATCCGGAGCAGCACACCGACACTGCCGTCAGGACGGCAGCATATAGCCGGTCAGCTCACACAAAGATGATTCTAAGAACTTGGCGTCTGCAACTGGAACGGTTACTAACCCAACACGACAACCTAACAGGGAGTCAACAGACGGACAAGCTCATGCTCCATATTGAAGCTGAGCACACGGCAATGTCAGAAGCCGCTCGTAAGTTCCCCGACCTTCTCATTGCTCTAGAGAACAGGCACACAGGCATCACTGCTTGTCAGGACAGAGGGCAACTCTGCAAGATCGCAGATGAGAGCGGTACTCATGCGACTGTACTGCATTGATCGGCAAGAAACAGCTGCAAGTATCAAGGGAACCGCCCAAAGATCCATTGCTCCAAGTTGCCTTTTCCCTCCACATCCAGAGCAAGGATGCTCGTAGGCTCCTTGTAAGCGATAAGAATCACCCTAGTCATAGGATCGTAGGGTACTACCTTAACGGTAAGCTGTCACACAAGACTACAAGTGACAAGCAAGTGCAAAACGACAACCACAACAGCAGCAGCACCAGCAGCAGTGGCAAACGAAGACGGCAGCAGTCATCGTAGCACTCGAAACAGTACTACGTCAATGATCGACGCACTATGGCTGCTCTACAGACTATTCCTGCTCATGCTATTCGAAACAATAGCAGTAACAGTCGTTGTCGTGGTGCCGTCGTCTTATATGTTTAAACATGTCCTCAGCGCCCTGTGGAGCTCCTGGAAAGCAGCTAAAGCAGCATTCAAGGTTTGAACCTTGGAGGTTGGACATACCGCGAGTGAACAAAATGCCGAAGTTTGGGGATGTAGAGCTTTGGAGTAAGGGTTCCGGCTCGCCTATCATTATGGAGTATTTACCACTGCATATCTTTAGTATCCGCCGGGCATTTCTATGGACTCAAGTCATTGTCGTCGGCACACGCCGTTGTCACTTGTGCAGCCTGCAACCAGCCCATAGATTCCTTGATCCTCTAGTGCGAATGCATGATCAGTATCGACTTCCGGTCTTGATATTAGAAAGGCTACGATTCCGAAATCTTAGAGACATGGATCTTTACATTCTTTATTCTTCATTTCTGCACAGATGTTTAGATTTGCTACGTAAAGGGCGGCAGGACTGAAATACTGACGATTATGGTCAGCTACAGTCAAACACGACGATCGTGCTTAATTCTCGGCGAAACAACGAAATCACATATATTTAATATGTCATATCAGGGTAGATGTTAATAAATCTGACAGATCCTTTTCACGAAGATAACGCAGGATCTGCTAAGGCCATGGGTTTAGGAGTTGTGGTCATTCAGGGGTGGGTAGGGGTTTGAGAGGCTTCTCTTTTGGAGGTTTTGTGAGGTTTCCTCGAAGCTCGCAAAAGAATGCAACTAGAGTGGGAGAAACGTCGGCCATGCCCGAAAGTCAGCTCATGTGAATCCACATCGACTTGTGTGGGGGCCTTCGCACACGAGGGCCTCCACGAACCGTGTCTTTGCATGGTCCAAACCTCCTGGGTAATAGAGGCGCATGCGCCCGTGTCAAGAATTCAGACTGAAAAACTCTCAAACTGAGGATTGGCCCCGAATAAAACTTGAAGCGTTCACGTCTGGTCCCACCATGACACAGCACCAAAAAGAGGCACCATGAGACGTCCTGCAATAACTCTCTTACTCTGTCAAGAGCGCATGTCAAAATCTTCACGATCCCAAAGGACTCAATCCAGCCTGCACGCCGTATCTTGAGACATCATATTTGCAAAGAATCCCAAGAATCCCTTGCTGGGTTGGAAGCTCTGGGTCTCGGGCCCTCCGCACGCCATATACGTGGCCCGGAAGCCCACGACCACTGGCCCCTCAGAGACGACATGTATTCGACAGGTGGTCTACTCGGAATGCCTGTGGACAGAGAAAGGCTCTAAACAAACCTTCTTGCGGTCGAGCCGGCTCTTCAGAATGCAGAATGTGGACGGCGTGGGAGGCGCCAATGAGTTTGGGAAAGGGTACGCACACGAGAGCTCCTAACGTCATTCTTGCAACGTGGCAATGCGGAGACAACAGCCATGGAAGGTTCCTCAGTACTCATCTTCCGGTCGTGCCTCCGCTAGCCGCGCCATGCTTCGGGCGACATCGCGTGGTGGCCAAGCCTCTTGGCAGCACTCATCCTGCCCCTCCTCCCCTCCCCACCCCTCCTCGTCCCCCCTCCCTTTACCCGCCTGGCCTTGCCGTTGCTGCCTCTCTTCCCTGCCCCTTCCTTCCCTAGCCCATGTTCTGCTTTTAGCTCTGAGTGCTGAAAAACTCAGGTCCTGCGCTTTCCTTCCTGCTTGTTTGCCTGCCGGGTTCCTTGGCTGGAGAGCTCTTAAGAGCATGAAGAAACCCTTTTCCCCTGCCCCCCCCTCCTCCCCTCCTTCCACCCCGTCCTCCCGCCACCCTCCTCCTCCCCCTCTTTCCCTTTACACTCTCCTGCGCGTTCCTTTGTCTCTGCATGTTCTGTTTTTAGCTGTTCTCTGAGTGCTGAAAATCTCAGCTCCTGCCCTTTCCTTCCTGCTGGTTTGCCCGCCCACCTTTCCTGTTCCCGGTTCCTCACTCAAAGATGCTCTGGCAGGAAAGAACAGCACTGATGCAAAGTTACAACTTTCCGTGCTCTCCTGGCCCTCAGAAGCCGAGGCGGGCGGCGTAGCGTTAAAACCACGATATTGCACCGTTGAATGCAAAGCGCGGACAAGGTTTATTCTGCATGGCATGGGCTGCCAGTCGTAACTAAGGATAACCACTGTCAAGCCAGCAGTCTGCACCCTACAGCCTCCGCCCGCGGCTTGGCCGACTCTTCGTCAGCAGCCGCCTGCCACGCTTCCACAAACCCCCTGCAAACAAACAGAGGGAGAGATATAGCAGCCCTGATACAGTAACAGGAACCTTGAAGGGAACCTCCACACTATTCCATAAAAGAGCCCCAAGAGATGGAGAGGGGAACATGGCGACCGCCCAGCAATCGGGCAGTTTAGGGCTGCCTGTCCTCCTCGCCGCAGTGCGAGTGTTCATCAATGAAAGTCGTCAAAGCCACAGCTCGGGCTCGCTTACACGAGGTGGAATTTGTTTGTTCCATATCACAAATTCTGTGCACAGGTTGTGGCACCGATTCAAGGGGTTTAAGTCAGGGCCGAAAGGAAAATATCTTCGAGTTCTGGTCGTTGAGGCGTTGGGCTTGCGGAGTAGATGTAGGACTTCGTTAGGAAGTCCCGGTTCATGCTTGGGATGTGTACTACGAGCTTGAGCTGGGATAGTAATAGTGGGTCATGGATGGGAGAGCACGGTGTAGTGCAGCATGATGCTCGGGTTGAAGATGTGTGTGTCTGTGTGGGTGGTGCCCGGTTTCAGCCTTGATTAGATTGCCCTGACATAGGTTAAGTCAAAGCCGCACCAACCGTGCAGGCTCTGGAAGACTGTGACCGAGATGCCCGCGCGAGGTTTAACACAATTACTCACAGCGGGAACTGGTGCCTGCGGTTGCCTTGCCACCACAGTGCGCAGCAGCTCCTTGAAGAGCTTCATGCGCCTCAAGTTGGCAGCTCGCCGAAAAGTTCGCAGGGCGAGGCTTAAGGCCAGTGCTCGAGGCGCTCTGGCGCGAGCTCATAAGGCTTCGCCACGGCCTGAACAAAACGAGACGTGCTGCTCATGCTTCTGAAAGAACATGCACATTGCGACCCAACAAGGTCCGAGATCCACAAGGTCAACATCGCAAAGCTTGCACCACGACTCGACACACGGATTCTGCTTCCACTCATGATGAACGACGAAGTTACTGGTATCAGCTTTCTACAGCTACAAAACCCACAACTTCACAAGACTTGCCTTGATGTACTGCAGTTCTTGGACCTCAGCAGACACAAGCGTGTCTTCGTGCGCCACGCGAGGGCTCAAGGCTCCGCTTGGCGATCGAACAGCTGCTCGTCAGGACATCCTCCGTGCTAGTCTCGAAAGCCGACCGGGTTGTCATGCAAAGGCTTCTGGCTTTAGGTTGAGGGATCGGCCATACGAACGGTTTCGTTAACATGCCGGCGAGTCAACTGA
The DNA here is from genome assembly GCA_905221615.1 of Symbiodinium sp. CCMP2592. NCBI lineage: Eukaryota > Dinophyceae > Suessiales > Symbiodiniaceae > Symbiodinium > Symbiodinium sp. CCMP2592. The sequence goes on along the minus strand of CAJNDT010000215.1, from coordinate 38,918 downwards.
TGCTTCGAAAGATGAGAATTGCAGAGCGAAATTTCGCTTCTCCATGCGACACGTCCGTTCCACTGGGATGTGGTGTTGCGCTCCAGGACCATGATCAGCCCACTGCTCCACCCCACTGCTCCAGCTCCCTGGTCTGAGGGTCCAGCCACCCGCGGTGGCCTCATCTGCTCGCGCCTGAGCTTCTCCAGCTCCTGCGCAGTGCAGCACTGCTCTCAAGCCCAAGCCAGAAAGCGTTCAAAGTACTCCAGGGCCTAACGCTGGCGGGAATATCATGCATTGCCTTCATGTATTGTTGAATTCAGACGAACTCAACCCTGAGCATGTGCACTGCAAGATTCATGTTCAAGCAAATTAACTTATCAAATTAATGGTGTCTGAGCCGATACTGTCCGTTCTGAGGGCAGACTGGGAAAGCAAGCTAGTAAAACTTGTGCTTTGACAAGGCACCGAAAAGAGCTACTTTGTGAACTATCATCTGCCCAGGACGCGACGACAAACAGAGAGAAGGCACGGAGACATGTTTACAACGAAGAGCTTGGCAATAGAAACTCGCAAGTTGATCGATGTTGTGTTGGCTCTGACTATCATGCTTCAAACCGTACACCCCGAAGTCTGCTCCGCTTTCGAAACACGGACGCGCAAGCCACAGCTAAAGACTGACGCCCAGAGGCCGCAGATCTTTCTCAACAAAAGAGTCTTGAGAATCACAGCTTCTTCTCGCGACAGCATACCGCAATGACCGACCTGTTCCCTTCAGGACCCCAAAACGCAGAGGCCCACTCAGCAACCGGCCACCCACTCGGGATGTATCTTCTCACGCCAGAAGGGCTCCAGTTCCTGGTGAGGAAGAGGATGGCGAAGAGAGGGAATGGCAGTTTCAACAATGTTGCCCCGCCACTCACTGAAGACCTGTTGACCCCGGAGCTTACAGCCACAGCGACACGATCAGGTTGTGAGAGGCTCTATCCCTTAACTGCACACAGCACACCCAAAGACAAAGAAACGAGAAACAACACACAGTCTCTTCCTTCCTCCCTCTCTTTTTTGGCATGGACTTGCCGCAGTCTTGCACGTGCTCACGGCCAGAACTTTTTGTGGAAGAAGAGGCAGAGCTCGCTGAGATTGGAGTGGGATGAGTGGAGCGCTCTCATGAAGAAGTTAGCAGCTACCACAAGCCGATTGAAACCGTATGCCCGAAACAGAGATGACAAGGGTAGTAAATAAGAAAGAAGTTGCGATTGCACAACTGAATCCAACTGCTCTGCAAACTGCTGAACGTGGACTGAACTAAATGCTTTGTTGCCGTTGCTTACTGATCTTACTGCATTCAAGACTTAGCCCAATCCTCCAAACGCTTCACAAAACAGTCTGCCATGCAGAGCAACTTCCCCAGCGAATACTGGCCCGCGCTTCTGACAATCAGCCCTTCGCACTGCTAAGGCACTGCTAAGGACCGAACAGCAGACGAGTCCGACGGTGGACTTCCGGCCTTAGAGACTCGCTGCTTTTTGTGCTCGAACTCGAACCCTTAATTCGTCTTCCTAATCGTCACTTTCTACTTGACCTTTCTGATTCTTATAGCTTGCCAAAACTATGAATGGCAGCAGCTGCAAGTGCCCAGCAGTTGATACGATGATAGTACATGTAACTCACCGTGGCGACTGAAGCGGCCTCACAGCCCGAGCTGCCGTGTTTGGATGTACTCTGCCATGCTTCGATTTGCCTTCTGAGCGTCTGTGGAATAGCTGCGCAAGACATGCGATAAAAAGACGCACTTGTCAACTGAAACTCAGTAAGAACAGTTTCCCCGAAGAGGCCTGCAGAGGCCCTGAGCGCCCCAGATCGCCCCAGTGCCGGATTCTCGGATGCAGGCTGGGCTGGCAGTCGATGAAGACGCTGGCGACAAGCAGAGCTGAGGAGGCCCACCTCACGTGCTTGCAATGTGCAGGGATGCTTGGGCTGCTTGGACATGAAGACGGGTTGCAACAATCTAATCCGCCGAACATCCAGGTCTAGGGAACATAACCATAGTTATCCCACTTAGAACCCTACTTATAACTACCCCCATGAACCTCCAAGTTGGGGCCCTTCGTGCAACGCCGACCCGGTGCCTAATTCGACTTTGGGACAGGCGCACTGCCCAGAGACTCCACAGTAGTTCCGTGTTGCGATTACCGTATAGGATGCTCAATATGAGCCGCCAAAAACAACTACTATGGAGCCTCAGGGTAGTACTTGGTGTTGGCAGCGAGAGGATAAGCGTGAAGTCTGTGGCAGGGCTGAACTTTGCACTATATTGCCGATGTGCGGAGGCGTGAAACCCAGAGATTGTCAGCTGCCGATGCTATCATGGTTTGCCTTGTGTTTTCGCTAGGAGGTGCTTTTAAAGCCTTTGAAAAATGTTACGAGGTAAGATCCTCTGAAACCCAATAAGAGCAAATATAGAATGTCCCAAAGCCCTACCTAGTTTCGGCATTGGTAGGGTCTGGGGTCGGGGGCTGGGGGTTTTCGGTTTAAGGTTTATGTGGCTTGGTTTAGGAAGTTGTGCTGCGGGTGCGGAGCGCGTGCTGGGTTTAGTGTTTGGGCCTTCGGTCTATTTAGAAATTTAGCCTCAGATATCCCTTGGACCAGCCCGCTCTGGCATTGGTTGCCTTTGTGCACGCACGGATGACTGCTTAGAGAGTCGTCCTACCTTGTCAGCTAAGGCTCGATACCCGAAACCTCCAACCACTGCAAAGCCTAGACCTCGATGCTGCATCCGGGATCCCATGCCTCAAACCCTTACGAACGAAAGCCGAAGCTTGAAACCGAGTTTTGGGGACAGATCAGCTAATGATGATATTCCCTTCTTGTCCCGAGCGCTTCTTGCTGAGGTTGCCAGATATTCTGACTGTAGAGACATGCAGCATATCTTATGTTACCGGAACGCAGCTTGGACGAGGACAACGAGATGGGGTTCTTCAAGCTAACCTAAACCCTAAACCCCTGAACAAACCCTACACCCCTAAACCCCAAACCAGAAACCCTTTAACCTCAGCCTGCTTCAGTCCTAAGCCTGTTCCTAAACCCCAAAATTCTTGAACACCCATCAGGCCCATCAGGACATCCAGCACTGAAGGGTCTCTCGTCTTTGGGGGTTTGGAGTGTCCGACCTCAAGATGCCACAGCCCACGGTTTTGGGGGCTCAAGACTGCATTATAGTATACTATACTATCTCATATGGTATATTAAAATATGATATAGTCTGTTATAGTATATTATAGTCAATTACAGTAGTATACTATAGAGTATATTGGTTGCACTCCCCACCTGCGGCGCAGTAGAGGCCTTCTGGGCACGTCTGGCAGCCAACTCCATTGCACATATACATGCCTCATGCAGGTTTGGCGCTTCAGGCGTTTAGGGTTTAGGGTTTAGGGGTCGTTTCAGGGTTGAGATTTCGAGGTTTACGGTTTAGGGCTTAGGATGGTGCTTGAGCAACAGCCGGGGCCCCTAGAGGTGTAGGCTCGTCCGTGGCTTGCTCTTTATTTACGCGCGTTACCGTCCATGTGCTGCGCGCTGTTCTGTGTGCACAGCGGCTAGTAGTTAGTAGTAGTAGTAGTAGTAGTAGTAGTAGTAGTAGTAGTAGTAGTAGTAGTAGTAGTAGTAGTAGCAGTAGTAGTTGCAGTAGTTGCAGTAGTTGCAGTAGTTGCATTAGTAGTAGTAGTAGTAGTAGTAGTAGTAGTAGTAGTAGTAGTAGTAGTAGTAGTAGTAATAGTAGTAGTAGTAGTGGTCGTGGTAGTGGTCGTGGTAGTGGTCGTGGTCGTGGTAGTAGTAGTTGCAGTAGCAGCAGCAGTAGCAGCAGCAGCAGCAGCAGTAGCAGCAGCAGTAGCAGTAGCAGTAGTAGCAGCAGCAGCAGCCGCAGCCGCTGCAGCAATAGTAGTTGCAGCTGGCCTGCAGCAGCACGGCATCTACGGCGACCGAGTTTGTTCAGGGGGGAAATGCGCGGGACGAGACAGAGAGAAAGAGAGAGACAAAAAAGGCAGAGAAAGCGAGCAAACAGAATCATCGAAGGTGCGAAGCACCGTGAGCTCTGTGCTGCCTGAAGTAAAGATGGTCTAAAGAACGTAAGAGTCACATGAAGAGAACGAACACAACTGTGACAGAAAATCAACACTGCAGTGGGAGTCGTGTCTGCAGTAGTAGCAATCGGCCATGGAAGCACATCCGACTACTGCTGCTACTGCTGCCGCCACTACTGTGACACAATTGTTACTGGCCCTCGTGCTTGCCAGCACAACGACGATAGCATGAAAGTCGTGATGGCACCCAAGCCAACAAAAAATACTGATTGTACTGCTTAGCATGTACTAGCTACGAGGAGCTCTGTCAAGTGATCCAGAGAAATTGCATAGCACGTGGGGGTTTCCGAAAATGGGGTACCCTAATATAGTACCCTAAATCCCCAAAGGTACCCCTAATTTGCAGAAACTCCCACGTGAACTAAAATCCACCTCGCCTTCGGCGCAACGACAATCGGTTGCCGCCTGAGAACCGCTCTCCTGCAGCAGGCTCTTGCAGCCGTGGTCTGAGGTTTGGAGTTTTAAGACGTTTTGCTTAACTACACTGAACTCCGACCCTTGGCAAAAATTGTTATTTTAGCTGTTTCTTCGGGTCATAAGAACCAAAGCTTAAAATTGCTATTTCTAAGTGCCCCTAAGTTAAATGGGCACCTTAGTTTAAGCTTCATGCGGCACAGCAACGTCGAGCAAAACGGACCCTGGAACCCACGCCCTTCGCAAAAACACGCGGGTTACTTTAGCTTCCTAGCCTCAGGGCGGGAACTTCACCATAATCTCATCGCCAGACCCCTACAATCTCAAGATTATATACTAGTTTTGAAAACATTGATTGCAGTAGCGGTATTCGTTCTCGCAGCAAAAGTCACCGCTGTCATCGCAATCGAGAAACCAAGCTTAAAAGAAAGGATCATACTACTACTGTAGTAGAAACAATCACTTGCATGAATATACCAAGCTCTAGAGCGAGGCCTTGCTAAAGAGCTTGAGTTTAAGGCAAGACCCCAAAGAGATCTTTGATCGTATTCTCCGCAAAACGCCACCCCCTTCAACAAAAAAGAGTCTTTGAATCATGGTCAGAATAAGAGTGATAATGATTGATACTAAGAGTATACTGAAAGAATGAAACGAAGTATAAAGAACAACAACGTATTTACAAGTTCAACTTAGCGAAGCACCGGTGGTCAGCCTGACTATCAGCATGTGATGTGTCATGTTTGAACTAGTAGAATCCGCATTACGGGGGGCACTAATCTGGCAACCTTACACTAGACCCCCAGACGACCCCCAAACTCCGGAGGTTTAGGGTTTACCTTAACCCCAAATAACCTACCTTTTTATGGACTTATATAAGGAAATCATAAAAAGGAGCCCTAAAAACGTAGGTTTCTTAGGGTCCAGGTTTAGGCTTTGAACCAAGTTAAACCCCCACCCCGGAACCCTGAACCCAGCCTGCTGTGCCTCTGTCTCCTGGTTTAATCCGCACCTAGGCTGGCAGTTCAGAAGGGTGCCTACGTGACTGGACCGGGGGGAAGTACTGCTCTGGCTCGTGTCAAAGCTTTATCAAAACTATTCAGATCAACTTCATACAAATCTGCGCACCATTGGGCGCAGTCAAGTTGCCAGGGAAGTGAGAAGGAAAGTGTCATGTCAGCTGAGGGTTCAAAATCGACTCTTCAGTACATCCGATGGCAAATTTGGCCCTGACCGTGCGTCCTTATGCAAGCAAGCCCGTGAGAGATTCTTGGCTAATGCTGTCTAGCAATAGCTCCGCAACTGTTTTTACAAGCCCAAACCCTAAACTTAACCTAAACCGATGCAAATCAAAATCTGCAAAGCAAAACACAGAGATGTGAATCGTGCAGTTCATGGGAGGGTAGGGGACTATACTTCCTTAAATAAGCCTTATTAGATCCTTACGAACTACGGGAATTAAGGCCCCCTACCCCTCCCTATCAACGGTGGAAACCAGGGTCAAGTCATCCCAGGCACGGAGTGCACACGCTGGCGCCGGTGTTGACCATGTCGGTTCCCTTCGGACATTTCTTGCAAGCCTCCCACACGGCTGGCGTTGCGAATCTAGGATTGCAGGCCCAAAGCCGAGCCAATAACTCGAAACCCAAAGCCCCAAACCCTGAAATCAACATCTGCTTAACAGGAAGCCTCGAAAACTCTTCAGGGTACCGGAGCCACTGCCTCGGCTTTAGTTGCTCCCCGTCCTGAATTACAAGCCCCAGCAAACGGCGGGAACCCTAAACCCTGAACCCTCTTTCGGACTTGGGTTTGGGCTGTGCTGCCCTTCTTACAAACTTGTTACTAGGTCCTCCGTCCTCCGACCCCTGGACACCTATGACGCCCTACAAAAGCCGTACAAACCCCTAGCAGGGTTCCACGAAGACTAACAGGAAGATGCGAAACCGGAGTTCACACAAAACAGTAAATTCTAAACCTAAACCCTCAACCTCTTCATAGAACCCCCTTTAAAGGAACCCTAAACCCTAAACCCCAACAGCTCACTGCCCCGACGTGTCCCAGCAGACCTCCAGCCCCAACTCATCCGAGTAGAAGCCTGGTCAAAGCTTCAGAGTCCAGGACTTTAGGGCTTAGGGTTCCTCTAAAGAGATCCATGAAGGTAGGCTTTATAGAGTTTAATAGGGGTTTCGGGCTTGGGTTGGTTGGTTGGGTTGGGGTTTAGGGTTTGGGGCTTAGGGTTTACGGCTTTTCGGCTGTAACCCTTCACCCTAAACCCTCAACCGTTACCGGATCTAGGGTGTAAGGTGCTCGCGTCAGCCGTTAGCGGGTAAACTACCTTTCCTAGCTTAGCTTGCCATTACGTACTGAGTTTAGTGGTGTCACGGATTGTTGCTTCACCAAGTTCTTACCTGAGACCGTCTTGCAGACGAGGCGAAAAGCCAATCCGATTGCCTGACTCTGAGGCTGCACAAGGCGACGAAGCGGCTCCATCCTAGCAATTTGAGGGCTCGCTGGACTCGAGCTTGCATTGGTTTCTGGTGGAGGGGGGTGAGAGTGCATGACTCCAGGATGTTTCTGGATGATATTTGGAAGCCTTGCCAAGTCAATGTTCATTGATTGCGTATTAAATAGCCGCAAACTCATGAGCTTGAGCTCCAGCATACGGCCAGGCAAGCTTGGCGGATCGCCTTCGCCGGCTTGCGAGGAGGCACTTTGCTCCAGACCTGCGGTAGCACTGCTGACTCTGTAACAAGACCCAGCAAGCCCCAAACTCTTGCATCTGCGCGGCGCTCAGGGTCTTAGGTGCTTTGACGCGCTTCTGGCTCTCAAACTGACTCAGGAGAGGTGCATGCATGTTCTAGGTTTAGGCTGTCTTGGGGCAAAATCTTCATCGGTTTTAGGAGGTGTTTGGGGAAGAAGAGGTTTCGGGGTATGGGGAGATGATTTCGGCGTGGGGCAGTCGGGGAACCCTTGCATTCTAAACCCTGAAGTTTGGGTGCTTAGGGTTTACCCCGTCGTAAACCCTCCCTCCTGTGGTTCATGGTTTGTTCCCGGTTTAGAGCTAAGCTTTAAGGGTTTCCCCGTGGTTCCCCTGTGGTTCGTGGTAGGTTTCGGGTTAGCGGGCTTCGTTCACCACGCTGTTTCAGGGAACTCCACTTTCGTGAAACACATTCCAAAAAAGATGGCTGCCATGTTCAAGCCGACTCTACCTCAGGGCGGGCCATGACCGATGCCTTACGCTCAGGTGCGGCAGCTTCCGGCACTTCCCTACACCACACAGCGCTGAACGCATCATGCTTGGCAAGCGGATCCTCGCAGTGTGCACAACTGAAAAGGCGCAGAAACGCGGTTCACCGAGGGTCCCATAGAGCGATCAGGGTTGGAGATTAGGGGAGGTTTCAGCGTGTTTGTCTAGCTTCATACATGTTGTGAAAGAACTTGGGTGCATCGGTGCGGCCGCGCGCCGTCAGCGGTCGGACGCGTGCGCGTGCGGTCAGGTCGCTGCATCGGTGAGGGCGCGCACGGATCGGGGGTGCGCCGATACGTCGATTGAGGCCTTGGAAAGATAAATCGGTGTATCGGTGCGAGCGGGCTGATTGGCGGTTAAAACAGTGAGCAGGAGTCCTTGATGCCCACGCCCTCCACCCCCCTCCCCCACCCACACCCACCACCCACCACAACCCATCCCTCCTCGCCCACACCCACCCTCCGACCCACCCACTCTGCCTCGCTTACTTTCTTTTAATACTTCAAGACCTCGAGACATGCAAACTGACCTCAAAGAAGATCGTCCCATGGCAGAGGTTGCCTAGCTTCTATCATGAGAATGATCGCGATTGCGATGGCGTTCATCATGGCTTGGAGTCTCGAGGTGCAGAGAGGCTTCCGGAGTGGACGTTTGGGAGATTTTTGGGGCTTTAGCTTTAGGGTATTTTTGGGGTTTCGGAAATTTTCGGAAGTTAGGAGACATTTAGGGCTGACGGCTTGGGGCTTAGGAGTTTTGAACTGCCTCCGGCTCAAAGTTGGCTCAGGAGACTTTCACGCATTTTGTGGGCTTAGGCTGGCGGGGTTCATACAGGTTATAGGCTGTAAATAGGTGTTTGGGCAAACAGGAGGTTGGGGTCTCATGCGCTTAAGATCGCCTGAGAGTTTTTGTGGGAACATGATTTTGGTGTAGGGCAGCTTGGGATCCTAGCCAAACACTGCAGCCTAAATCCTAAGCCCTGCATCCTAAGCCTTAAAATTCCCAATCCTAAATCCTTGAGCGCGCCTTCACCCAGTGCTCTTCCCACCAGGGGTCGCCCTGCCGCAAGCGGGGAGGGGGGCTGGAGGGGGGTGGGTGGGGGCACTTTCCAATACTCCTAGATCATGACACGTCCAGAACGAGCACAAACCGGCCTGGTAGTCCGCCATGCGGCACTCGGACTATGTTACAGTGCCTAGCTCTGTAGGTTTCAAAGTTCGAAGGACCGAAAGGGTCTTGAGATTAATGTAACGGTTCTTGAAACATCAGGAAACGCAAGGACAGACATCCTGTGTTAAACAAACCACCGGGCAGTCTAACCATCCACCGAAACTGTTTAGTTTAGGTTTTTCTGGAGGGTGAAAATGCTCCGTACGTGGAACTGTGTTCTGTGCTGCTGTGGTGCTCTGTGCTGCTGTGGTGCTCTATGCTGTTGTGGTGCTGACTCAAGCAAAGCAGGCGCTGATCAGCCAGAAGTCCGACAGTCACGCAAGGCATTTAGTGCCTACTTCACCCAATCACCCAGACGCGAGTTCGGCTCCAGTTGCTTTCCATTTAGCTGGTTAATTACATTTCACTAACCATATCATTTCATTAGGCCGATAGGAAGTGTTAAGTTAAGTAGGATTTTCCTAGCAGAAGACACGCGGCTGACACTTTCCCTTGCTCATTCATCCGGTGCCCAGGGTCTCGTCATTCCCTGATGGTTCAGGTCTCTCGAACAGATAGAGACGTGACGACGCATCCCAACGCACTCAACTCCCCAAAGCACCACTATAGAGATACTGAAAACACTGCCGGTATTCTAGGTCTCCATTATATAAGCGACTGACAAAACCCTGTGTAGGGGGCTTTCCAAGGACTTGGCGCCCCAAAGCTTCACAAACTCAAGGTGAACCTCTCGTTTTTCTTGGGCAAAGTTTGGGCAGCAGCCCGCTGGCACAGGAAAAAATAAAAATGCCGCAGAAAACTCCACAAGCCTGGCCCTGAAGCCGAAAGCCTGGAGACTAGCCAGCCCTGAAACACCCTCAAAAAAAAGAAACAAAGCCAGAGAACGCATGAACCATCAAGGCCGCACACAATCGATGCGATGCAGCGCCCCGGGCTGGGCTGGTAAGCTCCGCCGGGCCCACGGAAGATCTTGTTGTGCCCGGCAGGCAACTTTTAGAACCCCAACCGGAAGTGCTGCAAGCAGCTCACGGGCCCAAGCAGCTTGCCGACTTGCTCAGGGATACCCCTGAGAAAATGTTGCTTCCAAACAACTAAAAAAGTGAAACAGAGGCGGGGGCGCAAGCAACACCAATGACGCAGCTTTGGTGCAAAGCACTCTTCCTCCAGCTTCAGATCGTGTTTCAAAGGCCTTCCGCACAAATTTGCAGCGTTCTCTATTCTACTTCGAATGCAAGACGGATTGCAGTGCAAATCGTTCTGACCGCAATCCTTTTTTACCGCAAAGATTGCTAAGGATGCTATGCTGTGCGAGGCATTGCTCGCCGTAGGAGAAAACAAGGCATGCGATGCCGAGCTAACCCCCAAGGCGTGGAGGGTGGGTGAAAATTCTGTTGCATGCGATGCAATGCGTGAGAAAGCTAGTTGTGAGTGTCTTGTGCCGAAAGGCGGTGCGAAGCAACAGTTACATTCGACACAAGAAACAGAAAACACAGTTGATACAAAAAACAAACTCACAACTAGCGTTCTCTATTCTACTTCGAATGCAAGACGGATTGCAGTGCAAAGCGTTCTGACCGCAATCCTTTTTTACCGCAGAGATTGCTAAGGATGCTATGCTGTGCGAGGCATTGCTCGCCGTAGGAGAAAACAAGGCATGCGATGCCGAGCTAACCCCGACTTCAGGTGCATCCTTTATTTGGTTATGTTTTCAATCCATGCGCACCAACAAAGCATGAAGCACATGTACATGACTGCAACACAACTGCACTCACGGACAGAAGCACTCGCACTGCACTGTTTCTTTTTAGAGCGAGGGGTGCAGACTGGTAATGATTCCGGCTCCACATTCGTGGCCGATGTTCAGAAAATGGCAAAGCTGAGATTATCCCGCATCGAGATTTCCGGCATGTTCCCGCAAGTGAAAACATCCTGCAAGTGAAAGGCAGATGATGCCACTCCCCCACACCAGAAGGGCGGGCGGGTGGGACAAAAATTTTCTCACGCCTGCAAGCAAAACTGCGAGTACCAAGACAAGCATGGTAAAGCACTCGTGAGAAAATCAGAAAGTCATGCGATATACTCCAGCAAGGCATGACAGAAAAGTGCGCATGAAAAATTGTAAACAATTTTTCCAAACATGAGAACAATCAAATAAGAAAACATCCCCCTTCGGGAGAGTTTGTTCTTATTTGGTTATGTTTTCAATCCAAGCGCACCAACAAAGCATGAAGCACATGTACATGACTGCAACACAACTGCACTCACGGACAGAAGCACTCGCACTGCACTGTTTCTTTTTAGAGTGAGGGGTGCAGACTGGTAACGATTCCGGCTCCACATTCGTGGCCGATGTTCAGAAAATGGCAAAGCTGAGATTATCCCGCATCGAGATTTCCGGCATGTTCTCGCAAGTGAAAACATCCTGCAAGTGAAAGGCAGATGATGCCACTCCCCATTCAAGATCAGATGCCGCTAGAACAACAGCTCTTCGCCTGGAATCCAACGGACTCTGAAGCTAGTGGGAAGCTTGTCAAGCACAAAGCGTGAAGGATCGTCGGAGGGGTTCGCAGACGACTCCACTCTCTCGAACCATACACTGATTCCTTTCTCATCCTCAAGCATGCTGAGCTTGTTGAGCTGCGATGCCACCACCGGGGATTCGGAAGCACACTTGATGAGAGCCGCGAGGGCGGCTTCATTGTCGCAATAGCAACTGAGGTTGCAGTCACTCAACGAATTGCAAAGTTGCACCACACCCTGCACTGCGGCACAAGCCTCCAACTCGTAGATCAGACCTTGCTTGCCTTCTTTGCTTATGGCTTCCAAAACGTCCGTGTCGACAGACTCAGAGTACCATCTAAGAAGCAAACCCCCCTCACTATAAAGGATGCCCCCGAGACCTGCTGGCACATCCGCTTCATAGGAAGCGTCTGTGAACCAGTGGTAGGTGGGGCGATCGCAGGCTTTGATCAACCTTGCATCCCCGTGCAAAACACGATCTTTCAAGAAAAGTAGGGCCTCAGTCAAGGAATCGTCAAGAACCACAAAACCCGAGAGTTTCATCGCTTTTGAGATGGCTCGCATGCGTTGGGCCGCACCACGACCAAACACCTGCGACTCGGCGAACTGCAGGCGGCCCCGTAAGCACTCAAGTTCCTTGGCATGCGCTCCACCTTGCTGCACAATGGATTCGATGGAGGCAACGAGCTCGCGTTTCCTGGCTTCGGTGTTTTGCACCCTAAGCAGACCCAAGTGGATCTCGTCTAAGCAAAACTCTACGCCTAAGGCTTTTGCCACACTTTTGAACCCGGCGTCCTTTTCGTCGGACGTTTCCCAGCCAATTAAGGAAAAGTACGACCGCAACACAAGATCAAGGTGACTCTTTTCCTCAGGCGTGGCCACTACCACATAATCGTCAAAGAAGACAGACCAGTGGATGTGCAGCAGGGCTTGTCCCACAGCCCAGATCGCTCCAGATGAACGACAAAAGCCTTGTACTGAGGGCTTTGCGCCGAAAGGTAAGACCTGGCTCTGGTAGAGCTCAGGCTCACCCGTATCCGGGTTAAGCACACATATATATGCATCCCCCAAAGCACGCACAGACAAAGGAAGTTGCTTATAGGCTTTTCGCAGATCGATTGTACGGAGGAGCAGGCGTGCGTCCTTACCCGACTTCCGTAGCGACCTGCATCGTTTCAGGATCCCGGCCACAACGATGTTCACGGAATGCGGGTCAATGGTTTCCGCACACGTGCACGACAAGTTGGCCAAGCTTTTTTTTTGACTGCGCAGCGTCCTGAAGGTCGCCTGGCGTAAGCCTACGTGTGTCACACGGCAGCTCTAGGCTGCAAGCTTTGCGCCCCGTGCCGTAGCACCTAGCAAGCACAAAAAAGCGCCCCGCGCCGAAGCACTAAGCGAGCACTGATTTCACGACTTCAGTCCGAAATCAAATGCAAAGTTGGCCAAGCTCTCTGCGAAGTCGTCGATAGGTCATATCTTTGCTGTCACACCGGCGGTCGTCGTCGTCACGCCCTGCCTGACGCCAAAGCGGCGAGTAACGATGGCAGTCTCCGGCAAATCGCAAGAGTAAAGGGACCGATCAGCCATCCTTTATCCCTTTCCTCCAAGGTAAGGCGATACACTTCCGCGGTTATTTCAGGATCCTTGCAAGCGCGGGTAGCCTCCCAGATTGCACGTTGATTCGCCGGGGTGGCGATCCTGACGTCCTCAATGCTAAGATATGCCACTGTGGCTTTCTTCGGCAAGACAGACGAAGAAGGGATCTCGCCAAGAAGGTCGAAACCGTTCTGTATATCTCGTACCAAGTTCACATCAGCATGCCCGGCAGCCTTGACCATCTCCCCGAAGAGCTTCATGGGTTTTCCAGCAAGGATCTTTTTGCAATGTGCGGGTCCATCAAAACTCTCGTCAAGATCTTTCCTAAGCATCCACTTGCGAAGTTCAGCCGCTCGTTCCCTCGCTACACTGACCGAGCTGCGCTCACATAAGCGATCAATACATGCTGACATGCCGGCTGGCACGCCTTGATCCAATGATCGCGGGTGCTTCGCTTTGCAGGCTTGCTCGACGAACTCCAAAGGCGACCACGGTATGCCAAAAAGCAGTTCAAGCTCTGATTTGGCGCATGGTTTCGCACTGGCTACATTTAGGGGAGAGGTTGCCGGCTGGCATTGGGGAGCCAGGGAGTCGGGACTACCTGAAACCAAGGTTGCCGGCTGGCATTGGGGAACCAGGGAGTCGGGACTACCTGAAACCACACCATCAACGACCGCAGGCAAGGCAGATGCCGGCTGGCACGGGGAGGCAGAGGAATCGGGACTACTTAAAACCACGGGACTACTTAAAACCTCACCTTTAGCTGGCTCCGAGGCAGGCGCCAAACCCCGTGGAACTACAGGGCTGGCTCGGAGACACTTGGATCCTGGCGGCAAAGATGCAAGAAAAGGTTGGCAGAAGACAGTGTTTGGAACCGCCCACGCCGACACTAGCTTGGTCTTTGAGGTGCACGGCAGCTGATCGGCTGGGCCTGCCAACTTGACTGTGCGGGCAAACTCGGGAACCAGTGGAGGGATCTTGCGACCCGAGGGTTGCGTCGCAGTAGCAACACGAGCGCCCAGGGAGAGCGACAGGGTGGCATTTGCAAAAGAGCACGCCGGGGCGCGCGCACCGCACGCAACGAGCTGATCCACAAGTGCCTGGGCAAAAGTCTTGCACAGTAGCGGAGGAAGACCGCCATCCTTCATGCGATTTTGTGCAGGGGATCGCCACGGTTCATGATCGTGTCCGCCATCACAAGTTACACCGAGCTTTTGCAAGTAGGGAACCGTGTGCAAAAGGCGAGTGGCCTTTCTCCGGTAGGAGCCAAACATGCATTGGTGCAAAGAAGTGGAGAGGAAAGGCGTAGACTGACAGGAGCGAAGTGACGCACTGAGCCACATAATGGATCTACTCGGGTGAGCAATGGAGCAAAAGACCCCATGGCTCCAACAGATGTGCCAAACTTCGGCGCACAAGGCAAAAAGTGCGTTGGCGCCCTGGACTAACTCTAGGTCAGTACCTTGCAGACCAGGCACACCTTCAGGGTGCGTTGCATTGCGAAGCCCGCCCGAACGCGGGCCCTGCAAACCACCGCAGCTTGTGGTGACAGGTGGGGACAAGTGGCAGGCAACAACGTGAGGCTGTTGAAGAAGGTCAAGGAGAATGGCCCGCGATCCTGGCTTCGTGAGGTCCAGGGAGACAACAGGGCACTTGCAACCACGCTGCGCGTGACGGTCAAAACCGACACTTAGCTTCATGCCCAATTGCCGAAGTGAGGCACAGAGGCCCCCCGTACCGCAGAAAACATCAAGGAACATGAGACTATCAAGGGGCACTCCTTTGACTTTGGCAGTAACCTTAGAAAGCAAGGGTTCTAAAGCTCCGGCAGGCGGTGGCACATACGCCAACGGGGGGTTGACGGTAGACACAGAAACCGAAGGCCTAAACCCAAGGGATTTAAGGTGCTCATAGTCAAGGCTGGGCAGCTGAGTAGCATCGCCGCCCGAGAACAAGATGAGGACCATCCGATCACCCGTCCATGGCATTGTGCAACGCAAGCGCTTGCGGGCATAGAGGGCTGCAGCAACATCATGCAAGTCGCCGGGAACCATGGACCCATTGACAGGCAGCACATGGCTGCCCGACTCGGATTGAACCCAAATGTGCCCACCTGAAAAGGTGGTGACCGGCAGCACTAGGTTGTCAGCATCATCGTTGTTCACATCCCGGTGAACTTCAGTCTTAACGTTGAGGTTCAAAGCAATGGAGCAAAAAGTGAAATCAGAAAGTTCGGGCTCGCCTTGTGTCATGGCCCAGGCGATGGCCAAACTGACTGATTGGGGGAAGGAGCGGCAGGTGTTCGTGAGGCCAACGACGCCCCCATGCCGGAAAACACCCGCTACAAAGGATTTACCAGAAATCGAACCGAAGCGTTCGTCCACCTTGGAAGGCAACAAACTAAAAGGGCGCTCAATACAAGTTGCTGTCACAGGTTCACCAGACGACAGAACGTTTTGAGCAAATTGCTCTGCCGGATGCAAAGAGGCATGCACTTGCCGCTCAGCGGGCAAGGGAAAAACTCGCTCATCGATCACAACACTAGGAATTCGATCAAGCACTGACGAGGCTGGCTTGGGACGTTCCACCGGGCCAACCGGGTCGATCTGTGCCGGCATGCAAACATGGTTTGCCGCATGAGGCGGGGCCGAAGGGCTTAGCACTTCATCAAGCAAAGAATCGGCCTCAGCAGCGGCAGCCTCCAGTCACTCATTGACTTTGTAAGTCGGACACTGAAGAAGGGAATGGGGTTGCTCGCAGAACATACAAATATGCAAGCCTCGTTTGCAGCTCTCACCGGCCTTCGCAAACTTGCATCCAGCCTGCATGTTGAAATTCCAGCACAGACGCTTCTTAGTCTTGCTACAGTTGTGCTTCAAGCGCGAGTCGGCCAACGCCTCAGGACACTTCCCTTTGCCAGCACCTTTATTGGGACGGTGAGGCAATTTCGCCTTGCCGTCGGCATCACGCTTGGTGCCCTTGTCACCTTTTCCATCGCCTGTCCACTTAGCCCCAGGGAGTGGAGCCAGATGCATCATGATTTTTGGATCATATTGAAGCTTGTCCAAGGCGGCATCCATCGGAAGGTTTCCTGCATCGTCCTTCTTTAAAGAGGTCAAGAGCTCACTCATGCGAACCCACGCCGCCTTGTCGCACCTGAGCAGCTGCTCCATCGAAACCTTGGCATAATAAGGAGGCGGCTGTTCCGACAGCTTGGAAAGCAAATGCCTGTGCCACATGTCCATGTTGGCAAAAGTGCAGAGCTGCAAAAGATCACAGGACAGCGCCCTGCGACACAGGGCTTCAGAGAGCTGCAATTCGTTCTGAATGCCACACTTGTCCTTGTGGGCTTTGTCGCGGATACTCATGCGCGAGCCCTCATCTAAGATTGTGTCCGGCGGGTCCCTGCTGAGCTTGTGTGAGCGCAAAATAATTATTTTGTGAAACAATTGCTCCAAAAATGCATTTCCAAAATGCCCCCCCGGCCCCGGGACCCTGTCCAGAAATGCTCCGAAAATGTCTCCCGAATTATGAAATAATTGCCTTCAAAATTGCCCCAAAATTGTCCTATCACAACTAATATACAAATTTATAGCAATTCATAGTGTAAAATGCACAAATTCATGGCTGCCATAAATGCTGCTGGCAAAAAGGCCAAAAATGCTGAGCAAATGCCTTCTTCGGAGATAAAGGTTCTTAAGAGAATTAGTTATGTACAATATATACGAAAGAAATGAAGGAACGATGGAAAGAATGAATGGTTGAGAATTGTGAGCTTATAAACATCTAAACCAATAAACATACACATATATAGACAAACATATAGATAAACAGGCCCTGATAGTGGCAGATAGATAGACACATCTGTGTACATATATGTGACTCTTTGTGTTTACTCCCCCAAGATCAGGAATACATCGACACGCTGGGTATACGTGTCAAGAAACAAATAGACCAGCAGGCCAGTCACGGGGACAAATTTGGTAATGAATATATAAGTTGCCGAAGATTCCTGCGTTGTGTCATCGTGTCCGGGTTTCTCGGTTTCTCGATGCCACAGAAAAAGCATCGGTCGTGATTGCTACCATTCCTCATTTGACATCCAGTCCTAGTCAGGTCCTGGTCCTAGTCGGACCTCGTCATATTCTCCTGAGATTTAACCACTGACCTCATGACCTAAGGACCTGTGCCACCAACTGTTGAGCCTTATTAAAATTATTAAAAGCCCAAAGCATGGACGATGGACAATATTACAACTCACCTCACGATTCCAAGGGCTCTGTTTGCAATACACATGCACACACTGGCAGATTGAAAACTTGTTGCATATACAATCCAATAAAAATTTTCAATCACTTGAACCGATCCTCCGAACGTGTTTTGGCACTCGTCGCACACCGGTCGGTCACCGAAGTGTTTGTCTGCACATGTGCAGCGCATTTCCACCAGCGAAGCTCCACCCCGAGGTGTCTTGGTCTTGATCTCTCTGTGCGGGGTGCTAAAAATCCATACTGTTGTATGGTTATCCCAGAGGGATGTTGCACGCAACAGGCAGCTCGACATGTCTACCAACCTGATGCTATATTGAATATTTAACGGGACAGGTACTAATAACTAATACACTTTACTTTACTAGACTTACTAGACCCTAGACTCTGCTGTTACTACGTACAGAGCCTGAGCAGAATTGTGATGTCGTCGTCGCTACTGATGCCCAGGGACTAATTACTCCGAAGTCGTATTTCCCATGTCAGCTAGCTAGCAGCTAGCAGCTACCAACACAGGATTCGACATTCAGAACCTGCGAAACTTGCAACCCACGGTCATCTACTAACTTACTAACCTGTTAGTCTATCTGGTAAGACTCTATCTCACAGTGTTCATAATGGCCTTCTGACCCATGCACTGACATTGTCTTGCAACTGTCACAAACGATTCTGGTGAGCTGCTCACGATGTCACAATGCAACACCCACACGGCAAGTCCGTGCTGGTTGCCGCCAGTGCACACCTTCTAAACACGCCTGCATGCAATCACGCCGTATGGATGACCTTCAGGATGGACAGTTCTTGCAACACAATTCCCTCGGGTTTGCAAACACAAGCGCCAAGCCTCCACACAAGCACATTTCCCGTGTTTTTTTGGGGGCCGGGAACAGCTTTCAAGAAGGCTGAGTGCGTTGGAGAAAGCCTATGCAAACACTACTGGCCACCAGTGTGTTCAGAAGTTGTGTTGTGTTCGATTTTTGCCGAGGAACTATACAATAGTATAGTAAGTATGGGTACACAATGGGCCAATAGGGCCCCAGTAATATTGAATAGAGTATAGAGTGGAATGGAATTGACTTGACTAGAATGACAAAAATAGACTAGTAACTAGAAGCAGCTTCGAACTTTGGATGGTCAACGGTGTTCCACTGGATACACAAAGACTTCCGGCTGGGCTCATGCAACGACTGAGCTACTGAGTAGCTACTGCTGTCAATTATGGGCTCTCGGATCAGAAGGGCACTGACTCTACACAATACTCAACAGGCTGATGCGACGTGCACTGGCGTCTCTGTACGGTCCAGATCTGGCCATCAGCCGATCATCTGGCGTGCTGCTTGCAGCAGAGCCGGTGAAAGTAGCTCTTCGCTGACTTGCTCACCTGCTACCTGGGATAGCACACTCCTGATGATTTCGCGACCTTTCTCGCCACTCTGTTGCAGGCCATAATGCAACAATGAGTCTGCACACAGGGCTTTCCCGAACCTGACACGATCATTACTCTCCTGCATGAAGCTATTCAGCTCCTTCTTCTCAGCATCGCTCAAGTCGTATGCACCGACGCTTTGATACTTCTCGATGGCAGCCGCAAAGTCACCGACCACCTGCGCACGAGCACCATGTACAATCTACACTATCTACACTACACCCCACCTCACCTTTTTTCTCTCTTACAATCTAATAATCTAGTAAAGAGATGAGCAGGCAAACATACACACAGACATAGACCATCACACCCTGGCCACCACATCTGCCTGTGGCTAGTTGCTAACCGTAACCCTTGTGGTGTAGCGTGTGGCTTGACAAATGACCGAGGATCGAGGCATGTGTCCTGCATCATGTTAGTGTTTCAATTTGTTGCGAGAATCTACGGAGCAAGCGTTAAATTTGAAACCATTAAAACAAAGGCCCATTGTAATTTGCTTCAAGTTCCTGGGACTTCTGTCGTCATTCCTTCTGCAGCACTTTAATCGGCATCAGTAAGCAAGCCGACATGGCAACATCGGTAAAACTACATTCTACAGACGTGAACCTGAGAACATGAAGCTGACAAAGCATTTACAAACTGATCACAGCTAGACTCGACTTACACTGTGCGAACGTTTCACTCGGTCTTAGGCAAAAAGCATAATGATGTTACTGACTGAGCACGGCTAGCGGCTAGGACCGGCTAGGACTAGGACGACCACTACCGGCTAGGGGCCATTAGGGCTCGGCTAGTGGCTAAGATATTGAAACTAGGACTAGGATGACTAGGACCATGGTGCACAACCACACATGTCACGGCCCAACTACAACTACAATCTACGAAACACAAAGCCCCGACAACTCCGTTCAGACTGTCATCAATTTCGGAAACCAGGAACCTTGTGCAGCTCGTTCACCTCCCGAGTGATCATGGCACCTTTGAGCTGGGCAATCGTCATATCCGCGACCCGAGTAGTGCTTTTGTAGTCGCTCAGGTCGGCGATCTTCCCCTTCCAGGAAGACTTGGGGAGCTCCAAGTCATGGGTCTGCTCTGACAGCTGTTCACATCTTTTCTCGATGTTGGTCTTGAACTCATTGAAATGGAGCTCCTGCATGTCCTTCCACAGGATCTTGTAGGTCTCCAAGTCATTGCTGAAGATGCCCTCGAAGCTGTGGTTCGCCACCCAATCGTCCTTGTCCACCTCAAGAACCCCCTCGACATCCAAGTCAAGGAGGCTTGGAAGCTCCCTGATTGCAACCATCAGCGCATTCCGGGCATGCAAGAAAGCAAAGAGCTTGGCCTTCTTGGAACCAACAGCTGCACGCCTCTCAGCATCATTTCCCAATGACTCAAGACCTGTTGCTTGCCTTCTGACCTCCAATCCATGCTTCAGCACACGCAGCTGCTTGTCAAAGAAGCTTGCCCGAACCTGGTCTGGGTTTTGCTCACGCACAAGCTTCAGCACCTTGGAGTCTGGTGGCTTGGCCAAGCAGAAGTTCGGCTTTGCAGCAAAACACTGTCACTAACTCACAGCACAAACTCGCATCACCTCTAGATTCTAGCATATTCTAGCCGCCTACTGCACTCAAGCTGACTCGGAATTTCTGGAGGACACGACTGACCCTGTGATTGTTGAAAAGGCCTTGAGCTTGAGGTGGCGCATCATGTTGGGAAGCGCTCGGTCGAGATCATCGATCAACCGAGGGGGCTGGCTGGACCCATCAGACTCAAGGATTTCCTTCAGGGATGACTTCGCCACCTCCAGCATGCAGCTCTCCAGAGCATTTGTTGCACCAGCGCGCATTGCTGTCCGAAGCTCGGGCAACTTCTGCACAGCAAAGCCTAGGGCAGCCGAAACATCCTGGGGCGAGGATGTCGAAGTGAGATTCTCGAGCCCATCGAAGGCCTCCTTGCAAACGGGCTCGGCAACCTTGCTCGAGCCGGCTTTTTTGAGCATCTCGTCGTGCTTCTCCTGCCAAAAGGGTTTGGTGACGATCTTGTTGGCCGTCTGCAGCATGGAATCCTTGCCCTTGTAGCTGCGCACCGAGCCAACATGCCCGGCATTGCTTCCATGATATCCAGGCTGCGGGTGCAGCAGTGCCAAGAAGCAGTGAGAGCAAAGCTTCACTGCTTGTAACGAAGTCACCACTCCAACATCCAGATCCTCGAGATTGTCGGTTATGATGTTTTGGTTGAGCTCGGTCAGCAGTTTCGTGAACAGGCTAATGAGAATGTCGCTAGTCTTGGGAGCATCCTGGAGCAGGCCGATCATGCCGTCTCCGAGGAAAGCTTCCCGCAAGCTTTCACCGATGGCCTAACATGAAGGCCAATGGTCCGCATCACCCCAATGAAAATGGTTATGAGTTTTACGAGAAACCCAAAGTCGAGTACTCGAAACTCTTCTTGACACGGGAACAAACTTCAAAGATGGGAACTAGTGGTAGCTTCTAGACTCTAGACTTGAAAGCCGGGCATACAGAAATGATCACGGGCCTACTCAGGCCTACTTGCTCAACTTATACCCTACCAGGTCCTATGAGCCCTATCACTGCAAACCCAAGAAAAGCCTCAGTCCCAAAAGACCTGCCTGCCACTCCTCATCGGCAGCCTCCTTGATCTTTGCCGCATCTTCACCTGTAGCATCTTGCATCTGGGCAAGTACCCTCTTCTTCACCACATCGACCAACGTGCTGTAGTTCAGCTTGTGGTAGTCCACTTCCGGCAGGATGAACTCAGGCTTCACCACAACTTGCTGGTCGTCAGTAGGGAATGAGGGAATGAGTCATCTGCTTCCGCTGATGCCGGAAACCGGATCACACCAAAACAAAATTGCTGCTCAATTGGCCCTTCGGCTCGACGCCCCGGGAGCAAAAACAGAAAAGCAGAAAGAGAGCGAGAACCAAAGAGAGAGCGAGAGAGAGAGAGAGAGAGAGAGAGAGAGAGAGAGAGAGAGAGAGAGAGAGATGAGAGAGAGCGAGAGAGAGAGAGAGAGAGAGAGAGAGAGAGAGAGAGAGAGAGAGAGAGAGAGAGAGAGAGAGCGAGTCCCAGTCCATGCTTGTAGTGTGGTAGACAGATCCGGAGCGACATTTGTTTCGTATTGTGTGTTTAATCAATACTTGAATTATCATGTGGCACAAAACAGCACGTGTAACAATTCGGCACTTGTTTGATACACAGTCATGACATGGAACTTTGACCTCCTTGAAACTGTTGTTTTCAAGTGTATTAGACTTCTACTGTTTCATCATAGACCAAAACTGAATTACCATGCGGCAACAGCATTTCAGACATGTTTGTCGATGCTGTGTACCAATTCCAGCACATCAAAAGCTCATGCTTGGCAAAATCTAATCTCGCAGACAAATCAAATCATTTGCCACTTGTTTGTTGTTGTTTATGTATGCGTTTCTGCAGCTGCAACATGCACAAGCATGCCCTTTAGACTTTAGCAGCCGGAAACCGACAAAAATAATCCCAGCATCCTGCAGTGACAGACTTTTGCACCATATAGGTCCCTATCATGCATTAAAAACATATCACAACACATACTTCGCAGCTAGAAAGCCCTTACTAGCCCGAGCATCCTATAGTCCTAGACTCTAAACACCTGTAAAGTGCATGTATGATCTTCTAGCCCTAGGTCCCGAACCCCGCGTCTTTTCAGGGCCCTGCAGGCAAGCCCGGGGAGAAGGTGAACGAGCTAATGTGCCGTGACGGCGCAGACGACGACGCATGTGCCGTGATGGCGCAGACGACAGCACGAGCGACGAATGTGCCGTGATGGCGCAAGGATGAATTGGGAGAAGATTGAGTAAGAGCATCGTGTTAGAACCCGAAAAGAGGTGAACTATGCCTACCAGCAACCCGGGCCGTACCAGCAACCCCGGCCGTACCAGCGGTACGCCGGCGAAAACGGCGCAGCAGAGCGTGCGTACCACGAACCCGGGTCGTGCCAGCGGTACGCTGCCCAAAACGAAGGTTTGGTCCTGCCTGGGCATTGGCCTGCCCGTTTTGGGGCCGTACCGCTGGTACGACCCGGGTTCGCGGAACGCCACCAGGCAGCTGGTACGGCTGGGTTTTTGGCCTTTTCGTTCCTTCGCCGAACCGTCTCTTGGGAGGGTCTCGGGGAATCCCCGGCGAAAGCCGGTGTAGGCCTGCCTGGCGACAGCAAGCAAGCCACAGCAACGCGCCAGAGCGTGCGTACCAGCAACCCCGGCCGTACCAGCGGTACGCCGGCGAAAACGGCGCAGCAGAGCGTGCGTACCACGAACCCGGGTCGTGCCAGCGGTACGCTGCCCAAAACGAAGGTTTGGTCGTGCCTGGGCATTGGCCTCCCCGTTTTGGGGCCGTACCGCTGGTACGGCCCGGGTTCGCGGAACGCAAGCAGGCAGCTGGTACGGCTGGGTTTTTGGCCTTTTCGTTCCTTCGCCGAACCGTCTCTTGGGAGGGTCTCGGGGAATCCCCGGCGAAAGCCGGTGTAGGCCTGCCTGGCGACAGCAAGCAAGCCACAGCAACGCGCCAGAGCGTGCGTACCAGCAACCCCGGCCGTACCAGCGGTACGCCGGCGAAAACGGCGCAGCAGAGCGTGCGTACCACCAACCCAGGTCGTGCCAGCGGTACGCTGCCCAAAAGCCTGGGCATTGGCCCTCCCCGTTTTGGGGCCGTACCGCTGGTACGGCCCGGGTTCGCGGAACGCCAGCAGGCAGCTGGTACGGCTGGGTTTTTGGCTTTTTCGTTCCTTCGCCGAGCCCTCCGGAGGGTCCCGGGGAATCCCCGGAGACAGCCCTTAATCATTCCCTCTTGGCAACCAGCCTTCTCTCAGCAGCCTGCTGCGGAGCAGCCCCGCGAGAGCAAGCTCATTCCTTGTGCTCCCGTTTATCAGCGACATGACATGCACAGTCATGTTACTCGACACGATACGAAGCACAACTGAAACTTCCCACGTAGTCACCGGACCCGCGAGCCATTAGGGTACGGGTACCCTAATGGCTCGCGGGCCTGCGGGCCAGCCGCCCGGCGAGCCATTAAGGGTTCAGGCGGCGAGCCATTAGGGTACCGTGTACCCTAATGGCTCGCCGCCTGAACCCTTGATGGCTCGCCGGGCTGCCGGCCCGCAGGCCCGCGAGCCATTAGGGTACCCGTACCCTGATGGCTCGCGGGCCCGCCGGCCGCTGATAAACGGGAGCACAAGGAATGAGCTTGCTCTCGCGGGGCTGCTCCGCAGCAGGCTGCTGAGAGAAGGCTGGTTGCCAAGAGGGAATGATTAAGGGCTTTCTCCGGGGATTCCCCGGGACCCTCCCGAGAGACGGCTCGGCGAAGGAACGAAAAGGCCAAAAACCCAGCCGTACCAGCTGCCTGCTGGCGTTCCGCGAACCCGGCCCGTACCAGCAATACAGCCCCAAAACAGGGAGGCCAATGCCCAGGCACGACCAAAGCTTCGTTTTGGGCAGCGTACCGCTGGCACGACCCGGGTTCGTGGTACGCACGCTCTGCTGCGCCGTTTTCGCCGGCGTACCGCTGGTACGGCCGGGGTTGCTGGTACGCACGCTCTGGCGCGTTGCTGTGGCTTGCTTGCTGTCGCCAGGCAGGCCTACACCGGCTTTCGCCGGGGATTCCCCGAGACCCTCCCAAGAGACGGTTCGGCGAAGGAACGAAAAGGCCAAAAACCCAGCCGTACCAGCTGCCTGCTAGCGTTCCGCGAACCCGGGCCGTACCAGCGGTACGGCCCCAAAACGGGGAGGCCAATGCCCAGGCACGACCAAACCTTCGTTTTGGGCAGCGTACCGCAGGCACGACCCGGGTGCGTGGTATGCACGCTCTGCTGCGCCGTTTTCGGCGGCGTACCGCTGGTACGGCCGGGGTTGCTGGTACGCACGCTCTGGCGCGTTGCTGTGGCTTGCTTGCTGTCGCCAGGCAGGCCTACACCGGCTTTCGCCGGGGATTCCCCGAGACCCTCCCAAGAGACGGTTCGGCGAAGGAACGAAAAGGCCAAAAACCCAGCCGTACCAGCTGCCTGGTGGCGTTCCGCGAACCCGGGCCGTACCAGCGGTACGGCCCCAAAACGGGCAGGCCAATGCCCAGGCAGGACCAAACCTTCGTTTTGGGCAGCGTACCGCTGGCACGACCCGGGTTCGTGGTACGCACGCTCTGCTGCGCCGTTTTCGCCGGCGTACCGCTGGTACGGCCGGGGTTGCTGGCTGCGGGTATACGGCCCGGGTTGCTGGTAGGCATAGTTCACCTCTTTTCGGGTTCTAACACGATGCTCTTACTCAATCTTCTCCGAATTGATCCTTGCGCCATCACGGCACATTCGTCGCTCGTGCTGTCGTCTGCGCCATCACGGCACATGCGTCGTCGTCTGCGCCGTCACGGCACATTAGCTCGTTCACCTTCTCCCCGGGCTTGCCTGCAGGGCCCTGAAAAGACGCGGGGTTCGGGACCTAGGGCTAGAAGATCATACATGCACTTTACAGGTGTTTAGAGTCTAGGACTATAGGATGCTCGGGCTAGTAAGGGCTTTCTAGCTGCGAAGTATGTGTTGTGATATGTTTTTAATGCATGATAGGGACCTATATGGTGCAAAAGTCTGTCACTGCAGGATGCTGGGATTATTTTTGTCGGTTTCCGGCTGCTAAAGTCTAAAGGGCATGCTTGTGCATGTTGCAGCTGCAGAAACGCATACATAAACAACAACAAACAAGTGGCAAATGATTTGATTTGTCTGCGAGATTAGATTTTGCCAAGCATGAGCTTTTGATGTGCTGGAATTGGTACACAGTCACAGCATCGACAAACATGTCTGATTGGAATGCTGTTGCCGCATGGTAATTCAAGTTTTGGTCTATGATGAAACAGTAGAAGTCTAATAACCGACTTGAAAACAACAGTTTCAAGGAGGTCAAAGTTCCATGTCATGACTGTGTATCAAACAAGTGCCGAATTGTTACACGTGCTGTTTTGTGCCACATGATAATTCAAGTATTGATTAAACACACAATACGAAACAAATGTCGCTCCGGATCTGTCTCTCCGGAACTGCCTCACTCTCATGTCTCTCTCTCGCTCTCTCTCTCTCTCTCTCTCTCTCTCTCTCTCTCTCTCTCTCTCTCTCTCTCTCTCGCTCTCTCTTTGGTTCTCGCTCTCTTTCTGCTTTTCTGTTTTTGCTCCCGGGGCGTCGAGCCGAAGGGCCAATTGAGCAGCAATTTTGTTTTGGTGTGATCCGGTTTCCGGCATCAGCGGAAGCAGATGACTCATTCCCTCATTCCCTACTGACGACCAGCAAGACAATCAAGGAGATGTAGTACTTCACGTCCAACTTGCGAGGATCTTTTGCAGCAATCAGCATGTGCTCGTCCACTCGTCGCTCGATGAGCTGGGCAGCAATGGAAGTCGGAAGGGTGATGTCCAATTGCATCATACAGTCGACTGCTTTCTGGAGCACGTCTGTGTTCGCTGTGCGAGCATGGTTCGCAAGGAGCGACCCATATTCACAAGCAGCGATGCGGTGTTCCAACAGGACAGCCTCCTTCGGCAGTGGCCTCATCGAGTTCAAGGACTCCAGGAGGCCCTTCGCCTCAGGAGCTCAACAAAAAACATTTGTGAGCAGCAATAAACTGGTTCCGAAGCATGAACAGATCACGCTTTGTAATATCGACAGAACCCCTTTCCGGCCCAGCTTCTGAGTATTAGTTAATGGAGTACAGTGACTACTGACTACTACAGTGACTACAGCAGCAGTCATTAGCCTCATGAGCCCAGTAACTCAGTAGCCATCTCGTCGTTTCAACGAATATTTTTGTTAGCTTACCCACAATGTGCCCCCAGATCAGCATTCAGCCAAGCAGCGGCTTGGACACGCACTCCAAGCTTCTCTCCGGCCAAATGCCGGACGACCGACAAGGACTCCAAGCACCGCTTTCCTCCGCCCAATTTCTCATTGACTTTGCTCATCTCGGGGTCCAGGTCGAGACCCGAATCCTGCCTGCTGATCTGGGCCGTCCTCTTGCGGCTGGCGGAGGGAACCGGGCTTTGCTCAAGATGCCCACGCTGCTCGGATGCTGGAGGCACAAGAGACGGCTTTTTCTTCGCGGCTGCCTTCTTCTTGGGCATAACAACCCTGGACGCGAGGACATTGCCGAGGAAGAGCGAGGGGTCCTCATGCGCTGGGGCCGGCTCATCTTCGTCTGGCTCGTAATCCTCAATCTCCTCGTCCTCCTGCTCGACCACACTGCTCTTGGCGGCATCGTCCGTCTCACGCTTCTGGCAAATGGGTTGGGGTAGGTAAGCCGGCAGCCCTCACAGTAGACTGCTAGCAGTCACTAGCAGCCACTAGTTAGTGGCACACACTAGTTCACTAGTATCTACCTACCAGCCCAGCAGTCTGTAGCACCTTTGTAGCCGGCACCCCTTCTACACTTTAATCTGTTTTGAAATTACACATATGGGATAAGGGCTTATGCTACACTGCTACATTATAACACATCACGACCACATATCGATATATAGAGTAGAGACCGAAACACAAAACTTGTTTGACCGAGCTTTCACATGACAGCCTGGAGCACTCACAGTACTTAATAGGTTGACAGCTGTTTTCATACTCTAGTCACTTATCGGTCGCCCACATCACTTCTTCAGCACTTCAGGGAGAGTAAAGGGAACTGTGTGCCGGCCACAACAGGAGGTTATTGCCATTGCCACAAGTTACACAATTACACCAATCATCTGTTTTATCAGGTAGTACCACTACACTACTTGGAGGGTCGGAGGACTTAGTAACTAGTTATTTTAGAGACTTATAAGTACCATAACCCCAATTAGGATCCCATTTAGGGTACTTATAAGTCTACTTATTAACCACTTACTAAGTCCCCCGACCCTCCAAGTACAATGCCTTGCAACGCCAGCACCAGGGCACACCACAATGGTGGGAAACATCGATGCACTTGCTTGCGTCTCAAACACAAGACTACGCAGCCTTGAAAACCCTTCCTTAGCCATGTTTTTTTCTGCCGGCATCGGCCCTGGTGTCCCACGACATCCGCCCTGGCAGTCCTGCCACGAAGCATTAGTGCTGGTGTTCGGGTCTCGTTTCAAGTCAACTGGTCACTGGTTAAAGGAAATCCAGCGAATTACAAATTTTACTAATTATAACCATTCTAACTGTTAGAATGGTTATAATCGGTTATAATTAGTAAAATTTGTAATTCGCTGGATTTCCTTTAACTATTCGACCTCAAATCAGCAAAGCCAAGAGCCTCGGTTTGGAGCCCAAGAGGTCCCGAAACTGCTCACCCCTCGACAGCTTACAGTTGCCTACAGCTTTCACAAAATCCTCAAGGTCGTTCGGACGATCTTAAGACTTAGGACAGCCTCCAAATTGGAGGATGTATGGCGTATGGCAATGTATGGCCTGTGAGCATAGTTATTTGTTAATGGGTCCCCAACAACACAATTCCTCAAGCAATCCATACCAGGAAATCACACCACGACAGACCCGAAATCCCCCAACCAGGAGCCGTGTCTGTGTACTCCAAATGCAGCAATTTGTGCTCTAAAAACTAGAATCTTGAGATTCAGCCTGAAGTCGAAAGCCACTCCTCCCCATCACACAATAGACTACAGACGAATAGAATACACTTTAAGTGACATCGTCCCGAAATTGAACGACCCTGGCTTCAACCATAAGTAACAGCAAACATGGAACCAATCCCACCCCGAACCGCCCTCCCCCTATCTTCGGGCACTTTCCGGCGTCTCGCCTCTCACGGCCCGTGTGACCATCTGCAGCGGTGTGTTGGTTGGGGTCGAGTTCAGGAGTTCGGGCCTTCGTTGAATGGGTTTAGGTTTAGGTCCCTGTGTGGCTAAGGCTTTGCATCTGTTCTCTCCTAATTATGGGCCCTAATTTTCGATAGCCATCTGCTTTCGATCAAATGCGCATAGCGACATAGAAGAATCCCCGGCCTGTTTGCTTCACTATACTACTGTATCTCCCTTTTCCGGCTGGTCTCTGTTTCAACATTGATACCTTTCCCACTGTCACTAGAACACGAAAGAGGCTGGAGTTCGAGTTGTCGGCCCCTCGAACTGGGCAGGCCTAAGTTGAGAAGATAACAACCCCGAGCACCCCAAAATGTAAAAGAGTCCAAGTGTCGAAGTTGTGTACTGACTAGTGACTAGTGACTGGTGTCTCGCATCAAACAAAAACCCGGGCGAGCCTCAGCGATCAAAAACCCGAAACCTCGAGAATCTTCAGAATTTCAGGACCCTCTGCAGACTCTACTACGGTGCTCTACAATACAACTCACAAAAACAAAAGACTCCTAGGTCCTATACTTGGAGGCCCTTTTGACTTAGTAAGTAGGGTTAGTAAGGTGGGTTATGGGGATAATAATAGGGTTTCTGGGGGATACTAAGTAGACTTACTAAGTCAAAAGGGCCTCCAAGTATAGGACGGGCACGTTACAGCATGCACGCCAGCCCGAACGAGCCTCATGCACAGCTGCTCGGGTTGGTCAACGGTTGGTCCTGCCATTCGAAAGCTGGAACTAAGCATTGATCAGCAATCGACGGAGTCCTCGAACCATGGTAGTTCCTCGAACCACTCTGGTCGCCAAAGTCCTACACCGGGGTTCAAGGACAGAACAAAGTGGTGGGACGAGCAAGAAAATCAACCCTGTCCTGAAAATGGATCCAGAGTCCAACCCAGCAGGCTGCCAGGCCAGGCCACCTAGCGTGGGACGACCCACAAAGCAAAAACACATCTTGCAATGTCTTGGAATGCAGCATCCGCCTCTGTGCCCCATCATCGACAAGCGACCCGGTCCTTGCAACATTGACAATTACTTGGAAAATGTCAACATGCGGACTTTCAACATTCGCTTTTACGAAATGGATCCTGCAAGCGCATGGCGAGTGAGCCCGATTGTTCAAGGTCTCCTGAAGTCCGTGACATGCTCCTTCAGCCACTTTGGCCACGGCCATAATCTACCCAATGCAACGGGAAAACAAGCTAAGATGGAGACCTGTTTATTCTCTGCGTCTTGTTTATAAATGAGATATATGAAAAATCAATCACAAATATATTTGCGAATTGATATTCAAGTGCGACAGGCAGCACTCGGACCCAGTCTTCATTTTAACTCGCAGTGGGAGCTGACAGATCGGTACCTTGCGAGGCCCAACGGCAGGGTTAGGCCACAAAGCACAAGGAGTGAAACTGGAAAAAGGAAAAAGGCGAAAAGCCAATGGGTGAGGAGGGTGGGCGAAAAGCGAACTGGAGCCGAAAAGGCGACTGGAAAAAGAGTTTGGGAAGAGTTCGGCATGAAAGAAGGTTGGAAAACAACCAAGGTTGGAAAAACCAAGTTGTTGAAAACAAGACTTGAGAATAAAAATCCGTCCTCCTTCGGAGGAAGTTCTTCTTATTCTCTGCGTCTTGTTTATAAATGAGATATATGAAAAATCAATCACAAATATATTTGCGAATTGATATTCAAGTGCGACAGGCAGCACTCGGACCCAGTCTTCATTTTAACTCGCAGTGGGAGCTGACAGATCGGTACCTTGCGAGGCCCCCCCTTGAAGAGAACCGCACAGATCGGTCAGCAAGGATTGCACATTGAAGCGCCGCCTGGAAAAGGCGGGAAAACTGTGGTCGCCCCGCGAAGGGGCATCTGCAGGATTGCTTTCACTGCGAACACGCTCGAACCAGATCGCAAGATCACGCTCCTCTTCAGCCTGAAAGAGGCGGGAGAGAAGAGACTCCACAAAAAGGCAATCTAACTGTCCTCGGATGAGAGCCGCCAGTGAAGCTTCGTTGTCAACGAAGAGCACAATGTCGCAGTGGCGTAGGTTAGGGATTAGGGTGGCACCTAAGACCGCGGCAAGGGTTTCTAGCTCGTAGATCAAGGTAAGTTTACCATCAGGGTTGATGATCTCAAGGTCCTTGGAGGTGACTACTTCGCTAAACCAGGCAAGGCACAGACCTTTAAAGTCGTAAACCAAACCACCAAGGCCACCCCCTTGGTCGTCGTAGGAAGCGTCAGTGTACACGTGATACACTTGTCGCAGACTCGAGTCTACACACCTTGGTTTGCCAAGAACCACACGGTCTCTCAAGAAAGTCAAGGAGGCCCTTAAGCTAGCACCAACCACAAGTCTGCCGTGCTTTTGACAGAAGTGCGAAAGGTTGCGCATGTGAAGCGAAGCTGATCGGCCAAAGATTTGACTCTCGGCAAACAGGAGTCGCCCGCGTAGAGAGAGAAGCTCATTTTGGCCAACAAAGCCTCGGGTCAAGACCTCATCGATGGATGAGCAAAGTTCGCGTTTGCGGGCCTCGGTGTTCTGGACTGAGATCAATCCATTCTTAGAATCAGCCAAGGATATTTGCACTCCTAAGACTTTGGCTACTGCATCAAAACCACTGTCTTTCTCGGAGGACGTTTCCCAGGCAACGATCCTGAAAAATGTTGACTGGACTAAGTCAAGATGTTTTTGCTCGTCGGACGAACAGGGTAAGACAAAATCGTCAAAATACAGAGACCATGGCAGGATCAGGCTCCGGACTCCGATCCACCAAAGGCCGAAGGCAGTTCTGTAGAATCCCTGAACGGCCGGCTTGCTGCCGAAGGGCAGCACAACTGTCTGGTATATCTCAATTTCCATGCTGTGAGGGTTAAGCACAGCTATGAAAGAATCATACAAAGCTTCAGTGCTTAAAGGAAGTTGCTTATAGGCTTTTCTAAGGTCTATCGTCCGAAGAACAAGTTGCTCACGCTTGCCAAGTTTCCGGGCCGACCTGATGCGAAGACACAGTGCAGCGACCACAACGTCCACCCCGTGAGGGCAGATCGTCTCGCTAGCACTGTTCGTGAGATTAGCAAGAGATTCCGTGTAATCATCTATTGGTCTCACCTTCTTGATTGACCCCAGCTTGGCATCGGTGGAGGATTGCACTATCCCAAACCTTCTAGTGACTATGGCATCCGGGGGGATGTCCGACTCCTTAAAAGGTCCCTTAAGCCACCCTTTCGCAAGCTCATCTTTCGTAAGCTGGTAAACACTTTCAGCCACCTCACGGTCAAAACCTTCTCTGGCAGAGGTCAGGATGGCTTTCCTGGCAAGGGGAGTGGCTGCACGAACGTCCTCAACGGTGAGCGAGGCAGCGGAAACCTTAGAGGGAAGGACTCCAGACGCGGGTATGGGGCCTAGAAGGTTAAACCCAGTTGAGATGTCCTTGGTCAAGGTTGTGTCCGGGTACTCGGCCTCAGTCAAGAGGGATTTGAAGACTTTCATGGATTTCTTACCAAGAACTGCGGCACAGTGATCGGGCATGTCGGAGGGATCTGCATGGGATGCCGCCTCCTCAGAGGTAAGCATCCACCTCCTCAACGTAGCGGTGCGTTCCCTGGCAAGATCGGCAGGCGACTCCTGGGCGCATCGCACAATGGTCTCCTTTAAAATCTTTGGTACACCATTTTCGATACGCTTGGGGTGTAGGGCT
Organism: Symbiodinium sp. CCMP2592; assembly: GCA_905221615.1. Classification (NCBI taxonomy): domain Eukaryota; class Dinophyceae; order Suessiales; family Symbiodiniaceae; genus Symbiodinium; species Symbiodinium sp. CCMP2592. Next base: position 6,619 of record CAJNDT010000215.1, on the reverse strand, counting down.
CCGCGAGCCTGTCTGACGAATTCTTCTGGGGTCCACGCGATACCATAAGTTCGCTCCTCGTGCGGGACTGCGGCAAGAGAAGGGCCCTCGACAGGCTTCGAACAGGCATCAAGCAGGGTACCAGGCTTTAAGGAGTCATCCACAGGGGAGGAAGGGGCTAAACCCGAACTATCAGAACCAAGTTTTAGAGTAGCACTGCAGGGACCCCCAGCAGACGGCACAGTGCGAATCAGCTTGGCGGTCTTGGGTAGCCGCTTTAAGGAGGGCTTGCACAAGACTTTATCAGGAATGGCCCAATCCTCCGAGAGTTGCTTCGGGGGCATAGCACAAGAGGGGCCAGTGACAGTGATGATGGACTTGTACTCAGACACCAAAGGCGGGACACGTTTGCCTTTGGGTTGCTTTCCGGAGGCAACCTGAGCGGCTCGTGCCAACGGGAGCCCAAGCTCCTGAAGTTCTGCTGCAGGAAACCGAGCACCCTGGTGTTGCAATTCAACAGCAAAGGCCCTTGCTACCATGGCACAAAGCTGACCAGGGGACGACGACAAAGGCAACACTGGATTTGGTGGTTTGCATCCCCCTCCACACGGAAAGCTAAGGCTTGACAGTGCAGGGAAGTTGTGAATCAGGCGCCGATGCTGACACAGCCCGTCGTGCACGAAGCAAGGACTGTAGTGGGTGGAGATTTGCGGACAGGCACCCCGGAGGTCACGAAGTTTCCAAAGGTTGGAGCTGCACGGGGCATCGAGGCAGCAAAGAAGACCATTGGCACAGCACTCCGTGTAAATGCTTACTGCAAGGTCACTGAAGTTGGAAGGAGGAGACATGTGCACAGCAACAACATTATCCTTCGAAAGGATGTCTCGCAAAAGCGAAATGGGGCCCGAGTGTTTCGGGGATGACGATTGATTGCAAAACCTTGCATGCCGAGGCTGCGCACAGCCGCACACACACCACCTTGCCTGGCAAAGATTTCAAGGAATGCTATGTCGCTTGCGACGAAAACCGTCGGCTCACACTCAAAAGGTATTTGGCCGAGTATTTGGCCGAATCCAAATATGTGATATAAATGATGATATGTGTTTCTCCAATCAAATATGTTTGCGAAGTTAAGAGGTCAACACGGACAGTCACTCGCACGTACACTTCCCTCGGACTGATGTTTTGACTGCTGGGGCGATCGACGTGCGGATGATGTCGACGGATGGGCTAGGCACCCAGTTGGCCTAGGTGAAAACAGGTTCGTGCTACCAGGGCACGGGTCATAGCCAGTTTATGACGACAGTGACCGAGGGCCGTGGTGGGCGGGTGAACAAAAATTTTCGGCTGATCTTGGGCCCGAAACTTCGTCATGCTGAGGATGTCAACGAACAAGGCACGTTGAAAGCAAGACGAGCACAAGTGCCGAAAATTAAATGATAAAATTTAAAAGGAAGAAAGTGTATGAGCCTAAAGTTTCGCTCGCGTTAAAACGCAGGTCGCTCGCTGTCGCCGCACACGACAACGCCATCGCATGCGCGAACGCACACGTCGCTTGCGACGAAAACCGTCGGCTCACACTCAAAAGGTATTTGGCCGAGTATTTGGCCGAATCCAAATATGTGATATAAATGATGATATGTGTTTCTCCAATCAAATATGTTTGCGAAGTTAAGAGGTCAACACGGACAGTCACTCGCACGTACACTTCCCTCGGACTGATGTTTTGACTGCTGGGGCGATCGACGTGCGGATGATGTCCCCTGTTTGGAAGCACGTCTGCCCTCACCCCTACACCACCAGGTTGGCGTAGGGATCTCTTGCAGCAAGGAGGATCGCATCCCTGACGGGTCCATCCGAGCCGAGGTTAACGACTCTGCCGCCGAAGAGGCGGGCTGCAGCCTCTGCATCCCCCCTGGACGGCATGTCCGCGGGGTTGCTGAAGGAGCAGACTCTCTCGTACCACAGCACCGAAGGATGAGAGATCTCGATGGACTGCATGACCCTGGCCATGGCTCTCAGAGACTCGGAGTCCGCGGTCCCCTTGGAGAGAGCCACCCTCGCTGGTTCGTTGTCGATCCACATGACCGCGAGGCGATCTCGGATGACGTGTCGGAGGAGGTATCTGGCAGATATTGCAGCATAAGCTTCGATCTGGCAGATGAGCTGAGTGCCCACCTGCTGTTGCCATGCCGCAAGGAGCTCACCCGGAACTTCCAGTTCGAAGACTTGGGTGGCTTCTGTGGCTGGGTCGAAAACGACTCCGCCGGCGCCTGCCCTGCCCCCTTCCCAGGACCCGTCAGTGAAAATGATGACAGGCTGCCCAGTGACGGCCAAGTCAAACTCGCGCTCGGGAGTCCCCCGAAGAAGAGCTATGGCAAGCCTGCACAGAGCTCTGATCTCAGATGTGGAGCGACGCCCATCCAGCAACTTGGCAAATTCCTTGGACAGGAAGCGTAGTCCCTTGGCCATGTAGAACCCGGCAGCGAAGTTCAAGTGACCTTGCAGAATCGAAAGCCGCCCAGAGTCGACGCGCCCCTCGTCGCTGAACTGCTGGATCATCTCGACTAGCTTGTCGATTCTGCCTGGCTTGTTCGATAGGCGGAATTTGGCGGACCGAATCCCTCTCAGATCTACCAAGACCCCGAGGGCGACGAACGAGCCGGCGAATTGCAGGGCTTTGTCGCCGTCTTTGGAATGGGCCCATCCCAAGCAGTCGAGGACGGCCGATACCGCAGATTTCAGGACCGGAGCTCCCATGGCCGGGTCTATGATGGGGAAGTCGTCGTAGAACACCGTGGTAAGTGCAGCGAGGAACTTGACCAACACATGGTGCAACGCACGCGAGATCCTCAGGAATGCGTACACCGAGGCGTTGGAGCCGAATGGAAGCACGTCCGACCTGTAGTACTGCCACCCTTCTGAGGTCGGGAAGCCCACGACACAGAAGGGCCTCGAGGCTGGGTCAATCGGTACCTGCTTGTATGCTCGGGCCAAGTCAAGCGTGCCTCCTTCCCACTCTGATGAGGCTACGAGATGGTGTACCGGGTTTCCGTCACAGTGCCCCAGGTGCAGACTCGAGGCCACGTGAGCTACCAGGCAGGCCAAGACGTCAATGTCCATCAGCTTGACTTTGTACGACGGGGAGAAGGCAGAGTTTAAACCCGATGCCTTGGCGTCGTCTATAACCCTAAGCTTAAGACTAACTCCCTGGTAAATCGGGAACCTGGGGTTGAGCAACCAATGCTCGGAACCGAAGTGCTGGTGGGCATCGCTCTCCGTGAGGGGGCCTTTCAGATCGCCCCTGCTGACCTCTTCCATGGAAGCCGAGACAAGGTCGTTCTGATGTTGGTCACTGGGGATCTTGCGAGACTGAATCATGGCTTCACGCCTGAGAGGAGCCGACGCAAGAAGGTTGTCCGGTGAGTCCGAGGAAGGTTCTCCTCCAGGTTCTAGATTGGGGACGGGCCCATGCGTCCCAACAAGAGGAATGCCTCTAGCCATCAAGTCGACGATCCCGCAATCATCGAAGTCGGAAGCCTTGAGGAGGGCCTTCCAGAAGCAAAGTTTCTTGGGACTGAGGATACTTGCCACGTCCGGGTCCAGAGACGATTTGAACTCGTCTTCTTTCCCTTCAAGCTCTTTGGCTAACTGCTTGATGGTTATCACGGCCTGCAGACGCCGTTTTGCCGTGTCGACCGGGTCGGTTGTCAACACCGTGTCCACGGCATCTTTCAGCACCGTTGGGAGAACTTGGCCAGGATTCCTCGGATGTTCGGTCTGCTTGGCTAAATTCAAGTAGTCTTGAGGGTTCCACTGTCGGCCGATGTTGACGCATGCAGTGGAAGAAGACTCAGGGATGCTGTCTTGGGAGATTGATACCCCCGATGGCAAAGAAGACAGCACGCGCTCGTGGGGCTGCAGAGTGGAGGTTGCAGGCACCCGGGCGCACTCGTAGAACTCGGGGATGAGCGGGCGAGGGCCGCGGCGGACGCTTTGAGATAGACTGGCGGAAGCAGTAGGCACAGGCTCGGGGAGCTGGTGACGCGTGGCCAGAGCCTGCGCCATGCGCAAGCAAAGCAAGCGAGGGTACTGCGCTTCCTCGGCAGTGGCGAAGCGCGGCCCGCGGCCTGTCTGGTCAATGGTCCACGGCGCATGGGTGTGTGAGGAGTCGCAAGAGGCCCGGAGGCTGCTGAAGAGGCCGGGGGATCCTAAGATCTTGGTGCTCTTCTTGCGGCGGCCGCCGTGCATGCAAGAGTCAAAGATGCATTCTTCGAGCTGGGCAAGGAGATGCACACGTTGGGATTCCTCGGCCATGGCACGTAGCGCTGACCAAAGCCAGGATCGAGAAGGGTTCTCGAGGCTGACGGTGGCACCCATGCTGGCGGCGAGCTCCAGGACATCCAAAGCGAACCAGTAGACGGCATTGGCTTGGCAGACGCGGCGCTGTTCGGCAGGGGTGAGGTTAGGGAGGCCTAGGGGGTGGAGCAGATTACGCAAAGGCCGCGGGGCGGGCCCAGGCACACCGTGAGGCAGAGCACGTTCGCGGGCCCGCGAACAGGTGCCACAGGGGAGGCCGAGGTGCACATGTGCTAGCGGCTGTGCGCGCATCCATCGGAGCAAGAGCTCTTGTTGCTGGGGGCAGCTGAGATCCAGCTGGCAGATGGAGTGCTGCGGGGAATGCGTATTCCAGTGGTGGTCAACCGCCAAAGTGGCAAAGCCGGCAGCGCGAAGAGCGGCCGACAGGGAGGCCGAGCCGGCGCAAAGTTCGACCGCCATTGGTCGCAGGCTAGTGTGCGGGACAGGAGGCGGAGCGCGTGGCGTGCCAGGGGCGCCACAAGAGAAGCCGGCGCGACTCAGAGTGTCGAGATCGGCGGGGCACAGGGTGTGCGCGTCAAGGGAAGTGAAGGCAACCAGAACGCAGCGAGTGCCCTCCCAAGGGAGTGTTTGGTGACGCGCCTCGGCAGCAGGAAGGAAGACCGGCCCGGAGGCCACATCAAGCACACAACCAGGCGTCACGACACCGTCCAAGAGGCGATGAGAAGTGCCGGAGGGGGACTCATACCACACGCCTCCACCTGAAAAGGCCGTGAGAGGGATGAGCAGATTGGGTTGGGACGGCTGGTTAAGGGCGTCCAAATGCAGGGGAGCAGTCAAATCGCGGAAGATAGCGATGCTGGAGAAAGAGTGCGTGGCACAAGTAGCTCGCACAAAATCGGCAAGGGCCTTGGTCGCCAAAGGGAAAACACGGGTGTGGCGACGCAAGCCAGGTCCGCTGGAGTATGCAAAGGCTCCAGTGGTAAAAGACTTTGACTGAGGCAGCAGAGATGCAGCACGAGCCGGAGCCTCAGCAGGCAAAAGTTCAAAAAGCTGATAGGCTTGCTCGGCAGTCATAACAGAGTCGGCAAAGCGGGCCGCAAATTGCTCAGCAGGGTGACCGGCGTGGGGCGGCGAGACAAAATCGCCGGTCTGCAAAGGCTCGTGTAGTCACGAGTGGCTGCACTCGCAGGCCGGCTTATGGCGGTGGCATCCGATTTTCCAGCACACGTGGTAGCCGTTGCTGCAACGAGCACCAGGCTTCACATGAGAAGCGCGGCAGGTCCCCAGGTTGAACTTCATGCAAATGGGGCCTTTGGAAAAGCGAATGGTGCAGCCATCAGGCACTTGAATGCGAGAGCCGGCGCCGGAGCCTTTGCCTGGGCCCTTCGCAGGGGTTCGACCCAGTGACGCAGCAGGCGCAGGTGGAGCAGAGGAGGCACGCCTTTGGCTTCGTTTGCGCTTGCGGGCAGGCTGAGCAGCATGAGGCTTGGGAGGTGGGGTGTGAGAAGCATTTGCCAGCGGGAGGAAATGCCAGACGACCTCGGGGGGGTTGCTCAAATCCAGAATCAAATTGTCAACCAGCAAGGCACCTGTGGCGGCGTCACTGCGACCCAGAAGCCCACGGCTCAGCTGAGACAGGCGAACCCAAAGGGCTTTGTCAGCAGCCAAAATCTGCTCGAGGCCAATAGGAGAGTAACGACTGGACGGCACAGGAGTCGCAAGACGATCAAAGAGATTCTGGGCCCAGGCGTCCAGAGCTTCGTAGGTGGCAACACCTGCAATATCGTAAGCCATGGCCCGCCGCTGAAAAGCGGCACGAAGGAGGTGGGCAGTGGAGATGTCACATTCACCACCCGCGGACTCCCGCGACACCTTGATGGCACCATCCGAGCCGAAGCGTAGAGAGGCGGAAGAGCGTTCAGCGAGGGCCTCTTGGTAACGGCTTATGCATTTGTTGAGCTGCAGGTATTGAAGGACGCCCTCATCGAACTGCTGAGATGCCTTGTCCACCAGGGCATGCGCAGGCTGATTGTGATCAGTGAAGGTGAGCCCGACGAGCCGATTCTGTAGGCGAGAGCTGCGCTCGAGTTTCTCCTGTAAGGGAAGAACTTTCGGCTCGGAATCTGAGGTACGTTCAAGCTTGCTGCGCAGATCTTGAAGAGCCAGAGCCTGCGCCTCAAACGCAAGGCGTCGCAATGCAGTGGTCTGGTGAGCCGAGAGAGCTGAAGAGACGAGCGAGCTCACGTGACGCATAAGTGCAACATCGTCGATTCCACTGTTAGCCTGGTGTGGCTGACAGAAGGCAAGAGAGGCATACGTG